>JAKSZU010000003.1:116837894-117290394 GCA_026018925.1 Tupaia tana
ATTTACAAGCCTACTCTAAGGAATTCTGGAGACAAGATGGTTTTGAAATACTCAGTTAATAAGTCTATAATAACTTACACCAATGTTATAGCAGGAAGGAATCGACACTTTTGAATCAACTAGTGATGGATACCTGAGTATCTGCACAATAGTGGTTAATATTCATACCTTGGGAGAAAGTTAGAAAATACTATACTACGTATTGTACATATTAATATTGTGACAGATACAAAAGCAAAATAAATTACAAGAAAAAACATCTCTAATCTACTGGTAAAATCAAAGCATGTATCTTGTTGGTAAGTAAACCAAATTCAGATTTTGGCTATTTTGACTTTTTTGCTCCATCACTTAATAAATATTGGCAATAAAAATAGATTGTGATGTGATTTTGGTGGCAGAGAAACAATAATTCAACAACTGTTCTGGAAACCACAAGACTAAATAAAAAAATTAAAGACTCAATATTACCTTATCCAAAGCTTCAATAAAATATGTTTTTATACAGATTTTCATTGTTTTGTGTTAATTCAATTTGATTAGCATTCTATGCTTTTACTGGCTGAGAACTCATAGCTTCCTTCAGTTCTAGAAAATTCTTAGTTATCATCATCTGTCGTATATTGCCTTTTCTTCACTACCTCCTACAATTCCTATTAGGCACATATTTTATGTCTCATTTCATCTTCTGATTTTCTCCTCTTTCATATAATCTATCTCCTTCTTTCTTCCTAAAACATTCTGTATAATTTTCTCAGTTTTATTTTCCATTTCATTGACAGTCATTTTAATTGCATCTGATCTTCTTTTATCCTCTTTGTTAGTCTTTTTTAAATTTTTAAGCTATATAAAAAATTTACTTGAAAAATTTCTAATGAGATTTTAGCCAAATTTATCCATACTAGCTTCAAAAATTGTGATTTTTGTTCACAGTCTTCTATTACTATTTAATTTGGATACTGGTCTCTTATTAATCTTTTAAAAGATTCATAAAACAATTTTATTTGAATCATTTTATTGTTTAATTATTTTTTAAATAATTATTTAATTTAAATTTATTATTATTTTCCAGTTTGATCAGAGTGGGACAGAGAGAGAGAGAGAGGGAAATTGAATTGAGAAACAGGCCGCCACATCTGGGACTTGAACTGCGGTTGGCCATGTGGGAGTCCAACACCTTTAATCACCACACCACCTGCCATCCCCAATGCTTGATTATTTCTATTTTTTTTTGGGGGGGGGGGAGTTTGCTATAGGGCGCGCTCTCCAGACAGACAGAGAGAGACAGAGAGACAGAAAGCGAGAAATCACCCCTTGGGGGGATGGCCACGCTGCAATCCCTTCTCCTCCATTCTCCTCTCGGGATCTTGGGCACGCACACACACGCGCCCAGCGTGAGTTTTAAGCCACCGGGTCTGGGACTTGAACCGCGGTCGACTACGTAGGAGTCCAGCGACATAACCATTACGCTAACTGCTGGTCCCTATTATTTCTATTCTTCAGGTATAATTCCTACCATTCATTGGTTATTATTTATAGCCTTGAATTCCCACATTAATTTCAGCTCATGAGCTCTTGAGTTCCTGCATAGGAAATATTGTCTTCTTTTCTTTCATCTCTTTCTAAATTCGCAGTTTCATGACTGTCTCCAACTGACACCACAGTCTACAGCTCAGAACTAAGTACTATACTCGATGTTCGGGAACCTTCACGATGAGGATGTCATAGTTACACCTTTGAGGTAGCACATGGAGTGACCCTGGGAAGCTACTGGAATAAGCGATAATTCTGATTCGTCTCCCTACCAGATCATTTGTAGCACAGCCTGACACACAGGGCATCGCCTATGAGACCCACCATGGTGGACTGCACTCAGTGGCTCATAGGTTAGGACGACTGGGCTCTGCTCCCTTGTTCTAGTCCCAGAGCCCTGGACATGTCAGCTCCTACTCACCAGCTGAACTTTTGACTTTCATTCTGCTTTTGTTCAGAATTTTTAATTCTCTTTTATAAGTAAAATTTTATATTTTCTTAAAAAGTTATTTTTCTTTTCACAATTTTATGTATTTATTTTATTTTATTTATTTATTTATTTATTTTGAGAGAGTGAGTGAGTTTTTTGCTATAGGCCTCATACATTTTCTGGAGAGACAGAGAGGCAGAAAGTGAGAAATCAACATCATCCCAGGCCCCATGGGAGTCTGGCACCTTAACCACTACACCACCTACTGGCCTAAATTTTCTGTTTTTCTATGTGGCTGGGAGGCACATTGCCCTCCGTGGGTACCCACTCTGATAACAGAAACAAAAAAGAAAAAGAATAAAGCTAATTCTTTTCCTTGACTTTACATGAAATTCCATACAATTTTTTTCATAGTTAAAAATTTCAGGGACCAATTGATAGCATAATGGTTATGTCGCTAGACTCCCACAGAGCTGACTGTGGTTCAAGTCCCAGATCCAGAGGCTTGAAATTCATGCCAGCTGCGTGTGCATGTGTGCCCAAAATTCTGAGGAGAATGGAGGAGAAGGGATGGCAGTGTGGCCATATCCCATGGGGGGTGATTTTTGCTTTCTGTCTCTCTATCTCTCGCTGATGAGCGCATGCACCCTATAGCAAATATTTCTTAAAAAATTCATATTTACCACAATGAAAAAAAAGAAAGTCTCTGATTGCAAAAATTGTATATTTGCTCTAATAAAAAACTGAAAATAATACTATGATGCAACTACCCTAGGTAATGCAGGGGTCTGATGGATATTTGATTCAGTACTAATACTATTGAAAGACCACAACTTTAAAATATATATGCAGTATACATATATGTTTATGCAAAGCCAGAAGACAGGCAGAAAATCATACATGTTAATCACATTGAAAATGAACTTTTGTGCACCTCCACAACTCTGTTTAGGAGCCTTTGAACGATATGAATTACTGTACTTTGCTTTAGATTCATTCATAATGTAATTGAGCTCCTAGACATGTGAGAACTGGCCCTTAGCTCTTCTAATTTTCAAAGACAAGTTATGATTGCTTGATTTTGTACCAAGCACCTGCTAAGAGGTATCACTTTTCTGGCTGAATACACAGATGACTTGACATACTCACTTTCAATAGACTTCAGATAAATACTTGTCTACATGACAGTTTCTTGTTTTTGTTTTTTTAATTTGCCAGAGGGTACATGGACTTTCTGGAGAGAGACAGAGACACAGAGAAAGCACCCCACCCTACCCCCAGCCATTGGGCAGTCACATTGCGATCTCTTCTCCTCCATTTCTCCCTCCTTTTGTGATTTTGGGTATGTATGCCCACATACCTGGTATGTTTTTCAAGTAGCTGAGCCCAGGTCTTGAACTGCACAGTTGTCCATGGGGGATCCAGCAGTTTTAATCATTACACCATTACAGCCCTACATGTTATTTTATTTTATCTTGTTCTATTTTATTTGATTTTTTTTTTTAGAGGTTTTTGCCTTAGGGTGCGTGTGCTAGCCAGAGAGAGAGAGACAGAGACAATGAGAGAGAAAGTGAGAAATTACCCCTGGAAGGATAGCCACACAGCAATCTCTTCTCCTCCCAGGATCTTAGGATGCACACAACTACCCAGCATAAGATTCAAGCCACCTGGTCTGGAACTTGAACCATGGTCGGCCATGAAGGAGACCAGTGACATAACCATCCACTGGTCCAACATGTTAGTTTATTGTGAGCAAACTTCAATTTGTTCAAAATCCCTGAACCTGAAAGTAAGCCCTTTTCAGTTTATCCTGTGTTTCTGCACAAAGCTCAATTTTTGTACATGGCACGTATCATAGAATGTCAGTTTTATTTTGAAAAGGACAGCCTCAGCCATGGTGGCACAGACAGTAGATACAGTACACTATACTGGAACATTATGTGAGGCCCAGGGTTCATAACCTGGGTCAACTCTGAACACTCCAGACACACCTGGAGATATGCCATGATCCCGGGAGGGGGTTAGGGCATGGCAGAACCTGTTATGTGTCTCAATCTCTCTGTTTATCCTTGTCTCTCTCTCTCTCTCTTATGAAAAAAGGAAGTAAATTTTTAAAAATATAGAGATATTCTTTTAGTTCTTAATAAGTATTCCATAGATTCGAAAACAACTATAACAATACATATCCTTTGGGTTTCTGATTTTACTTTAAAAAGCTGGTATAGGAACTTGGAGGCAAAGTTCCCGAGTACTCTCACCATATGATAAACGGAATTTAGATTAAGACATACATAGTTGCTCTTCCAGCACATTTTGTCAAATATTTGCTTTATCGTGTGTGATGAAAATCATAGGTCTGTGTGTGCACATACATGCACAGTCTCTCTTTGACATGATTTTAAATGACACTTTTTTTTGTTTTTGGAGAGGTTTTTTCACTATAGGGCGCGTGCGCTCGCCAGACAGACAGAGAGAGACATAGAGACAGAAAGCGAGAAATCACCCCCCGGGGGGATGGTCACGCTGCAACCCCTTCTCCTCTATTCTCCTCTCGGGATCTTGGGCACGTACGCACACGTGCCCGGCGTGAGTTTTAAGCCACCGGGTCCGGGACGCGAACCGCAGTCGACTACGTGGGAGTCCAGCGACATAGCCATTACGCTAACTGCTGGTTCCCAATGACACTTTTTTTTAATAGAGAGATTTTTGCTATAGGGCACGTGGGCTCACTGGCGAGACAGACAGAGATGAAGAGATGGAAAGTGAGAAATCACCCCCCTCCCCGGGTGGATTAGCCATGCTGCAATCCCTTCTCCTCCATTCTCCTCTTGGGATCTTGAGAATGCATGCTCATGCACCTGGTGTGACTTTAAGCTACAGAGTCTGGGACTCAAACTGCAGTTACTACATGTGAGTCTAGCGACGTAACCATTATGCCATCTGCTGGTCCCAACATATACATTTTTAAGTGGCATATAAGGGTTATACAGATTTAGGGGATACGGTGTGATTTCTAGTATATGAATGCAATTGTAATGATCAAATCAGGGCAATAATGTATCTACCATGTCAAACATTTATTACTTGGTGTAGTCAACATTCAAAATCTTCCTTTCTAGCTATTTTGAAATAGTCATTGAATTGTCACCAACTACAGTGACTCTAGAACTCCTATCTTCTTGGAGTCGTACATCTGTTACCAAGTCCCCACTTCTAGTCTCTTCCCGCTCCATGCTTGTGGTACCCACTTTGTCACTCTCCATTTCTATGTGATCAAATCTCTTAGTTTCCACTAATTAGTGACAACATATGATATATGTCTTTCAATGCCTGACTTATTTCACTTAGCATTATGTCCTTCAGGTTTGTTCCTGTTGTCTTAAACGATAAAGACTTCATCTTTTTCTATGGGCTGAACAATGTATAAAAGAAGTCTTCAAAAAGTGCATGGAAAATGAGTACTGTTAAAAAAAAAAAACTGTGAATCTCTCTCTTTTTCTGCACCAAAATAAATTAATCATTCAATCCACTTTTCCTCAAACTTTTTGAAGTCCTTTCATATACTCCATATTTTCTCTATCTATTCATCCATTGTTGGGTACTTTTTTAAGGACCCTTGTGTGTGGTAGCTGAGTTCTATTTAGAAGCAAAAGAATCCTATGTAGAATTAGAAATAGGTCTAGTAAATTGGGACTATCACAGGAATCTATTAAGAGATATTCCAAAATCAAACACCTAAACTTGGTCTTGCCATAGCTGTTCCAAAACTCCACCTCTCAGCTTCAAATTCCCCAAAGAAATACTTGTTCAGAGATCAAGATCAAAGCCCAGGTCATAGTAATACTTCAGTACTGCACTTTCACTGCTACAAAAGATCAGTCCCTTGATGATTGAGAATGCTCCTTAGTCCATGGGATCAGCAGTCGACGTAATGGCTATGTCGCTGGACTTCCACGTAGTCGACCGTGGTTCGAGTCCCGGATCCGGTGGCTTAAACTCACTCCGGGCGCGTGTGCGTATGTGCCCAAGATCCCAAGAGGAGAATGGAGAAGGGATTGCGGTGTGGCCATCCCCCCTGGGGAGTGATTTCTCGTTTTCTGTCTCTCTGTCTTTCTCTGTCTGTCTGGCGAGCGCCCGCGCCCTATAGCAAAAACTTCTCCAAAAAAAAAAAGAATGCTCCTTAGTCCACCTTCTCTAGACTGAAAGACAAGTCTCAGACTTTCGTATCTTACCATTCTAGTCCAGTGTCCAGAAAGATGGTGTTGAAGGAGAGGCAAACTGAGGTTATCAAGAGGACAAAGCAAGAATTTTCCTCCAAGGTCTAGAGTGAGGGTTTTCCTACAAGGTCTAGAGCAGAATCCAGGAACCAAAATATTCTCACGATAAGATAATTTCCTGGCAGTAAGGACCCATATCAATGCCAGTTTCATGAGAAGAAGAGATATTAAGTATAATAATCAAGAGAGAAAAAAACACCCTGCCCTGGAATCTAATACACACAATCGCCCTTTGGTCTTATTTAAACTTCCTTTTCCTTCAGGATGAAGTCAGGAGTTCAACGTTAACAAGTATTGACAAGAATTTCCCATTAGAACTAAAAGGCCAAAGATCCTCATAAATTCTTAGATCTGAAGGACTCACCAAATTTTTAAGGAAGTGTATAAGAAGGATGATTAAGGGGACCAGCAGTTAGTGTAATGGCTATGTCACTGGATTCCCATGTAGTGGACCGAGATTCAAGTCCTGGACCTGGTGGCTTAAACTCACACTGGGCATGTGTGCGTGCATGCCCAAGATCCACAGAGGAGAATGGAGGAGAAGGGATTGCAGCGTGGCCACCCCCCTGGGGGGTGATTTCTCACTTCCTGTCTCTCTGTCTCTGTCTTTCTGGCGAGTGCACACGCCCTATAGCAAAAAAATCTCTTCGAGAAAAAAAAAAAAAAAAGAAGGATGATGAAGGAGAAAGAAGGAGAACTAGGAGTGAGGGTGCATAGGCAGTGTCACGGGAGAACAGAATCTAGAGAAGGCGAGTGGTCTAGTGTATAAGATGCTACTGGATATAATAGGGAAAGGGTCACAAGTGGTTTCAGTAAAAATGGCTTTCAGTAAAGTAGGACAGAATCAGAACTCTGGAGAGTGGAGTTAAAGAAAGCGCAAAATTCTTATATATTGTAAGTTTACAGTGAGTTAGAAAATGAAAATTTCACTTTAATGTGGCAGATAGCTAGCAGTCTTTGAAACTGGCTGATGGCCAAGTTAGGACAGAATTCTCACCTACAAGGAAAAGTACCCCAATAACAAGGCTTTTGGTTTGTTGGTGCCAGATGGCTCACTTGAGTTTCTGACCACCCGATGGTGAAGTATCACAGGAATAGTCTTGTTTTTGATGAGCTACAAACCTGTGTATTCTCTTTTATTGTTTACTATTTGGACAAATGTGGGGAAATATTTCTTTTGAAGCTGTAGATGAATAAACTTTCTATCTTAAATTTCATTCTAAACAAAGATGAGAAGCTAAAAGGATGCCTCATAGGACTTCAAACTCAACATGTCCAAAACTGAACTCACACGCACACACACGTGCGCCAGCAAAGAGGCAGAAATAGAGAAAGAAAAAAATATGCCATATGGTATCAGATTAAAATAAATACCAAACGCTAAAGTTACACTAATAATAATTTTATTGGCTGATTTGAGTACTAGATCTAACCTGACTATACTACTTACCAGCTACGGATCTTGGGGAGGTGCTCAATCTCTTAGATTCAGCTGCCTTTTTAGTATACTAGGATGATAATGATGATACCTAGATGATAAATTTGTTAGAATTACAAATAAGAATACATATAAAAAATTTAACATGCTTCCTGGGGCAAAGCAAGGGCTCAAAAATTACATCTATGATAATTATTATGGCACTTTAGAGTTTGACAGGACTTCCAAGCGATCAATATGCACCCAATAAAAATGATACCTATGAACTATTTCAAAGTTTGTTTGCATTAGAACACACACATGCATCTGCATATTTAACATAAGATAGTCTACATATTATAGAGTTTCATACTGAAAATATAGTAAGAAAACTGTTCCTTGATCTTAGAAATGTTTTTTTCTCACAGAAATAATGACAATATAGTCACAAAATTCTACGACCAATATTAACTTTAAAATGATGACATGTCTGAAGACAACAAAATAAAGTGAAAATTATAAGCTGCAAGAGAATTAGACTAGATGCTAATAATACATTGGCCTAACATCTAGTCTAGTCCCCTTCTAGTTAGCAAGATATTAGAGTTTAAAATTTCCATGGCACTGTTGTAACTAGTGTTTGCAGAAAGATTTATGTTTTCTAACATTTGGGTGAATTTATATAAAATTCTTATTTAGAATGGAGAGTCGCATAGAGAGAGAAGCAGACTGGAGTATCCCACATTCTGCAAGAGATTGTGTGATTCCTAAACAGGGTTCTTCAGTAACACTTGTTGCTTTAACAGTCACTGTTGCTTTCCTGAGGCCAAGAGAGTAAGCAGAACTCTGTCATCACCAGAGGTAGCAGCAGCTTCCTCATTATTGGTTCCCTAGAGAGATTCTGACAGCTTTCTTGAGCACAGCAGAAGCAGGTAGTTTCTGGGAGCTTAACTGTGGGAGGTCAGCCTCTGTGCCAGTTCATCTAACATTCTGAAGTATGTAATCCCCATATTAGATCTCTGTCTACTGTCACTAGCTATAACCAGATTTGTTGCTTCTCTCTCCAACCGATAGAAACAAACAAAGTAAATAAGACTTTGGACAGGAGGCCAGTCACTGAGTAGGCAAACTAGACTTATGTGGGATCCCTGCATAAGGTTCGTCTTTGCTAACTACCACTGTCTGACTTTCTTCCACTTCAGAGCTCATCTAAACCCAACAGCATTCTACAAAGAAATAGCATTAGGTTGTGCATCCAGAGATTGGGGCTGTGGGGAGGAAGGAGGAGAAGATGAAGTAACAAAGGTATTTCAGAGCTTGAGAAGGGGCAGGTGCAGTTATTTGTGTGTACCAGTTGTCTGTAATGTAGCTATCTGAAATACAGACACTACCTGCGCTGAAAGACTCAACAAGAAGTCTTCCAAGGTCAAGATTCCTGCATTCCATCTGATGTTATCTCAGTCAGAACCTATGAGTGGTGGGACCTAGAAATCTGACAGTTGTGATGACTAATGAGATTTAGAGGTCCAGACTGCACATTAAAGATACTGAAATGGAGTAACTTTCAAAGTGTTTGCTACTGTACACTTTCAGAAATCACTTAAAATTTGAAAGGAGAATGATTACTTTATCTTAGATACACATTTCCTTTTAGCCCGCAGCTACTGATGTCAGGAAGAGAGGAAGAGTAGCTGTCAGGTGTGTGCTCCTGCTGTCGATGCCCCACCCGAAAGGAACCTCCCACTGACAGAGAAATTAAATGGCATACTCTGATTATTAAATCACGTCTGCCTAACCAGTGGTTCCAGATGAGTACAGTGTAGAGCTTTTATGTTTACGGCTATAGAGAGCAGATATTTGTCAAATCATTAGATCAGTGCTAAATGTCCTAACCACCCAGACTGCTAGTGGTGAGCACCTTGCATTTAAATAAGCTCATTTAAACTAGAAAATATTTATAATGCATTTGGATATAAAATCACTCAATATAGTAAATATTGGTAATGTTAAAACCCAAAGTCCAAAATTCAGTAAACTGCTATGACACAGGCAACATGTTTCAACTTGAAAGTGTAAAAGCCATGCTCAATTCCTTGCAGATGTATTCAGAGAGCCACCAGCCAGAGTTTCAGCCCTGGGTCCTGATCCATTCCACTTCTTTGTCTACATGCCTTCCAGTCATCACCAAAAGTAGGAGCTACAAAACAGATCTTTCTTTGTTGGTACTTTGAAATACATGTGCTTTCGTAGGTACTTTGAAATACATGTACTTTTATTTTTCTATAAGAGAAATGCATCTAAAAATTTTAGAAAAATAGAACATTTTTTCATATGGCCTCCCCTCAAGTTCCAAGGTTGAAACCACTTGATGTTTTGAGCAAATACTTAGTAAGTATGTTGATAAACGAATTTCGACCAGAAATGCGAAGGGAAAGAAACCAATATTTATTGAGCGTTTTCTGTGAGCAGAATAGGTATCAGTGTGAATGTTATGCAGAAATGGAGGCTCAGGGAAGATAAGAAACCTGACATGCAATACACAGTAAGATGTAAGTGGGACTTGGACCATGTCTGATCCCAAGGGTTCATTTCTCACAAGTTCTCTATTACTGCTATGATAAATAAATAAGTAAATAAAAATTTACTTAGCACATTTTACTCCTTCTTGTACACTGGACAAAACATATTCTCAGAAGAAAGTTTAAAATGGACGCACCTCTCAAATTCTATGAAAGTGACATGGAGTCTGAGAGGAGCAAGCATGCCAGAGGCCAGAAGGTGAATGGGACAGTTAGGGACACTGTGTCCTTGTGAACACGATGTGGTGGCACTGCGTAGTATTTGGGCAGTGACATGGAATGTCCACACAGGGCCCATCACAGTTTGCACTACTTTCTGACTCTGTGACTTTGGGGCAAGTTGCTTAACCCATCTCATTAGTAGAAAGAAAATAAAAATATGGACTTTCACAAAGTGTGGAATTTCTTTTATTATTTTTTAAGAGAGAATTTTGCTACAGGACATGCATGTTCACCAGAGTGACACAGAGAGAGAAAGTGAAAAATCATCCTCTTGGGGGGATGGCCATGCCACAGTCCCTTCTCCTCCATTCTCCTCTCAGGATTTTGGGTACATACACCCATGCGTCTAGTATTGAATTTTAAGCCTCCAGGTCCAGGATTTGAACCATGGTCCACTACATGGGAGTCCAATGACATAACCATTACACCATCTGCTGACCCCAATTAAGCGAAGAATATGAAGTGTTCAGCACACTGCTGATGCTGAACAACTGTTTCATGTTTGTTTGATTTAATCACTTCTAACAGTTATTGTTCAAGAAGTCACTTGCCTTTGCATAGGTCCCTGATTGTTCTCCACCAAACATTTAAGTTGGGGACCAGCAGGTGGTGTGGTGATTAAGGCTCTGGCCTCCCATATGACTGACCAACTGCCTTTGGAGTCCTGGTCCTGGTGGCTTGCTTTCTTACTTTCTCTCTGTGTATGTGTGTATGTACGTGTGTGCGTATATGTGTGTGTGTGTGTGTGTGTGTGTGTGTGTGCGTGTATGTGTCTCTCTCTAGTGAATTAAAATAATAATAAAAAATAAATAAATAAATAAATGGGGCCAACAGGTGGCATGGTGGTTAAGGGTGCTGGATTCCTATGGTCAACTGTGGTTCAAGTCCCAAAACTGGCGGCCTGCTTTCTCTCTCTCTCTCTCTGTCACTCTGTCCCTCTCCAGTCAAATTATAAATAAATAAATAAATAAATAAATAAATAAATTTAAATAAAATAATTCTTAATAATAGTAATAAATAAAATTGAGTGTATAATTTTAGCAAAAAGTGTAGGTTGGTCTCTGATCGGGCCTGTTAATCAGCTGAGTTACACCCTCCAATAGGTTCTTCCTGTTAATGTGGCTGGAGAGAACTCCTCTTGACAGCTTGCACCAAGTTTCTCCTGCAGAGAAAATTGTCCTTTTTTGAGAAAAATACCCTAATAAGTTGCCTGGTGAGGATCTGAGAGATTAAGAAAGAGGAAGCAAACAAAGGCTACCTAAAGAAAGGAAGAGGAATTTTGAATTGAAAAATGGCAAGAAGGAGGGGAAGGAGGAGAAAGGGGAAACGGTGCAAGGGGCAGGACCTCCTGTGGAAAGGAGTGCGGTTCATAGGCCCCTCATGGTGGCAAACTTAAGAATTTTTAAGAACAAGGAGACCTCATATTCCATTTTCATGTTTCTGGGATGTAAACCGTCCTCTATTACCTACAAGTCTTCATTAAAAAATAGCTCTCTGGGGAGTAAAGTGGAAATGAAGGGGCTTGCAAGCTAAGGAAGAAGGATTGAGGTGCCTGTCTAGGTCAGCAGGGAGCACAGAGACAAAGCCGGCCGGCAGGGCAGATATGGTGCAGGGAGGTCAAGAGTTCGCCAGGGAGAACTGCCCTTCAGAGTACAATGTGCAGAAATCTGGGGGATGGCATTGAAACTTTCTAGGAGATATGAAACAGGGTTTGGACAATTTTATTTAAATCTCAAAGGACAGGGTGACCTCAGAAACAAGGGTGACCTCAGCTAACATCTGAGTTGCATTAGTCTTTCCAGATTGAGGTGGGGGTGGGAGTGGGGGGCGTGATAAGAATGCACTATGATAAGTGGGATCACAGAAGGCAGTAATTTTCAAAGCTTGTTTGTGTTTTACAGAGAAACTCTTTCTTCAAATAAAACATTACTTGGAAGTCCAGTGTGCAAACAGATAAAAGAATATTCTGCTTGACGTATGTGTGTGCGTGTGCATGTGTTTGTGTGTATGGGTAAGAGTATGAGAGAAAGGGAGAAGTCCTCCCCTCTTGCCCACTGAGCAGTCCTACCTGCGACACAGTTTTAAAATCTCATACAAAGGTGTATCTGGCTACTTTTCAGAGGCAGCAGCACGTGAGTACAGTAGTTACGTGCACAAGGCCTGGGATCAGACTGCCTTTGCTCGTTATGTGCTTCCAAGCAAATTACCTGAACAGTTTTTTGTTCTCCATCTATATGGTGGATGTATGAGGAGACTTCAAAACTGATGAAAATTGGAACTGAAGTACATCTAGGGCTAGATCTGTAGGGCAGTTGGTAAGCCCTGTGCACGGGAAACCGGATCCCACATGGCCCACTGTGGTTTGGATCCCAGGTCTGGTGGCTTGAAAAACATGCAAGGAATGTGTACATGCATACCCAGGATCTTAATGGGTTGGAAAAATGAAGAAAAAGGGATTGCAGCATGACCAGGCCCCATTGGGATATTCTCTATCTGTCTGTCTTTCTTTCTCTCTCTTTCTTTCTTTCTCTTTGGTGAGCATGTGTGCCCCATGGCAATGAAAAAAACAAAAAAGGGTACAAGCTTATTTTGGTACAAAAAATTTTTTTTAAATCCACACACAGTTTATTTTACAATATGCATTTTCCATGAACTTTTTAAAGGCTCTTCATATAAGAGTAAACATTCTCTAGGGGTTGTTATGATGACTAAATGAAATTTTACATGTTAAGTGTTGTATGAAGTGCTGTAACAGAGTAAATAATAAATGCCATCACTGTTCCCTTAATATACTTCTTCCTTTAAACAGAAATAATTTGTAGATATAGATTATCAAACCATTTCCAGTTTGGCAATTACCGAATTGTGGAGAGAGGAGAAAGGATGGCCCAGAGCAGAAAGAAACTACTAGGGAGGCTGGCCCAGGGCTCAGGGAGCTCCTGGTGGACTGAGAAGAGCAGGAGGGGGGCACCCAGGGAGGCAACATTCCCCTTCCTAGAAGGGTAACCAATGACACGACTCCAAGTCAGAGTGACTGACTTATGACACCCAGTAGAAATTATTCCATTAACTATTTAATTCTTAAATCTACTTGATTGACTTACTATTGATATAAACCACATGCTGACTCTTTCTAGTATTTTGACCCAAGAATCGTTAATTAACATTAACAGAAATAAAAGTGATGAAAATATCAAAACCCAGTTTCCCAGGGGGATATGAAATCGTGAAACAGTAAGAAAGAAATATTCACAACTCTACTTCTTCAACCTTATTCATATTTGTTTATTTATTTATTTATTTCCATTTATTTTTTTTTTATTTGACCAGAGAGAGAGAGAAAAAAAGAGAGAGAAAGAAAGGGAGAAAACAAGCCACTGGTCCAGGACTCAAACCATGGTGGACCATGTAAGAATCCAGCGCCTTTAACCACCATGTCCCCTGCCGGCCCCCTTCAGCCTTATTCTGAAATGTGGAACCAGCAATTATCAAGACTATAAAGCTCTTTATAAAATATAATTTTCTCCTGTGTCATCCCAGAAAATTCTTGATTATATACTGAGATGTGTGTGTTTGTTTCCAAAACTTAAAAGACAAATATTATCTGAATAAATGATCTCCTAACAAAGTCTAAAGCTGAAATTGTGTGCATATTTTCTATAAAAAAAATCTTAGAATTTAAATGTGTTAACTTAATAATTTTATATAAAAAGAGATGTTAAAAAGTAGAAAGACTATAAAAATGATTTCTATAAGCTCATGAAACAACAAATTGTATGGTGTAGAATGCAGAAAAATGAGAGGTGAATTTAGCTCCCCTCTCTCAGTAGCCACATAAAATCGAAGCCAGAGTCCAGGTCAGCACAATTCACCAGTCCAAAGCAGTCTGGGTAATTTAATGTTGTGAAGTAAATATTTAAGGACAAAGTCTAAAATCTTGGGGAGGACTAAAACAGAGTAGCCTTACTGATGTGTTGTTATGAAGAAAAGTAAGAAAGTATTTCTGATACTTGGGGAAACAGCCACAGTAAAACCATGAAGTCCCTGGCATGGGGAGATGGGCAAATACAGAAACAGAGTTAAAAGCCTGAAGGATAATGAAGTGTAGCTTTCCCTGGTGGAAGCAAGGAGTGGTTCCATATGCCTTTATTGGCAGGGAGATTTCTAGAAAATCTTGTTATCAAGCATCAGAGAGTTTGGACAGAGATCAAATGAATTGCCCAAGGTCACCCGCTGTGTCAGGGCAAGCCCAGAGTTAGAACTCACAGCCCTGAAGTTTCCAATCAATTACTTGGCTCCCTAAACCACAAACGTTTGTCAAGGAAAAAGTCTCCCTAGAGCTGAGGCAACACAGCTGGCGAATATTAACCCCAAACTTTAAACCAGACAGAATTTCACTGGATCACAGATCCAGAACCTGTTTGGATGGGTACACATGGGAAGCAAGAGGGGAGAGGGAAGACAGGAGAATGGAAAATAGAAAGATTTAATTAGGTGATCAAACCTTCCCACCCAACACCCTTTAAATATACACTCATACGCACATCCTATTAAATGCTATTGGCTGACAAAATTGAGAATACCTGTGTGAAAAAAGTCATAATTTTAAGAATAAGTCATCAATGAATGAATATAGGAGTGTGTGTGTGTGTGTGTGTGTGCGCACGCGCGTGCACACATTTGTGTGTTTTCATTTAATATAGAAAGGATATTCCTATTAACTAATTTGTAGAAAATGGAAAGTAAAAAGCAAACAAAAAACAAACAAACAAACAAAACTGCATGAGGACTGTTGACTCTAAGATCATTGTAAAAAGTACCCTCCAAGTTCAAGCTCAGGATGATCTCCTTGTAATCCTCGCCTTTAAGCCTTGCTTGGGGTTTGTAACTTATCTTGGCATTACTTGCATTGAGAAACCGATGAAAGCTAAGATCCTCTCCCAAGGAACCGCTTATAGACCCATACTCACAAATTTAATATTAAATTTTCAGGGATTCGAAGGTTCCTGTAAGCAAAAGGATCCCATTATAAGAAACCCTATTGTAAGAAGCGTTGGATGTTCAGAAGGAAATGTGAATGGCCTTGACTGGTCTACCTGCTCATGAGCCAGCTGCCTCATGTACCTGGGACCCTTGTTGAAAGTATTGATATCTGGGGGTAGCCCATGGTGTGGTGGTTAAGGTGGCTGGATCCCACATGACTAACTGAATGGTTCAAGTCCCACATTCAGCAGCTTGATAAACATGCTGGGCATATGTGCACCCAAAATCCCCAAAGAAGGACAATATGGAGGAGAAAGGATTATGGTATGCCCATGCCCCATGGGCATGCTTTCTCACCTTCCCTCTCACTCATTCTCCCTCTCTCTTCTGGTGACCATGTCTCCTCTGACAAATTAAAAAAAGAGAAACAGTATAGCTATCTGAATATTTCTGACATCAAAATGAATCTGAACTTCTGAGATTAGAAGGGTGGGATGGGTGTCACAAGAATCAATATTTTAACCAATGTTCCAGAAAATTCTGATACATAGACTGGTATTAAGACCACTGCTTTGAACAGTTGCTTAATGGTACTGTTAACTACTTAGAGACTTCTACAGGCTTTCCTCAAATGTATTTGATAAAGATAAAAGAAGTTGGAGGAGGAGATGCAAGAATCGTGGTCATATTTTCCAATCCTGATTTGGGACCAATGGCCTAACAATGGCAGAAATACTTGAAATCTTGCCCATCCTAGGAAATCTAGGACATCTGGTCATTGTAAGATATAAGATGAAAAATGTCTGAGAAACCACTCATTTGAAGATAAGATGGCCAGATGGTCTACATTAAGCTAAAAAGTTCCATCATTTGATTTCACATCCTCTATCCCTGATTTTCCCTTGCCTGCTACCTTCTCCTCAAACAATCGAAACACCTCTCTTCCTTTTATCACCAGATTCCCCTAACTGCTCCATATGTCAGGAAGCCTTACTGCAGCCCCTTCTCATCAGCCTGAGGGCGGATTTTCAGGCTGAGATCCACCTCCTCTTTTCCAGTTCACTTTATAGCCAAAGACCACAAAGATTTAACCTGTTCCTTAGGTAGCTACTCCGTCTGCACCATCCTTCATGATTTTGTCCTCTCAGGCTTCAAGGCAAGGAGTAAAATGCAGCTCAGCATCTCCAGTTGACTCTCAGAATGCTCATTGGTTCATTTTTATCCTTGACCATTACAAGGAGAAAGAGGAGAAACCAAAATAACTACAAAGGGAAGCTCCCCAGTGTTTAGTGCTACAGCATTTTCACTGTGGTGGTCACTGGGCTGTAACTGCTGACTTCCTCATGTACCTTCAATTGCTCGCTTTTCACATGCTCCTCAACCCACCCTGATAATAAGTACAGTAACAATAACAAATATACATTATAAAACTAAAAAAAAGCATGAATAAAAATAAAGGCTAATAAATAACTGTACTTGTTCCTAGAACTGTTTTACTTGTCATTTCATAAGGAACAAAAAAAATAGGCTGCAAAATATAAAATATACTACTCACTCTATCATACTTGTTTGCTGCATGATACATACTGAAAAGTAGATGCTGAATTAAACCCCCCACCCAAAATTAAAAGACTGATGAGCAAAGAATCACATCAAGACTAGTCCTCTTAATAATAGACAGTTTCCAGAGAGGCTGAATGATGGCACATCAGTAAGATATGATGGTCTGTGAGGTTAACCCACATGGGAAGGTTCTTTGTTCATGTCCAGAGACCTTCCTTAGTACACATGCCTATGATCTGGGACTGGCGAGGGCTATGGATGGATCATGGCATCAGGGCCATGAGAGTGCTCTCTCTCTTTCTCTCTCTCTCTCTCTCACTCTCTCAATCATGGAGGAAATGGAATAAAGTTTTTTAAAAAAGACAAAGTTTCCCTCAGTGTTTTTCAACCTTGTTCTTCTTACTACTTATCTAACAGTGAGTAAAGTAGTCCTCTTAATTAGGACTAACAGCCTGTGTTTGAATTATTAATTTTACCATTCTCATTCTTATAGCCATTCATCAAATGGCAAACACCAGTACAATGTTAAGAATTATCTGTTATCTCATTTAATTTTTTCCAAATGATTTTTACAAAGATGGAAAATAAGGCTCAAAGAGGTTAAATATTGGGGCCAGGAGGTGGCATGGTGGTTAAGGGTGCTGGACATCCACATGGCCAACTGTTGGTTCGAGTCCCAGACCTGGTGGCTTGCTTTCTCACTTTCTCTCTCTCTCTCTCCCTCTCTGGTCAAATTTTTTAAAAAGATAGCTAAATAAATAGAGTTAAATAAAATAATTTTTAAAAAGAGGTTAAATATCTTGAGCAAAGTCACATGAATTAAATGCACTTAAATCAGTGCTATACTGGTTAAGTGTTCTTGTACTTCTAAGAATGGAGAATTCTGGTTTGTTGATTTTCATGGTGTAAATATTAGCACCAAAGAATTTAGGTACCAAGGTGATGTCATTGAACATGGAGTTGGGAAGAGATGTGCACAATCACTTCTCATCAGTTAGGGTACACATGAACCACAATACAATGGCTTGCGTATAGGTTCACTTTATTCTAAAAGTTCAATATTCAACAACTGAGCATTCTCACAACTATGTGAATGTATGGAAATTGGACAATGGCCATGTTTCTATCCTCACAGAACCAAACAATTTGTAGAAATCTGCTTCTTTTCTCACTCATTGTACAGATAAAATATAGAGGAAAGCCACCAAATTATCCTCCTGTTACTGTGTAAAATCAGAGTTAGAAGTGAGAACTCTTTGCAGACAACCTTGAACACTGAGTTGAAAGTAATGTGGCAAAGATATATATAAAGTATGATAAGTCTACTAATGGAAAAAATCAGCACTCTTTTGTCATGAGGGCTACCTCCTTGCTACTAAAGATTTTATTTCTCAAAAATCAAATGTTATAATCCAGTGAACAAAAGTTATAATACCCAATCCTCAAATGTTAACACCCAAGTTTTTTTCCTCTGTTTTATTCTTTTTTCAACTCTTCAGATGAGTTTTTATTATTTTGATTTAAGTTGTATTCATTTATTTCTTCCATGAGATAAAGAAAGAAAAAGAGAGAGAGGTTCTCCAACAGGGTCTTCATATTGTGATCTAGTTCCAGCCTCAGCCATCCAAGATCATGGGCTCAGTGTATAAAGGAAGACCCTGGGACATGAACCAAGGATCTGCCATGTGGCATTAGCATTGTAGACCATTACTTTTTTCAACGCACCACCATGACAGAACCCTTCCTTCTTTTCTTTCTCCCCTTCTTTTTCTTTCTTCCCTTCCTTTCTTACTTTCTCTCTCTCCTTTTTTTCTCTTTTTATTCATCTATCCACCATATTGTGTTAAAATCATTCATATGTCTCTTACTAGTTTCTTTTCAAAGCATCCTAATATTTATCTTTTATAGCAAGGTCTATGAATCAAGCCAGTGTCTACCATACCTATCTTACTCATGACTTTTAATAAAGAGAAAGTGGAAAAGGCAACAAATCTACATTCTGAAAGATGAGCCCAAGTCATCCAGAAGAGCCTCTGCCAAAAAAAGACTGAAATAGGTTAAAAAAAAAAGGCACATCTTCAATATTTACTTTAAGATCATCCATAAGCCTGGTAATATATTACAAATGAATTCAAGGGAAATAAATTTTAAAATAATTTTGCTTGGTTGAAAAAAATCTTTGATAACTACTTTATCAAGTCAAGCACAATGGCATACTCCTATAATCTCAGCTACTCAGAGGTTGAGGCAGAAGATTCAAGGTTAGCCAAGGCAATATAGTGAGACTGTCTACTAAAAGAAAAGGAAAGAAACAAAAAGAAAAGAAGAGGAGAGGAGAGGAGAGGGGAGGGGAGGGGAGGGGAGGGGAGGGGAGGGGAGGGGAAAGGGGAAGGGAAAGGAAAGGAAAGGAAAGGAAAGGAAAGGAAAGGAAAGGGGGAGGAAGGAAGGAAGGAAGCAAGCAAGCAAGAAAGAAATTACTTCAAGGATAAGAGTAACTGAAGGGACTGGCAGGTGGCATGGTGGTTAAGGGTATTGGACTCCCACGTGGCCAACTGCATTTTGAGTCCCAGACCTGGCAGCTTGCTTTCTCACTTTCTCTCTCTCTCCTCTCCTCTTCTCTTCTCTTCTCTTCTCTCTCTCTCTCTCTCTCTCTCTCTCTCTCTCTCCCCTCACCGGTTAAATTAAAATAAATAAAAAGTTAAATAAAATAATTATTTTTTAAAATCTTTAAAGAAAAGACAATAAGACTAAAATTTTATTCTTCTATCAAATTTAAAAGCTATATGATGATGATAAATGCTCATGCATGTTTAAAATTTCAAAATAAAAGTGGTAAATCTGATGGAAAGCCCATTCACTATTAATATATAAAAACTGGCAAAAAAAAACAATAAATTATGAAACCATCAGAAATAATTTACCTCATCTGTATTTTAATACAAAATGTTTAAGCACTCTGGATGAAGAAAAAAAAACAATAAAATTAATAGATGTATACCATTTGGCAATGTGAAATAAAGGATATAATTTCCAATTATTGGTCAGGAAATTTCCTTACCTTACATTTTAAATATACTGGCTTACTATAGGATGGAAGAAAATAATACAAATATTAAAGAATAAATAGGACAGAAGTGGTCAGGACTAAAAAATTAGAAGATTTAATAAATATAGCTCTATTAAAATTGCAAAAAGAGAATGAGCAGGTGACACAGAGGTTAAGGAAGTTGATTTCACATGGCCACTGCACAGTTTGAGTCCTGGACCTGGCAGCTTGAAAAACATACCAGGTGCATGTGCATGTGTGCCCAAAATCCCAAGAGGAGAATGGAGGAAGAGGGACTGTGGCATGGCTACCCCTCCTTAGGAGTAATTTCTCACTTTCCCTCTCTAACTCACATTATCTCTCTATCTCTTTCTCTTTGTCTTTCTCTGGTGAGTGCATGTACCCTATAGAAAAAGAAAAAAAAGTTTGGCCAGTAGTGGGTACTGTGAGCAGCCACTGTAGAGAGAAGAGTCAGGCAGGATTATCAGAGAGTAGGAGGTAATCAGCAGAAACTTTTGGTTTGCATGGTTTCTGCTTGCAAAAAGAGAGAGGACCCAACTGCCTGAAGCCAGTGAGACTCTGGAGGAATTGTCCCTCGCATTCCAATGAAGGGAGGATGGTCCTTTGAAAATCCAAGCTCCTAACACCCACTATGGATTCCAGCAGTCTCAGCCACCAAATAATAGGGAAATTGGCATAGAGGTAACACATACTTTGGGAAGTGCACGGGAATATAGCTCCAGAAACCTGCTCCAAAAAAATTGGAAGAAGTGGGTGCTTCATCAGATGCCTAATCAATGCAGAAACACAGAAATAGGAGAAAACTAGGATATACATCTTCCTCAAAGGAACACAATAACACCTCAACGACAATGGATAAAATACAAGAAATCACAGAAATGTCAGAAAAAGAATTTGGAATATTCATCATAACAAAACTCAGTGAGATGCAAGAGAAAATAGACAACCAATTCAAGGAGATGAGAAAATCATTCCATGACTTGGAGGAGGAATTCTATAAAGAGATAAGCACCCTAAAAAACAATCAAACAGAATTTTTAGAGATGAAGAATACAATACAGGAAATCAAATCTCCCTCAAAAGTATTAACAGTAGATTACATCATGAAGAAGAAAGAATCTCTGACCTTGAAGAAAAAAATTCTGATTTAGTCCAAGCCACCGAAAAGAAAAGAAAAATAACCATTAAAAATGAGGACAAGAGGATGGTGTAGTGATTAAGGCACAGGACTCCCACATGGCCAATCACAGTTTGAAACTCACAGTGGGTGCATGTGAATGCACGCCCAAAATCCTAAGAGGAGAATGGAGGAGAAGGGATTGCCATATGGCCATCCCCACTTGGGGGTGATGTCTCACTTTCTATCTCTCTGTCTTTCCTGCAAGTACTCACGTCCTATAGCAAGTATCTCTCAAGAAAAATGTAAAAAAAAAGGACAAGATACTATTAAGATTCTAGACACTATTAAGTACCCAAATAGTCATAAAATGGGTATTTCAGAGGACAAAGAGATGGGTAAAAGCATCAAAAAATCCCTTTTATAAAATATTACCTATAA
Source organism: Tupaia tana (assembly GCA_026018925.1). Lineage (NCBI taxonomy): Eukaryota > Metazoa > Chordata > Mammalia > Scandentia > Tupaiidae > Tupaia > Tupaia tana. The sequence goes on from JAKSZU010000003.1 coordinate 116,859,524, forward strand.
CTTTTGAAATCTAGAAAGACATACAGACATCCAGATACATGAAACACAAATAACACCAAATAGAGTCAATATAAGAAGATCCTCTCAAGGCACACCATATCCAAATTGGCATTTGACAATATTCTAAAATGCAATATTCTAAAAATAGCAAGAGAGACACTTACATACAAAGGTTACCCAATTAGACTAATATCAGACCTCTCAATTGAAATAATGCAGGAAAGAAAAGATTGGAAAGACATATTTCAGACTCTACACATATTAATAATATTGTTGAATGCTAATGGATTAAATTCACTAATTAAAAGACACAGATTAGCTGAATGGGTTTAAAAAAAACAGAAATACTCTATATTGCTTATTAAAAACATACCTCATTGATAAAGATAAATATATACATAGCTTGAAAATGAAGGGCTGAAAAAGTCATTTCATAGAAACAGAAACTGAGAAATTTTAAAAAGGTCAGAATTATAACAGTAATATCAGAAAAAAAATAGACTTCAAGATGAAAGTGATAAAAGAAATAAAGAAAGACACTATATAGCACTAAAAGGATTAATTTTCCAAGATTATATAACAATTATATTCATGCACTGAACATCAGGGGAGCCAAATATATAAAATATAGACTTCTAGATCTAGAGAGAGAGACTGCAGCAAACAAATTGTTGGGGATTTAAGCATCCCACTGTCACCACTGGACAGGTCATCTAGACAAAAAATAAAGAGACACAGGAGCAATTGATATAATAAATCAAATGAACTTGACATATATTTACAGAACACTTCACCAACACCTACATAACACACATTTTCTGCATCCCAATGTAATAGAAGATGAACCATGTAATAGGGTACAAAACAAGCCTCAACAAACACAGGTGTATAGAAACTATATCCAGCTTCTTCTCTGACCACAGTGGAATTAAAATGGAAATCAACAACAGGAAGAGCCTGTGAAAATGCACAAAAACATGGAAATTTAACAAACTCTTCTTTAATAACTTAAAAACTACTGCAGAAGTTAAGACTAAAATAAAAATATTTATTGAAATCAACAATAACAAACATACAATACTTCATAATCCTTGGGACTCAGTTAAAGCAGCAAAGCAGTGTTAGGAGGGGAATTTTTTAGCAATTAGTGCTCTCAAGAAAAAAAAATAATATAATGATGTCAAATAAATAACCTAACGGCACATAAGGAACTGGAAAAGCAACAACAACAACAAAACACCCCCAAAATACCAGAAGAAACGTATAGATCAGAGCTGAAATCAATGAAATAGAGAAAGAACTATACAAAAAAAGAGAAAGAAATTAAAAGCTAGCTTTATGAACTCATAAAAAAATTAACAATGCATTATCTAGATTAAAATAAAACAAACAAAAACAGAAAAAGGAACCAGATAAATAAGATCAGTAATGAAACAAAGCATATTACAACAGCTATACCAGAAATATAAAAATCAGAAGAGAATACTATAAATGACTACATGCCAACAAACAAGAAAACCTAGGTGAGATGGATAATATAGACATATGCAATTTACCTGGATTGAACCAGAAAGAAATTGGATCACTAATAGTCTCCCAACAAGGAAAAGCCCAGGTCCCAGTGGTTTCACTTTTGAATTATACAAAACTTTTTTAAAGAACAGTTAACTTCAATGCTCCTCAAACTATTAATATTTCTAAAGATTCTAAAGAAAGGAACCCTTATGAAGTCACTTTATAAAACCTCTATCATCTTGACACTAAAAGCAGAAAAGGACATACCTACTTTTTAAGTAAGCCAGACTACGAAAAACAAGCACTGGATATTCCCACTCAATATATATTGAGTGTTTGTACTCTATGGTAGAAATTGAAATAATCAAAGACATAAAACAAGTGTAGATACCAGAGACTATCTGGGAGGGAACTAGATAGCAGAGGATGAGTGGCACAAGCTCAGGGAAGATACACAAAACAGACACAATAATCTAAAATTCTCTGTTGAAAATGATGTATATGGTAATATACTTAATCTGATTGTCATGTACTGAATGCAGACCTTGAAAACCATATTGTGCACTATTGAGATGTACAAAAATCAAATGTAAATAAGTAAACAAATGTAAATAAGAAAGAAAGAAGATAGCATGGAAGCATTTCCTAATCTATGTGGGACTCCTACAGTATTTCTGGACAGAGTGGAAGAGGAGATGAAGTTGGAGGAATCCAACATTCGAAAGTGGCCCAGAGGTGGCAGATTTGTGGCAGAGTCTAATGTCAGACAGTTCTAATTATCAGTGTTCATTTTTGTTCAATAGGAAATTCTATCCTTAAATTCAGATCCCTGGTACTTGTTATACCCCAAAGAAGAAAAGTGACAGAAAGAATATAAATTCAGAAATATAAAAATCAGATTTAAATTTTGATGCCATGACCATTCACAAGGTTAGGTCAAATAATTGTGATTCTGACCCTAAGTTTCTTCATCTGCAAGACAGTAATGAAAAGAGTTACCTTGAAAAAGTAAGTAGATCAAAAGAGGTAATTATGTATAATGCTTTACAAACTAAGTTGTTATACAAATAACAGACAACTATTTCTTATTTTTATTTATCTGTCAGTCTCTAAAATATTTGAAAATAGATACTCAATGTCATCAAGAGTCTCTAAAGAGGACTATTTCATGCTCAAAAGAAAATGTATCAATAATGTTCCTAGTTTGGCTGTCTCCTCTTAAGGGAAGAGCTCCAGTTTGTTAATGGTAATAAAGTCATTGGGTCATGTATGATTCTGAGACTCAAGTATGGATATCACTTCACTGATGTACATGGTGACAGCAGAGGTCTGGTTAGGTTCTGCTATATTTTGGCAGGAAAACTACAGTAGTTCCTGTTGAATTAGAAATAGTGTATAGGAGAAAGAATAAAATGTGGTTTCGAGATTTGTGGGCTGAGCAAGTAGAAAGAGAGCTGCCATTAGTAAAGAAAAAGATGATTATAGATAGACTGAATCAAGCAGAAAGATAAATGAAATTTGAGATGTTTATAAGACATGTCAAGCAGTACTCTAACAAAATAAGGATGAAAAGATCAAAAAGAAAGACACACGATACAGATGTGGAAATCAACTCAAGGGTTCTTTAAAAATAATTCTCAGGATAAAATAAGACTAGAAAACAATTGATCAAAATTAAAACATAAAATCAGAGGGTTATAAAAATAATAAAAGAATTCTAGGAAAAAAGAATAAAATGGACTATAATTAATACAGTGTGAATAAGATTCACATTATAGTGAAATAGAAATATTTTTCTGTCAATTATATAGAAAAAAGCAATTAAAATCAAAAGAAAAATATTACTCAAGATAGTTGCTGGAGTAAGTATAAAAAAATTAAGACATGACTTTGAACAACCAGTACAATGTAAAAAAAGAATGTATTTTGGATGTTTTTTGAATAGCACAAGGGTTACATTACTGAAAGCATAAAGAAGAAAATACAGTCATAGTTTTCCAACAAAAAATAGATCTGTAGTACTGGTTTTCAGTGTTTAGAATCCACTTACACATAATGTCTGAAAGTTATAAAATTTCTTAGGTGTTTTAACTTAAGTCTTCTGAGATTTTTAAATTAACTCCTTAATTCTAGTAAAAGTTATTTTTAGGGTATAGCATTCAAAATGACTTTTTTTTAAAGTAGGTAAGTTTCTATTTTCCTAGAAGAGCAGATCAGTTCATCACACCCACGCACACACACATACAAATTTGTCTGAATTTTATTGGACATCTGAGCTCTTGTACTGTGAGAGCCAAATTTCTTTTTTAAAAATATGTTAAAAGAAGTCATTTCATGGGTATACTTCAGATAGCATAAAAGTATAAAGCTTCAAGCAGGACAGAAACTTTGGAGGAGATTTCATTCAAAGCCTAGGTCTGGGTGACCCTTCCATGCCTTTATCTAACCTTGATCATCTAAGAGTCTTCAGTAAGCCCTCTTATGACAAAAGAATTCTGTTTCACATTAAAATGGTGAACATCCATCTTTTAAAGATAATTTTGGTCTTTAGGAAGCATTTCTTCAAATAGTGCAGAATAGATAAAATGTCTTTGGAATTATTTTCTCCAAATATCAAACAAGAAAAAAATGGTTAACAAAGTGTAGATTGAAAGTAAAAAAAAAAAAAAATTCATTTGCCTTATAGCCTGGCCTGGAAAAAAACAGGGATAACTATACCTGACTTTTAATCCATTGAAGTTATCTTTTTCATATCTGAAGTAGTAACATTTATTAAATATCTGGATACATTTACATGCAAGTGTAAAAACCTAGACTTTGCCAGGACAACCAATGTTAATCAAATAAAAGTATCCTGCTAAATGTATTGTCCCCAAGTACCCACTTCAGAGAATGAAATGCCACTTGAGGTCTCCAGCTCCCCTCAAAAAGCAGGGATGGAAAAGAAGTCACATCCCAATTCTATTGAAGACCCTTCTCCATCAGCCCTTTTCCCTGAGCAAAGGATAAGGGTCTTAGCACAATGCCACCCTCTGACTTTTTCTAGTTCTGCTCATTCTACACTTCATTTGTCGACACTGCAGGTGGAGTACTTATTCCGCAAAATATTTTCCTTTTTCTTAACAGATAATGAGGTTTGTATTCCTAGTCCTTCATTTACTAGCTCTTGGATCTTAAGCAATCACTTTAACCTTATTTAGCCTTGATTTTTCTCATTGTATAAAAAAGGAAGTTATTCATACCTAGTTTCTTGGTTTCTTTAAAAAATAAAGGAGATAAATGTAAATTTATTGAACAGTATCTGACATATAATAGGTATTAAATAATTATTAACTACAGTCTCCAGTCATGTATTGGGTTGTTGGAAAACAAGTATTTTTATGCAAAAATGCAACATGAGTTTTCCAATGACCCAATATTTATTAATTTTTCGGCATTTTAGATAACAAGCCAAGAAGAAAAGATATAGAGTTTCAGAATCAAAAACTATACTCTGTGAGTCTAATCCACATGAAAAGTTCCAGGTTCACTTTTCAGAAACCTACATGAGTACACCAGGCACATGTATTCCCATGATCCAGGACTCCCTGAAATTGGAAGTCAATTGCAGTCAGAATCCCATTGGAAGTGTTGTGTGTGTGTCTGTGTCTCTCTTTTATTCATGGAAAAAAATTAATAATAAAATTCAAACACAGAACACAAGCCTGTAATAGCCCATTATTTTGTTTCTAAATAGAAATATCTGTGCCTGGATGGTTTACAATAAATAGAGGTTTATTTGATTTATGATTCTGGTGCCTGGGAAGTCCAAGGGTATGAAGTTGGTAACCAGACTTCATCAAAAGAAGCAGGCAGGTCCAAACAGACTTATTAATTTCCTCTATTTGTCCATCCTACACTTTCCACGGACTGGATGATTCCACCCACAATGAAGGTGGTTCTTCCTTTTAAAGGTCTCACCACCTCCCAATGCCATTACGTTAGAAATGAAATTACAACACTTGGACCCTTGGGAGACAAACTATTATCTAAACCACAGTAGAGCCCTTTGGTCATGTTTCCAAGAGCTTATTAAATGTATTAGTTGAGCCTAATTACATATTAAATTGCATGAATAACTCAAAATTGAGTGAAAACTTGGCCCAGTGTGGTAGTGAATAGTGGTAGGTGCTGTTACACACAGGCTCAGACCACATGGGAAGCCCAGGTTCAGTTTCTGGCCCACCTTAAAATCCAGGTGGAGTGGCATGCATCTGCAGCCTTATCTACCTAACATAAAGCAGGAGGATAGCAACATAACAAGACCCTATCAAAAAAATACAATTGAGAGCAAACTCTACTTTATCACCAGCAATAGTGTTTTGTCTTTCTGTGCAATGAAGTGGGCTCATTTTTCACATACGGAAGCATAAGGAATAAAGTTAAAGAAGAAAATAAGACTCATTTTTTAAGTTAAGATTATACTTGATCTTACTATCATCTACATTAAGTTAAAAATTGTATTTGTCCCCAAGTCATGCTTATGTGTCCCCCACACAATGGAAGGACTACAGTGTACTATAGAACTCACATTTTCATGCTCTAAAGAACCAACAAGGTCATATACTGTGTCCAAACTCTTCATTGAACATAAAATGAGAAATTAAAGGACATGCAGATGAAGTTCATTCCATACACATGTTGGGTACCTCTTCTGTACCAGACACAGTGCCTACTAAAGTGTGAATTTAAGAAGGTTACCAAGGTCTTCTGATATTTTGCTTAATATCTTTATAGTGAAAGATAGATTTCTTCCCAACTGAGAACTAAAGGGCATGAGCTAAAATGTCACCACAATAAATTATCCCATTTATTTTACTGGGGTTGGAGAATTCTGCACAAATGGTTTTCCAGGTAGTGGCAATATCCAGAAAACATTTTTGTTTTAATCTCTACTATAGATACTATGGGATGATATTTCACAGCAGAGTAAAAAGTATGAACAATTTAATACTTACGTTTTTTTGAAAAAAGAAGAAATTATTGGTAATTTGTCATTCTACATTACACTGCCAATTTATTAACATAACAATTATACATATTTGTGAGGTATATTGTGATCTTCAGTACAAGAATACAGTGTATAAAGGTATTATCACTGGAATACCCATCATTACAATCATTTGTCATTGATTTTTGTTGAGAACAATCAGACTTTTTTCAATCTTTTCTTTTTTTGAAGAGGTTTTGCTACAGGGAGCGTGCACTCACCAGAAAGACAGAGAGAGACAGAGAGACAGAAAGCGAGAAATCACCCCCCAGGGGGGATGGCCATGCCAACATCCCTTCTCCTTCATTCTCCTCTCGGGATCTTGAGCAGGCATGCACACACACTTGGCGTGAGTTTAAGCCACCGGGTCTGGGCCTCAAACCCTGGTCGACTACATGAGAGTTCAGCGACATAGCCATTACGCTAACTGCTGGTCCCACTTTTTTTCAATCTTTATGGTAAGAAATTATTGATAATTTATTCATCTATATTATACTTGGTTTTTATTTTTGTTTTTTCAGAATCTGTATGTGCCTGCTGAGAGAGATAGTGATAGAGAAAGAGTCCTTCAATGGGGCATGGTCATGTCACAACCCTTTCTCCTCCATGTCTCCATCTTTCAGGATTTGGGGCATGCATGACATGTGCATGCCATTTTTTTAAGCCACTGGGGCTGGCATTTGAACCACAGTCATTCATATGGGATCTGGTTCCCTTAACTACTAGATTACAAGACAACTCAAAACTTGTTTTGTTCTTTTGCTTTTTTTGCTTTGTTTGTTTGTTTGTTTGTTTTGGAGATTTTTGCTATAGGGCACGTGTGCTTGCTGGAAAGAAAGAGAGACAGCGAGAAGTTACCCCTGAGGGATAGCCAGCCTCAATCCCTTCTCTTCCATTCTCTTCTTGGGATTTTATACAGGTGTGCACATGTGGCGGGCATGAGTTTCAACCCAAGGGGTTGGGACTCAAACCACAGTCAACCATGTGTGAGTCTAGCACTTTAACCACTATGCCACCTGCTGGACCCCCAAACTTGTTTATTAAAAAATAAATATCTTTGATGATTGAGAAGCTTATACTATATTGGGCTGTCTTAAAGTGAGTCTGAGAGATAAAATACATATACTTTTAGATTAAATTTATGGTACATTCAGGATTCAATATAGAAGTATATTTTTACATAAATTCTGGGTTTTTTTATTTCTATATTTATCTTCTCTTTAGTTTATAAGAAAATTTATTGAATTTCACTCCCAAGATTTAATTCATGACTTTAAAATTTAAAATACACTTGTGAAATGCAAATGGAATTTTATTTCTAATTCTAATGGAATTTTATTTCTAATGTTAGCTAATCTTATTTGAATGTTACTATATGCCAGGTGCCATACTGAGATAGCTTTAGGTAGGTTTTTTCCTCATGTCATCCTCACAGCAATCACGTGAGATGTAAGCTATTAATATAGTTATTCCCATTGTACAGGTGAGAAACTCATGGCATAGGTTTAGATCAATGTTTCAATGTTACATAGCCATCAAGAGATAAAAGTAGGGGACCAGCAGTTAGCGTAATAGCTATGTCGCTGGACTCCCATGTAGTCGATAGCGGTTCGAGTCCCGGACCCGGTGGCTTAAACTCATGCCGGGCGCATGAGTTTAAGGGATTGTGGTGTGGCCATTCCCCCTGGGGGGTGATTTCTTGCTTTCTGTCTCTCTGTCCCTCTGGCAAGCGCACGTGCCCTATAACAAACAAACAAGTAAAAACAAAAATCTTAATCATTCTCTTTTGTGGGGTGGTTGAATGTGGACCCTAGAGTCTGAGTGCCTCAGTTCAAGGCCCTTCTCTGCTCTAAATAGCTGAGAGTCTCCTACAAGCTAATACTCAACCTCTCAAAAATCTTAGTCTCCCTACCTGTAATGTAAGGGTAATAATAACCAGCATTTCTTGAGCACTTACTATGTTCCATGTAGCCCAAAGTATTTTGCATATATTAAAATAATTAATCCTCACAAAAAACCTATGAAGAAGGTACTATTATTATCCCTAATGATAACTATGTAACTGTAGAATGAAATGTTTTAACACATGTAAACAAGGGCAATCCATTCTCCTTCTTGGGAGCTGTTTTTCCTTCTGTCTCCTTCAATAAGCTACCTGCTTTGCTATACCAAAAAAAAAAAAAAAAAATAAGAAGACGACGACGAAGAAATGTAAACCAGCTTAAACAGTGCCTGACATAATATATCAAGAGACGCTAGCCATCAGCTGTATCATGTACATACACATAGTCCCTTGATACCTTATTACAATCATTATCTTGATTCAGGGATGCTGTTATTAAGCAGTGGTGTAATGTTTGTTTTGTTCTGTTTTATTTTTTAGCAGTGGTTGATGTTAAAAAATTTTTTAAAGATGGGTTAAGATTTCTAGCGGTACTTTACAGTGACATAAATTTATAAAACATGAACATGACTAGTGGGCGACTTTGTGATAGTGGTTAAAGCAGCAACTGCATCTAGGCGGCCCAGGTCAGATGACCTTTACTACTTAAGGGCTATGCGACCTTTGGCAAGCCCTTATCTCATCTGAGCCTCAGCTTCTTCACCTTTAAAAAGAAGAAAATAAAAGATGCTACTTTATAGGGTTGTAAAATGGTGGTGGTGGGGCCAGCTGGTGGTGTGGTGGTTAAGGCAGCTGGTTCTCACATGGCTGACTGTGCAGTTCAAGTTCCAGACTCAGCAGCTGGGAAAACACACCAGACATGCAGGCATACAGGCCTAAAATCCCAAAAGGAGGAATGGAGGAGCAAGGACTTTGGCATGACCATTCCTATGGGAGGTGCTTTCTCACTATCTCTGTCTCTCTCTTGCTAACATATGCACCTTCTAGCAAAATAAAAAACAATGGAGATCATAATAATGTTTGCCTTACAGGACAATGGAATTTAATATGCAATATACTGAAAAAAAAAAAACTTGGTAAGTATTCCAAAAATGTTAGCTATTGTTACTAGTAGTGCTGTTTTATTACCACTACTGCTACTATGAAATTATACCACATGAATTGGAAAACCCTGTGATTTTTCTCCTGATGGAATTATTGCTCCAAGAGAAGCAACAGGACACACATGATGTAGAGAAAACACGTGATGTAAAAATGAGGGGACCAGCAGTTAGCGTAATGGCTAAGTCGTTGGACTCCCACGTAGTCGACCGCGGTTCGTGTCCTGGACCTGGTGGCTTAAACTCACGCCAGGCGTGTGTGCATGCATGCCCAAGATCCCGAGAGGAGAATGGAGGAGAAGGGATTGCGACGTGGCCATCCCCACTGGGGGTTGATTTCTCGCTTTCTATCTCTCTGTCTCTCTCTGTCTGTCTGGCGAGCGCACACGCCCTATAGCAAAAACCTCTCAAAAAAAAAAAAAAAAATGAAAACCGACACTCCACATGAAGAGCCAATAACTCTATTTGGTAACATTTATGGAAGTCCACCCTGTATGTTTTCTTCCTCTCTCAATGACATCCCACCATTGGTGATCTAAAATGGAAAACTTCCTAGGGTATTACTTTTAATAAGTCATTACTAACTGTTACGATACAGCATGGGAATAGAAAAGGCACTTCAAGAAAATTGAATTTGCTGATAAATTATGCTAATTTGTTTTACTTTGAATGAGGGAATGACTGATTATTTACAGATTCACAGCCTAATCGCCTTTTCATTTTCTTGGAAAAGGCATTATACCCCAAAGCATATGGTCATTCTCATATTACTAAATCTGATATATCTTAACTATAGAAATATATGAGAGAGCCAGAAAATGTACAGCAAATGCACAAGAAGGTACCCACTTAGACTGTCAACATTAGACAGCCAAGGCCTTGCTCCAGAACCAAGCATACTCACGGGAAAAATCTGACCTGCATGTCCTTCCCCAAATTCCACTTCCTTGCCCAGCCTCCTTAGGCCTGAGTTCTGGATCAGAGGAAGAGTATCGATCCAGACAGAAACTGACATGCACTCAGTTCCTTTGTGAATTACCATAATTAATCTTAAACTGACATGGGCAACACTGAGTTTCATGATGGAATTTGAAGTCATAAGCACGACTAAATCCCCTTGGCCCAAAGTGGAGCCACACATAATAAGCTGTTAAAAATCAAGGTTATTGTTCAAACCAGCACTCTGATCTCTAGGGCAGTCTACAATCACATGGCTTTGCTGGCCTCCTCTCAGAATACCCCATTTCCAAACACTCAATTTTGGCTTTGCCAAAAGAAATGCAGTTTCCTAGGGGGAGCGAATGAGGTGTAAGTTGACCCATGTTTTTCTTATCCACTACAATCCAAATGTCTGACTCATTTTAAAACTGATCTCTTAACAAAAAAATTCCCAAGTTTTTTTTTCTATTTATTTATTATATTAATACTCATCTCTACTCAACAAAATTTATAAGATCAGTAATCACAATAAAATATAAGACAAATTATGAAATGGTGAATAAGAAAAATAAGACTCAAGTTAAAATATCACAACGTTAATATAATTAGGCCACTGATTTAGTTTTAAGCTTCCTGATGGTCAAAGCAAGAGAAAAGGTCCCCAAGATCAAGTCAAATGGACTGCAGATATACAACCATATTTAAAGGATTATTCAAAAGTGATATGTAAAGATATTTTAGTGAGGGGCCAGTAGGTGGTATGGTGGTTAAGTTGCTCAGTCTCCCATAGTCAACTCCACAGTTTGAGTTCCAGACCCAATGACTTGAAAAAACACATTGGGCATGTGTGTATGTTTGTCCAAAATCCCAAGAGGAGAATGGAGGAGAAGGAACTGCAGCATTGCCATGCTCCCTGGGGTGGGGGTGGGGGACTAGATTTCTCACTTTCCCTCTCTCTTTCTATCTCTGTCTCTCTCCAGCTATGTGTGCACCCTAGAACAAGTCTTTTTTTAAAATAGAAAACTTTCAGTGAATGCGTGTCTACCTAAGACTCCCATCCGATGCTGCATAAATGCTATCTTCACACATGTCTCCTCCAGAGCAATAGTCTGCTACCCATTCCCCAAAAGTCCCTAGACTATCCAGAAGGAAGGTCCCCACAAATGATATTTCAGCTTCAAAACCATGGGCAATATCATTCACTAAACACAAGAAATGGGTATTGTCGAGTAGTGAACAGTTAGTTACATTTCTAATAATCTATCTTATTTTCCTTAAAAATGAAAAAAACACCAGTATATATATATATTTTTGAGAGGTTTTCACTATAGGGTGCGTGCGCTTGCCAGACAGACAGAGAGAGACATAGAGACAGAAAGTGAGAAATCACCCCCCAGGGGGGATGGTCACACCACAATCCCTTCTCCTCCATTCTCCTCTCGGGATCTTGGGCACACACGCACACGCGCCCGGTGTGAGTTCTAAGCAACCGGGTCCAGGACACGAACCGCAGGCGACTACACGGGAGTCCAGCAACATAGCTATTACACTAACTGCTGGTTCCCAAACACCAGTATTTTTGAAAAGTGGACTTTTCAAGAATTCAGAAAGACCTCAGCCCTCATGTGTTAGTCCAATGTATTATAGCATAGCAACAGCTCAGTAAACAGGTCCTGGATCAAATTAGGTCTGATTCTTCAAATACCAGACTTACAAACATAATCCACATTTGCTGTTTTCATGTTATTTATTAAGTATTTTAAGAGCAATTTTAGAATTACTCAAATATACTTAAAAGCTAAGAAATAACATGTGAGAGAATAAAGTGATAGCATTCCTATTGCAAGGAAGAAGAGAAAGAGCTTAGTACGCAGTGAGAAACTACCCTATATCCATCATGGTCCCTGGAATGCATATAGGGTACGCCAAATAATCCTATTGGGTAGACGTGTCAACTATATATAAATTGCAGAACTCATGCTATTCCTAACATACCTCAGAAGAGCACCCACATAGCAGGGCACATGTTAGTAGACTGATTTTCTAAGTGAGGAAACCAAAAAAAATCAGAAACTCAAACTGATTTCCTAGTGTGTGTTAGAGCCAGAACTAATTCAGAGCTTCTCTACCACATCACAGTTGGTTTGCTCTAAAGAGTATAATTTGCAATATTGGTTTCACTGATAGAGTGTCTGTGACATTCTGAAGACAGCTTAAGTTAATAAATAACAACAGTGTGTTTTCTTTCTTTCTTTTTTACCCTTTGGCTCTTTGGTAAAATAGATTTTGTAAGTTTATTTGTGAATTCGACTATTATACTGAAAGTACAAAGGGATGTAATTGAGATAAACTGAAAACATAATAAATGAACTAAAAATATACCATTTTCACAAGGGAAACCACAATTTTCTAGGCTGCATTCCCTAGAGCTAGAGAATATACTTCTAATGAGCTTTGAGTAATCACATAAATTGAAAAGCTAACCTTGTAATGTCTGATAGTGATCTAAACTACTTAGCTGTGTTTTGTATTATACCACAAAACAGTGGTTTGTTCATGAAATGTAACAAAATATCATGTGTTACTCATACTTTGGCCTTAGGCTTACATGTGTTGAAACCATAATCCCCAACGTATTTCAGACTATGTTTGGACAACCAAAGTTACTCTGTGAAAATGACCCAAAAGGAAAACCCTATTCCATTAAAAACACAAAATGCTAAGAGTTAAATGTTTAAGAATTGCCTAGAGTGTATAAAGAAGATTTAAAATATAGTGCTTATTTTTTCCCACTTAAAAAAAAATGAAAAAAAAAGAACATTCAGGAACCATACAGGAAAGTTGTAAATTAGCTATATCCTGATCTACTTCATGTATGTTGGATTATGTAATATGGAAGAAACGAGATACTACATCCCAACAAAGAGCTGTTTGAAACCACAAGCTTCAGATTCAGAGAGAAAGAGGGTTACACTGTTGCTATTTAGAAAGACTTTGCAGGATTATGCAGAACATCGGGGATTAACGTTAGAAATTACAGTTTGAAGATCTTCAACTCAAAATACCTGAAGCACCTTCTGAAAATGTTTGTAGACATTATTGAGGTCCTAAATTCTCCAAGGACAGTGCTGGGATAGTTAAGGAGGTGAACTCAACAAAAGAAACCATACTTAGCATAAACAGGCAGCCCTCAGAATGGGAGAATATATTTGCAAGCTATGACTCAGACAAGGGAGTGATAGCTAGAATATACAAGAAACTCTAGTGGCTTACCAGAGGGGAAAAAAAAAAAAAGATCAACCCAATTAAAAGATGAGAAAAGAGCTGAACAGACCTCAGTCAAAAAGCATAGGAAAAAAATCTCACCACCCCTTATCACAAGGGAGATGCAAATCAAAACCACAATGAGATACCACCTAACTCCAGTCAGAATGGCTAAGATTAAAAAAATAAACAATGTGGGACCAGCAGTTGGTCAAATGACTATGTCGCTGAACTCCCACGTGGTTGATTGCGGTTCGAGTACTGGACCCGGTGGCTTAGACTCATGCCAGGCACGTGTGCGTGCGTGCCCAAAATCCTGAGAGGAAAATGGAGGAGAAGGGATTGCGGCGTGGCCATCCCCCTTGTGTCTCTCTGTCTCTCTCTGTCTCTCTGGCGAGTACACATGCCGTGTAGCAAAAACCTCTCAAAAAATAAAATGATAAATGCTAAGGGGCTGTGGTGAAAAGTGAACTCTCTTACACTGTTGGTGGGAGTGTAAATTAGTACAACCAGTATATCCGTGAACAGATGAATAGATCGAAAAAGTGTGGCACATATAGACTGTGGAATATTACTCAGCAATAAAAACATAACAAGACCCAGGCATTTGATAGAAAGTGGACAAATATGAAAGATTTACTGCTGAGTGAAGCAAGCCAGACTATTAAAAAGAGACATTTTGTGTCCACACTTAATATATACCGAATGTCCATACTGTATGGCGGAAAGGGAAAGATTGGAGGATATAGAAGCATAGAGAATGTTGCAGATACTGGAGACAGTATGGGAGGAGGGTGGGGGATGGAGGAGGGTGAGAGAAAGGGAATCAAGGAGCAAAACAGAGAGACGAGACATTTAAGGGACACAGAAATGGAGGATTGTCTGTTAATGATAACATGTATGATAATATCTTTAACTGGACTGATGTGTAGTGTATATATGCTGGAAAAATTCATTTTGCAAACCATGGTGATACAAAGTGATTGAATGTGTAAAATAAAAATCTTTAAAAGTTTATCTAAAAAAAAAAAAGAATGTGAGCAGTGGAATTAGAATCTGAATTCTAGTTCTATGATTCACTAATAGTTTGAAGTCTTACACTTCTCTACTTATTTATAATTATCATTATCCAAATTCCAGGAAATATTGTGTTGGTTATTATATAAGACTGGGAAATGCTACTTTAAACAAAATCAATTGTTTTCTTTCCTACGGAAATTCTCAGAAACTTTAATGTGATGATATACATTATGAATCTCAAAACAGGCTTAAATACAGCCATCAGTGTTTCTCAGATTTATCTCCTCACTGTAAAACACAAGAATTAGCAGTACGATTTCTAAATTTCTCCCTCCTTATTAAAAAACTAGAATTCCAGGAATTTTTCAGAACTAACTATATACAGGAATATAGATAAAAATAAAAATCGATTCCTCCTTAAGATCAAAACAAGTTATTTCTGCAATTTTCTATTCCAAAGCCCAATAAAACCCAATAATTGCTTTGTTGTGATTAACTTAACCCTTTCACTTGAATAGACTAAATTCATCTAAAGTTTATTTTTAAGTCATTTCTGATTTAATGTGACTTTTTGAGAGCATATGTTGGTTGACATTAAATCCAAGATGCTAAAGCTGACAAGCTCCGTGATGGACTTGATCGTGAAAGAGTAAAAATTTTTGAAAAAATTGCTTTTCAATTGGTTTCTCATTAAGACAAAGGAAAGAAAAAAAAAAAGAGAAAATGTTGTTAACAAAAACCAAGTATATATCTCATAAGAAAGAGGATTTTGAATGTTTCCCAAAGTAATATCAAATCCTTGACATGATAGGAATACTAATTACTCTAATTTAATCATTATACCTTGTATTCATGTGCTGGAAAAATTGCATATATCCCACAAATATGCACAATCATTTTGTCAATAAAAATCATTTTTAGGGACCAACAGATAGCATGATGGTTATCTCACTGGACTCCCATGCAGTTGATCACAGTTTTGGTCCTGGACCTGGTGGCTTAAAACTCACTATGGGTGCGTATGCATGCATGTCCAAAATCCTGAGAGGAGAATGGAGGAGAAGGGATTGCCATGTGGCCATCCTCCCAGGGAGGTGATTTCTCGCTTTCTATCTCTCTGTCTCTCCTGTGAGCACACGCACCCTACAGCAAAAATCTCTCTAAAAAATGATAATAATTTTTAAATTATGAACTATGTAAAAAATTATTGAAAAAAATATTTAAGGGTCAGAAGGTGGCTCAGAGATTGAGGTGGTGGATCCCACATGGCTGAGTTCTGCACAGTTCTTGTTCCAGACCTGGCAGCTTAAAAGTCACTCTGGGTATGTGTGTATGCATGCCCCAAATCCTGAGAGAATGGAGGAGAAGGGATGGTGATGTGGCCCTCTCTCTTGAGGTGTGATTTCTTAATCTCTCTCTCTCTCTCTCTCCCCCACTCCCCCCAGTGATCACACACATCCTATAAAACTACAAATTAAATTAATTGAATTGAAAAGTAACTTTTAAAAAGTTAGCAAATTCATGGCCTCAAAAATGCTTATTATTTTAAAACAAGGTAATATACAAGTACCTTGCATCCTGTACTAAGTGAAAATGTAAGGTGCTCTCTTTTTGCTTCTGTCCCTCTTTCTCCCCATAGAGACTCTTCCTGAGATTCCTCACATCCCAGGCTGGTGAATCCCAAATCTCCTCCTTTGGCCATTTTTCTTCTCAGAGCTCAAGATCCATATTTTCATCTGCTTAGTGGATATCCTCACACACAGGCAGCTCAAATTCAACATGACCCAAGGGAAACTCAAGGCTGTAGCACTAAACCTGTTTCTGGTCTTCCTAGTGTCATTGTCATCCACACTTCAAGAATTCCTCAGCTCATCCTTCTTCCTCATCCATCACATTCAGTCAGTTTCCACCTTTCAGAAAGTTTTCTTCCAGGACCCCCTCTTTTGTCTTTTCTGCTCCAGCAGTAGCTGATACCTTCCTGTTGTTATTTTTGACATCACCCTCACTCTCTCCCATTCCTCTTCCTTCCTGAGGGATATTTCTAAAATGAAAAGCAATATTCCCACTGATCATAGCCCTTCAATGACTTCCCTTCTCTGACTGGATACCACCCAGTCTGCTCAGCAGACTAGACAGGGTCTTTCACAATCTGACCGTAAACTCTAGCCTCACCTTTCACCACGCTCTAATTCTTAGACTCTAGCCTCTCAAAACACCCTGTGAGACCCACATGCCACTTCTTCCTACCATCTACTACCTGCTGTGTCCCACCTCGTCTGACTGGCAAACACAGAAACATCTCTCATCTCCTACAGGCGTAACCTACTGCTGCCACCTTTACAGTGCTGTTCTCCTGACCTAGATGCTTCCCCAACAATTCGAATCTTCCTTTACTAATGCCTTCCTGTGCTGGTCTGAGTCTTCTTTCTATACTGAGCTTCTCTGACTCTTCTCCATCTTCCATTGCTCTACACAATGCCTTGTATACAGCAAGTTGAATAACTATAAAAAGGCAAGTATGATAGACAAATTAATTTTTAATCCCTTAAATTGGAATACTAATTTTAGAAAACAGAAATACTAAACACTCTAAATGAAAGCATTCAAATGAGAGGACTTCAAAAAGCTCATGGAAAAACAGAATTTAAATAGTTTGTTTAATAAAGTTCATGGAAAATATGTATTATAATAAAACTATGCATGGATTTCAAAATGTTTTGTATCATAAAATAAGCTCTTATTTTAATTCCATTTTCCACCATAAACATTTTTTTTAAGGGAGATTTTTGCTATAGAGCATGTGTGCTCACCAGGAGAGAGAGAGACAGAGATAGAGAGACTGAAAGCAAGAAATCACCACCCAGAGGGATGGCCATGCTGCAATCCCTTCTCCATTCTCCTCTCAGGATCTTGGGCACGCACACAAAAGCTCCCGGCATGAGTTTTAAGCCACCCAGTGGAGGACTCAAACTGCAGACAGATGACTATGTGGGAGCCCAGTGTCGTAACCATTACGCCACCTGCCGGTCCCTCCAACCATTACGCCACCTGCCAGTCCCTCCACCATAAACTTCTTGAAGACCCCTGGTACATTAAATGGAAAGTGTAACTTAGTAGGTCATTCTTTTTTGTGTTTCTATCAATATTTACTATGAACACAAAGAAACTTTGATGTATTGTGCCAATATAAATTTGCAAGTTTAAAGCTGCATTCCACACTGAGAGGGAAAGGGTAGTTATGAAACTGGGACAGAATGTGAAATGAATTCTTCACGTTTGTTTCTTCAGACATGATTTAAATTCTCCCTAACCATGATAAGGCGACATTTTCATGAGAACCTTACGCCTGAAAGGAGAATCTGCCCCTCTGTGAGCAAATCTTGCAATTCCTTAGGCCAGGTGCTATGGGCAGCTGCCTGTACTACTCTTCCCAGTAGAGGGCGCCAGTCCCCAATGCCGTGCAGCACGGGTCAGCAAGACTGGCGGGTCTGGGAGAAGCTGTCAACAATCCCAAGCCTCTGAATCCGGGTCAGCGCGCTGACCCCCTGTCCTCGCCTGCTCCCTGGCTCTCTGTTCTGTTCTTCCCACTCACAATGAGGTGTTAGTGAACTTCCAGATCTCAGGCACACCAGTTTTGGAGCAAATGGAAGAGGGCAAAGGTGAAGCTGTTCACTTAACAGTGTGATAATTTCTTGGAAAAAAGAAACTTTAACTCACTCCTTGTCATTACAGCTGCACTGGTTATAGCATACATTCTGGTTCTTTCCTCCTAGGAGTAAGAGAACAGAGAGGTGGAGGTTTTCAATATGGCCCTCCCCCAACTTGAATGAAAATAAGTTTCCACTCTCATTTTAGATATTTTAGGCATCCGAAGTATAACATCTCTCTCTCTCTTTCTCTATTTCACATACGCACACACAAATAAGTAGCAGGTCACCACACTCTTATAAGGCTCAGTGAGAGCAAACTCCTTACCCTAAAAGCATTATTTATATTTTACTAAGGGTAGCCAGCGGAATAGGGAAAACATATCCTCTCACATTCTAAAGACACATGCTTCTGTTGCCCTGTATAAGAGTAAGGAGCATCGATCTAGAAAGACAAAATTTAAAAATCAACTGAACAGATGGAGGACAAGGAACCCTGCAAGTTCCCTCACTTTTTCTTTTTGAAGAAAACAAAAGGACATGATAGCCCACATGGGGTGACTGTTTGCTGTTAACCCCAAAATCTATTGAGAGGAAAGAGATAACAAAGGCACAAAATATTATTTATATTCTTCAAAATATCCTTAAGGCAGAGAAAATGAGAGGTATTCGTGGGACCTTGCAAGGGTCTAGAAGCAGGAGAGAAAATGATTACTGAAAAGCTGGGTGCTACAGCATAGCTGGAGAACAAAGTAGGGGGTTAGAGGCAGCCTCTGATGAAGTTCGGTGCAACGCATTGCAAATTGTGCTAAGGGTATGATCCGTATCTTGAAACCATGGGAAGCCACTGAGGCATTTTAAAAAGGAAAATATCATGAGCAGATTCACATGTTGGGAAAATATCTCTAGAAATAGAAGATATTAGGGCAAGTTATGCATATCAAATATAAAATGTCAAATTACATTTTAAGTATCCTGATTATGATAGGTAAGGTCATGCAATTATTTTTGAAAAATAGAACATACCAAAGGAAAATAGAGTTTCTTCCATTTCTAGTGCACTTGCTTTACCTTATGCCAAGGGCGTGAACAACACTAAAGGCCAATATTCATGAAGACCCCAGAACTGGAGTCATCTGAACCCAGAATAAAATCCCAAGTGGCTTGATCTGCTATCATACTGTCCCATCATAAGTACAGGAACTTAATTCAACTTTAAAAAAATATACAGTAGCTACTATGCTTAATCCACTATACTAGACGCCACTGGGTACTCTGAGATAAGTAAAAGCAATCTCTGTCTTCTAGAAACTCACAGACTAGTTCAAAACAACTACAGAGAAATACTCATTTTTGTTTTATGGGATTCCTGAGCAAATAGAAAACCAACGAAAGCACTTTAGTTATATATTTCTATATACATCTAAGTTTCTAATACCCAATTCTCTAAGTGTAAACACATAGTTTGGGCATAGGAAAATCAAACTTCAGTAAACAATGTTTTCTACATTCTTGGCTTGTATTTCTCCATAAAATAAGAGACTGAACATTCTTTAAAAACACACTAGCACTGAGAACAGCACATGATGTGGAAGCTGGGTGGCTGGCTATCATATGGCCTACTGCATGGTTTGAGTCCCAGACCTAGCAGCTTGAAAAACATTCTGAGCTCGTGAGCATGTAAGCCCCACCCCAAATCCCAAGAGGAGATTGGGAGAGAAGAGATTGTAGTGTGGCCATTCTCGGGGTGGGGGGCCGGGGGGAGAACATTCTCACTTTTCTGCTCTCTCTGTCTCTGATGAGCACACACACCCTAAAGCAAAAATTGAAAATAAAACAAACGAACGAAAAACAGCACTAGACTATACAATAAGGATACGTGAAAAATTTATCAACTTTCTCTTCAAACGTAAATTCCCCAGAAGCTCAGAAGAGAGTTCTGTTCCCTTCAGACCTATGTATGCTTAAAGGGACTCTGCCAGCTCCCTCACTCCAAACTCTTGTCATTATCTCAAGTCTGAAAAGCAGCTACCCAAGACTTTTGGGAGATCCCTAATCATTTCTAGAAGCAAGAAGTAAAATCCTCAGGGAAACATCCTGCTGGAGGATGCTGGGGTTATTATAAGTATTATCTAAAACAGAACTGCTAATCTCAAGGCAGGGATAGGTAGTACACCTCGAAAAAAATCAGAGGAGATGGCAGGGAGAACAGAAGATCCCAGAAGTGAATAAGCAGTTCTAGTAGGTTCTCACGTGGATACTGGACCTTCCTACTACTTTCGTAACTCAGGTGTAGAGGGTTTTTGTTTCTGTCTGTGGCTTTAGTAGGTATATAACCATCGTTTGAGGGTAGACCTACACTCTGATCCTACCCTAGAGCAGAGAAGACTGGGAGAGGAAAGGAATTCTATTTCACTCTGTGTAGCTGAACCAAAATTAAAGTAAAATCATATTAAAAATCCTAAGTATTGTTATATGAAGAGGCTCCAAAATAATGGTATGAGTTAACACTTTGAGTACAAAATTAAACTAGTATGTCAACAAAAGGCCAAAGACACTATCTTTAACAGGAAATCTTGGATGCTATTGAATAAAACTTTCAGGCAAAGGACAATCTTGGATTTGTAGACTGAATTTGGCTTTTCAAAGTTTGAGAACATATTTTGTGGTGCAGATTAGAGGCTGGGGAATCGCAAGTTTACTGTGACACTCTGCATCATGGAGCCGCATGTTCATGAACCACAACACGAAGCCAGGGTATTTTGTGGTTCATGTAATTATTTCCGTAACAGACTCAAAACCTTCAGAAAATGCTTCTATGCAGTACTGTTTTATCACTCAGAAATCTATTACACTAGCACCATATGGATCTGTGGCCAGGACATATGTGCTGATGGCTGCATTCCACAGGGGGACCTGGTGTCTGCAGGTCCAGGGGCTCTTCTTTTGCTGGTCAAATGAGGTAGGAGCGTAATGAGACATAAGATAAACCAGAATAACGAGGAATCTTTAGAGTGTACATCTGGACGTAAACACAACATTAATAATCGTATACGATTATTACCCCAGAAGCCGTTTGTTAAGAAAATTCCTTTTGTTCATCTATGAGCAGAACCCTATGCGGGGCACTGATGTATTAGTTTCCCTACTGTTAAGAGCAAGTCTGAATTTCTTGTAAATAGAAGACCTGACCAAAAAAAAAAAAAGAAAAAATCCCATTTCTCCTCATTCTTTCTAGAATTGGCATCAGATTCTTAGAATTCCATTTATGTTGCTATTATTAAAATTACCGTGTTTTAAGTGTTGATCAAAGGAAACACTGAAACAGAGGACTGAAAATGGGTACCTTTAAAAATACTTGAATTTTCTAATATCAAGTGAAGACAGCTTAAAAAAAATAAAGTCATCTCTAATTAAAGAATTCTGAGCACCATCTTCACTTCAGGAATATCTCTACTTCCTTAACATGCAATAAATGCTTATTCAATCAAATCTAAATCTGCAAGGTTTATGAAGAAAAAAGTCTCTATCTTGACTCTTTTTTTTTTAACATTTTAGTCACCTGCAGTTTTTATTTCTAGATCAACTCTTTTTTTTAATTTTTATTATCATCATAATCTTCTTTATATTACATTGAATTACATATAACTTTACAGTGTATTACATTGCTTTTTCAAAAGGGAATGCCATGCATGTCAGTCAGTACAGAGACATTAATCTCCCAGCTTCAACATTCAATATATTTTCTATGTTTTCCCCAATCATTATTATTATTATTCTAATTATTTTTTAAAACAGTCAATTGCTATTTCTCATTTTGCTTGTACAAATACTTTGCCCATCATGAAATACTTCTCAGACGAATCCAGTTGAGAATACTATACATGTCAACATCAACAGTTAATAAGCCATATCTGTTTCTCACTAACGTCCTGCCTCTCTATTGTTCACTTGCTATCTTTCTCTATCCTCTTCTCTTCACTTCCCCCATTCCACACTGTCCTTTTCTCATTAAGTACCTTCACTGCTTTTATGTCCTCCAATTTTTTGCTCTCTACCATAGAGTGCGGATAGTCGGTATATATTGAGTGGATACATACAATATCTTTCTTTCATAGCCTGGCTTACTTCACTCAGGAATAGATCCTCCATATCTGACCACTTTCTATCAAATTCCAGGGTCTTGTTATTTTTTTTTTCCATCTAAAGTACACTATATATTGTCTCAATCAAGCACATCAACAAACATGTTATTGTCAGTAAATGATCTTCCATTTCTTGTCTTCTGTATGTTTTGCTTTTTTTCCCCCCATCCTTGATTCTCTATCTCTTACCCTCTGCCATCTCCCACTCTCCTCCCACAGTCTCTGGTATCTATGTTTGCTTTCTATACTGTTTTCTCCTCACATTTTATTGTATCGCCAAAGACCCTAATCAATCCAAATACCCTCATAGCAAACACAGGTGATACCCACATTTCCATGAACACAAGTCTTACTTTACGCATCCTATAAAGTAGCACCTAGCTGTGGCTACATATCCTACTGCAGTCATTGAATATATATATATTTCTTTTTTTTTGTAACTCAATTTACATTCCTTCCCTAAGCTTCATCACAGCATACAAAATGCAATCTCCCATCCAGTACACACTGCATAGTGATACAATCATGCACATTACAAAAAATTTTCCATTACTAGTTCCTAGAATTACTTCCACCCCTCTTTCTGACCCTCTGTCCCTTCCCACCCTCCTCTCACACCACCTCCGGTGTCTACAATTGTCCTTCATTCCCTTCCCACCCACATTGCATTGATCACACAATTTCCTACATAATCTAACTACTTTCAGTGGTGAGTTCACTCATTACTACTAAGAAAACCAGTTTTAACTTAACTCAAAGAAATGCCAAGGAACTTTGCTTAAAGCCAGGAAACAAGTTAGGATTCTGTTCAAATGGAAGGTGCATGAACCTATCAGTTCCATGTACTTTTATCTTCTGTTCTGGTTCAATTTTCCTGATTAAATTCTGGGATATAATATTCAACTCCAGACTTGTCCCTATGATTAAGTTGGCCACTTTCATAGTTTTTTGACTCTTATTTCCGTGTGTCTGTGTTTAATTTTCTTGATACAGCACACCCTTGAGAACTTCTTGGAGATCTGGTCTGGTGCTGGTAAATTCTTTCAGGTTTTGTTTATCTGAGAATGTTCTTGTCTTTTCTTCCCACCTGAAAGATAATCTTGCCGGGTACAGTATTCTTGGCTGAAATTGCTTCTCTCGTAACACTTTGAATATATTTTCCCATTCTCTCCTCGCTCGCATTGTTTCCGATGAGAGATCTGCTGTTAGCCTGATGGGATGTCCTTTGTAGGTAACTTGATGTTTCTCTCTTGCCAATCTTAGCATCTTGTCTTTGTCTGCGGTTTTGGTCAACCTGGCTATAATGTGTCTTGGAGATCTTCTTGGGTTGATTCTATTTGGGGTCCTTTGTATTTCCTGGGACTGGATCTTTGAATGCCTCTCTAGGTTTGGAAAGTTTTCTTGCAGGATTTCATGGAATAGGTTATCAATGCCCTTATGGGTCTCTTCACCTTCTGGAATGCCAATTATCCGGATATTTGGACATTTGATGGTATCCAGTACTTCTCGCATATCATTCTCAAATTTTTGAGCCATTTTCTCAGTCTTCGTTCGTGGTGGATTTTTCTAAGCCAACCATTTTCTCTTCTGAGATTCTATTTTCTGAATGATCTAGTCTACTAATACTTTTTTAATACTTTCAAAGGAGATTTTGACTTCTTGTATTATAGACTTCATCTCTAGCAGTTCCGTTTCAGTCTTTTGTAAAGTGTGTAATTCCTCTTTTAGATCTTGCAAGAATTTCCTCATCTCCTGGAACTCGGCAACTTCTTTCTCCTTTCTCTTTAGCAGTTCATTATCTCTCTTTTCTTCCATCTCTGTTAGCTTCAACATTACGAATGCTCTAAATTCCTTATCAGACATTTCCATGACTTTCACCGAACTGCTTGTGGATGAAGGAGAGTTACTCTTTTCCCGTGGAGGAGAGGTATTTTCTCGTTTTCCCATATTTCTCGTGATCCGGCGGTGATTTCTTGTCATCTGATGAATGGCGTGTTTCTTTCAAATTCTTGAAGTTAAGCCTCAATGTTCAGGAGCAAGCAGACAGAGGTGTTCTAGAATCTGTTTGCCGTTCTGTTGTGATCGCACACTAGCTCTGCTTGCTGGAGGCTGAATTATGAGTAGAAAATCTTCATTTCTCCTGTTCCCTGAAATATCTAGTTCCCAGTAGCCATGAGGAGTCTTCTCAGAGAAGGGCTCAACTCTCCTGCCACAATAGCTCTGCTTGCTGGAGGCTGAATTATGAGTAGAAAATCTTCATTTCTCCTGTTCCCTGAAATATCTAGTTCCCAGTAGCCATGAGGAGTCTTCTCAGAGAAGGGCTCAACTCTCCTACCACACTAGCTCTGCTTGCTGGAGGCTGAATTATGAGTAGAAAATCTTCATTTCTCCTGTTCCCTGAAATATCTAGTTCCCAGTAGCCATGAGGAGTCTTCTCAGAGAAGGGCTCAACTCTCCTCGGGTCTTGTTATTTTTTATGGTTGAGTAGTATTCCATAGAGTATATATACCACACTTTTCCAATCCATTCATCAGTTTGTGGACATTTAGGTTGGTTCCATGTCTTGGCAATTGTGAATAATGCTGCAATAAACATTGATGTGCAAGCACTTTTCTGACTGAGCGTTCTCCGTCTTTTGGGTAAATACCCGGAAGCGGGATTGCTGGATCAAATGGTAGTTCTATTTGTAGATCTTTGAGGAACCTCCATATTGTTCTCCACAGTGGTTGAACTAGTTTACATTCCCACCAACAGTGTAGGAGGGTTCCCTTTTCACCACATCCCCGCCAACACTTATCAATTTTTTATATTCTTAATCTTTGCCATTCTGACAGGGGTTAGGTGGTATCTCATAGTGGTTTTAATCTGCACCTCCCTTATGATGAGGGATGTTGAGCATTTCCTCATATGCTTTTGGGCTGTTTGTATGTCTTCCTTAGAGAGACTTTTGTTCAGCTCATTTTCCCATCTTTTAATTGGGTTAATCATTTTTTTTCGCATAAGGCACTTGAGTTCCCTATGTATTCTGGTTATCAGTCCCTTGTCTGAGGCATATTTAACAAAAATATTTTCCCATTCTGAGGGTTGTCGGTTCACACTTGTTACTGTGTCCTTTGCTGTGCAGAAACTTCTTAGTCTAATATAGTCCCACTTGTCTATTTTAGGGATTATTGCCTGTGCTTTGGGAGTCTTATTTAAGAAGTCTTTGCCTACTCCAATGTCCCCCAGAGTTTCCCCAGCATTTTCCACCAGTAGTTTTATTGTTTGAGGTCTTAGGTTCAGATCTTTGATCCATTTTGAGTTGACTGTTGTTAATGGTGAAAGATGGGGGTTCAGTTTCATCTTTCTGCAGGTGGATACCCAGTTTTTCCAGCACCATTTACTAAAGAGGTTTTCCTTTTCCCAATGGATTGACTGATATTGTTTGTAAAGATCAGTTGGCTGTAAGCTTTGGGGGTTATTTCTGGGGTCTCTATTCTCTTCCATTGGTCCACATGTCTGTTTTTATGCCAATACCATGCTGTTTGGATGACCACACCTTTATAGTATATCTTGGGATCAGGGAGTGATATGCCTCCTACTCCATTCTTCTTGCGCAGGATTGCTTTTGCAATACAAGGTCCTTTATGGTTCCAGACAAATTCTATGATTGCCTTTTCTAGATCTCTGAAGAATATCTCTGGTATTTTGATTGGTATTGCATTAAACATGTAGATTAATTTGGGTAGAATTGCCATTTTGATTATGTTAATTCTTCCA
This sequence comes from Tupaia tana, assembly GCA_026018925.1. Lineage (NCBI taxonomy): Eukaryota > Metazoa > Chordata > Mammalia > Scandentia > Tupaiidae > Tupaia > Tupaia tana. The sequence continues at coordinate 116,885,845 of JAKSZU010000003.1, forward strand.
ATCCAGGAGCATGGGATGTCCTTCCACTTTTTTATGTCACTTTCAATGTCTCTTTTAAGATTTTTGTAGTTTTCTTTATAAAGGTCTTTGACTTTCTTAGTTAGGTTTATCCCTAGGTATCTTATACACCTTGTGGCTATGGTGAAAGGGATTCCTTTCTTCAGCTCTGCTTCGTTCAACTTGTTGTTCATAAACAGAAATGCTATAGATTTTTGGATATTGATTTTGTATCCTGCCACCTTACTGTATTCACTTATTACTTCAAGCAGTTTTTTCATGGATACCTTTGGGTATCCAAAGGTCTTCTAAGTATACCATCATGTCATCTGCAAATAAAGATATTTTCAATTCTTCTTTGCCTATTCGAATGCCTTTAATATTGTTCTCTTCTCTGATTGCAATAGCTAAGACTTCCAGTACTATATTAAAGAGCAGTGGAGAAAGTGGGCAGCCTTGCCTAGTACCTGTTTTCAGAGGAAAAGATTTCAGTTTTTCCCCATTCAGTATAATGTTAGCTGTAGGTTTTTCATAGATTGCTTTTATTGTGTTCAGAAATGACCCTTCTATACCAATCTTACTGAGAGTCTTAATCATAAAAGGATGTTGTATTTTATCAAATGCTTTCTTCACATCAATTGAGATGATCATATGGTTTTTATCTTTCTTTCTGTTAATGTGGTGTATTACATTTATGGTCTTGCATATATTGAACCACCCTTGCATCCCTGGTATAAAGCCTACCTGATCGTGATGAATGATCTTTGTTATATGTTGTTGGATACAATTTGCGAGTATCTTGTTGAGAATTTTCGCGTCTATATTCATCAATGATATTGGTCTGTAGTTTTCCTTTTTTGTCATATCTTTATCTGTCTTGGGGATGAGGATGATGGAGGCTTCATAAAATGAATTTAGAAGGTTTCCTTCCTTTTGAATCTTTAGAAATAATTTTAGTAGGATAGGGGTTAACTCTTCCTTAAAAGTTTTGTAGAATTCACAAGTGAAGCCATCTGGGCCTGGGCTTTTCTTTGTTGGGAGGTTATTTATTACTGATTCAATCTCCTGGCTTGTTATAGGTCTATTCAGGTTCTCTATGTCTTCCTGATCTAATCTTGGTAGATTATATGCATCCAGGAATTTGTCCATCTCCTCCAGGTTATCTTGTTTGTTGGCGTAAAGTCGCTCATAGTATCCTCTAATGATATTTTGTATTTCTGCTATGTCTGTGGTAATATTGCCTGTTTCATCACATATTTGATTAATCTGGTTTCTTTCTTTCTTCTTCTTGGTCAGTCTAGCCAATGGTGTGTCGATCTTGTTAATCTTTTCAAAGAACCAGTTTTTGCTTTCATTTATGTTCTGTATGGTTCGTTTATTTTCTATTTCACTTATTTCTGCTCCAACCTTTATTATTTCTTTTCGCCTGGCATTTTGGGGGTTTGTTTGTTGTTGTTTTTCCAATTCTTTGAGGCATGATCATAAGTTACCTACTTGCCATCTTTCCATCCTTTTCTTATGCGCACTAATTGCTATGAATTTCCCTCTTATGATTGCTTTTGCTGTGTCCCATAGATTCTGGACACTTGTGTACTCATTATCATTAGTTTCCATAAATTTTTTTATTTCAGCCTTAATTTCTTCAGTAGTGAAGAAGTCATTCAGAAGTAGGTTGTTCAGTTTCCATGTGTTCGTGTATTTTCGGGGTTGTGTCTTGAAATTAATCTTGAGTTTAATTCCATCATGGTCAGAGAAGATGCTGGGTACAGTTTCTATGCCTTTGAATCTATAAAGGCTTGATTTGTGTCCTAATATATGATCTATCTTTGAAAAGGTTCCATGTCGGGGTGAGAAAAATGTATATGTTGTGGATGTAGGGTGAAAAGTTCTATAGATATCGGTCAAGCCCATTCCATTTATAGTATCATTTACGTCCTGTATCTCTCTATTTATTTTCTGTCTAGAAGATCTGTCTATAGGAGATAATGGGGTGTTGAGATCTCCAACAATTATAGTATTTCTCCCTATCTCTCCTTTTAGCTCCAGCAGTCTTTCCTTCACATTTTTAGGCGCACCTGAGTTGGATGCGTAGATATTTATAAGAGTTATGTCTTCTTGCTGGATTACCCCATTTACTATTATATAATGCCCTTCTTTGTCTCTTCTTACAGTCTTTGTCTTGAAATCTGTTTTGTCTGAGATCAATATCGCTACTCCAGCCTTTTTTTGATTTCCATTTGCATGGAGTATCTTTTTCCAGCCCTTGACTTTTAGTCTATGTATGTCTTTATCCATAAGGTGAGTTTCTTGTAGGCAACAGATAGAGGGTTTCTGTTTTCTTATCCATTCAGCCAGTCTATGTCTCTTTACTGGAGAATTTAATCCATTGACATTCAATGTAATTATCGATATTTTCGTACCTGATCCTGTCAGTAAGTGAGCCATTTTCTTGGTTGCTTTTTGTTCTCGTATAACGGTCTCTGATTTTTTAGTTTTCCTGGTATAATACTCCCTTCAGAACCTCTTGAAGAGCAGGTCTGGAGTTGGTAAATTCCTTCAAATTTTGTTTATTCGAGAATGTTTTTATCTTTTTTTCCCATATGAAAGATAATTTTGCCAGGTATAGTATTCTTGGTTGAAATTGTTTTTCACTCAAGACTTTTACTATGCTTCCCCATTCTTTCCTTTCCTGCATTGTTTCCGCCAAGAGATCCGATGTTAGCCTGATGGGGTGACCTTTGTAAATAACCTGGCATTTCCCTCTTGCTAACTTTAGTAACTTGTCTTTGTCTGTTGTTTTTGCCAGTCTGGCTATGATGTGCCTTGGAGAGGATCTTCTTGGGTTGATTCTATCCGGGGTCCTATGTATTTCCTGGGTCTGGATACTTGAATGCCTTTCTAGATTTGGGAAGTTTTCTTCCAGGATCTCGTGGAATAAATTATCTAGGCCCTTATTATTTTCTTCCTCTTCTGGAATACCAATTATCCGGATGTTGGGGTGCTTGATAGTATCCAGTATTCCTCGTATATCATCCTCATTTTTCATGGTTGTTTTCTCAATCTTCTTGATACTTTTTTCTAGGTCAGATGTTTTGTCTTCTACATTAGAGATTCGATCTTCTGCCTGGTCTAACCTACTTTTAATACTTTCAAGGGAGGTTTTGATTTCCTGTATCACATTCTTCAATCCTAAAAGTTCCACCTGGTTCTTGTTTAAGGTATCCATTTCTTCTTTCAAGTCATTGAAGGAGTTCCTCATCTCCTGGAGCTCCTTATCTCTTCTCTTCCATCTCAGTTAGTTTGGTCACTTCAAATATTCTGAATTCCTTATCAGACATGTCCATGATGTCCATTGTATTGACTGTGGGTGATGTAGGCTTGATGATTTCCCTTGAGGGAGAGGCCTTTTGTTGGTTGCTCATATTTCTTGAGCCTCTGCGATTGTTCCTAGTCATCCGGTAATCTATATGTTTCTTGCTAACTGATTGTTAAAAGTTGTACAGGCTTAGAAAATTGATGATTTTCCTTATGGTTGGTCTACCTGTTTTCACAATTACCATTAACTGTTGCCACTACCCTGGATGGCCCAAAGCCCTCACTGGCTCTAAGGAGAGGTGAGCCTTCAATTGACCAAATAAGCAACACCCCAAGAGCAAAGAAAAACAAAATGAAAAAAGGAAATCACGCTGCGCGCACCACGCACTATTCAAATCACCAAAATTCAAAGAGTCCACAGGCTAGTAGGAAAGGGTCAGAAGATGAGTGACAGGACCAGGTTGACCGGGCCTGCAGCCTCAGTCTGTCTGGTGCCCGGAACTGCTGGCCGGCTCGATCCGAATTGCGGGTGGGGTGGGGTGGGGTGGGAGTTCGCCTTAAAGTCCCAGACAACCAACCTGGGGTCCAAGGAGGAGAAACAGTGGGGCTCTATCTTGACTCTTTAGTACCTCTGAATTTGTACATCCTCTCGACCAAAAAGGAAGAATGGTTTATTCTTATTGTAATGATTCCTACTTCTTCCCAAAGGTATCTGAGGCTTAATTTTTTGAACCACGTAAAGAAATCAAGTAGAAATTCTCCCAGGTCTCCCACCAAAGAAAAACGAGCAAGGCTTACTACAACTTTATCCCCCAAACTCATGTTAAAGTCCCAGATGCACAGGACAGCTGCACAGAGGTTCTCTCATAAAACACATGACAGTCACAAAATTACTACCTTGAATGACATTCGGCAGACATGGCAACAGTCAGCCCTGACAACCTGGCAGCGACGATGTGTGGGATCCTAGTGCGGGAATGGTCGGCACGTCCTTTTCCGTTTGTTTCAAAGAAGACCTGCACAATTTACCTTTCTTAGATATGAAGGGATCTAGCTTGAGTCTAAACTGGGATTCACACACACCTGATGAATGGGTAGATACGAATCTGGCTTTTATCATTTCATTGTTGGAAATGTTTGCTTTTATCTGTTTGATTGGGGGACAATAAAATAACTTTGTGCACACAACCGGAGGAAACTGTGAGAGGCAGAACAGATGCTCCCCACTGCAGACATGGTTCCTGAGAAGGAAGGTGAAGCTGACAGACACAAGGCATGCAGCTTTGGGGTCTAACAAAGCACAACTGCAAAGAGAAAGAGAGGAATCCTCCTCAACTGTGTGGAGCTCAGTGTGGCTTCCCCACAGTGAGCAATGTGGGGGGCCCAGCTCTGCATGGGCTCCTAGAAGGGGCCTCGGGAACACGTTGTACCTGCTCTGTGAACACGGACACTCCAGGATTCATACAGCATGCCCTGGCTGCCACACAAGGCACTGCCCAGTCCACTTCCTGGGATCTGCACGAGCCAGGGGAGCTACAGAGAGGAAAATAAGAAAGCACTGCTTACACATGGAGCTAGAGGCCCCAAACTCACTAATGAGTAGAGATAATATTACTATTTATTATGAATTATCCACAGGCTGGTAACCCTAGGGGAACTTGGCTTAGAGATAAAAGCTATTGGGTTTTAAGTTTGTTTCTAGAAAGAGTAAGAGAGAGGTTTAAAGAGGACAATCAGGTGGGCTATTTGGAGGAAGAGAAAGAAGACTTGTAATCAGAAAGGTTACTTATGTTACTCAGAATCATGCTCACGCAGGAAATCCTGTAAAATGAATCCATCCTTAGGAGACTGCACAGCCCTCTGAGGGGCCAGCTTCGGTGCTGAAGCTAATATGACCCCCAAAGCAAGCACAAGTAAACCACACAATTTGGTGTAAAAAGCATGGCTATCATCTACCCTCCCACGCTTCATTTCCTCAACTTTAAATAAGGGCATTCTTTACCCTTCAATTTATAGTCAACAGTCTAATTTGCTAATTAATGAGAATGCACAAGCTACCCACAAACTTCTCAGAAAATTCCCCAAGCCTGGGGTATCCTGTGGCAAGGCTCGCAACAGGGAGGAAGCGAATCTCAAGCATCAGCTTCTGAGGCTTCCCTTTAAGTACTAGTTTCAACCTCCCTCTCTGCCATCTGACCGCAGAGCAGAGCTGCTTCCTGGGGCATCTGAAATGGGCAGTAGGAACAAAAGGCAGTGTTTTATTCCAAAGGAAGTGTAGGAAAAGATGAGCTGCATTTTGTCTTCTCTTATGATCCCAACTCTGGGATCATAAATTCTAAATTCATGTTTAGAATTATGAATGGAAAAGGAGATCGGAAGACGATCTCCTTAGGAGTTGTTATTTCATTGTCAGTATTCTGAAGGTCCAATATGCTCCCTGTCTCCAATTCAGTTTACAGTCAGAGACAGGGAGCCGTTCGTAATTCCAAAAACCCTGGATAACATGTGAGAGGTTTTGAAATCTTACCCTGTCTACAAAGATACTGCACTTAGGGATGGCAGCTATCATTCATTGGTCAAAGATACCATCGTTTATCATCTTCTTTACCATTGGCTTTTCAAAAATAATATCCTACAGTTCTCTCTCACTTCCCAGGCATCTTGACAAATGAATGTCCCATCAGACCCCCATCTGCTCTGCCCACTCTGGATTCACTGTTTCCTGAACACTTTCCTGTCTACCTAAACAGTCCCTCTTCCTAGAAGGATACACATATCCCTCATGTGTATGTCTGTCTCTCTTGAGTAAAGTTCATGCCACTTATGTCTTCCCTTTTAGTAGCCAAGTTTATTAGAACCTCTCTGATGAATCGTGACTCCAACTATGGCCTACTGACAGGATAGAGCAACAAGTACCCAGAGAATCTTATCAGTTTAGTGGAAAGAAACCACTTATTCATGAGAAACCACAGGTATACAATGTGGCAGAGATGGAGAAAAGGCAATAATTTGCTGATAAGACTTTTAAACCTTTTTTTCTGAACTTTACGAATAAAATAAACAATGGAATTGGGAGGGGGGCAAAATGATGATGAGAGAAGATGATCTTTGAAGGTTCTGAAGATTAACTGAAAAAATAAGAGAAATATTACCTCTATTAGTCAGGATAGGCTAAATTATATTACAGTAGCAACCACCCCAAATCTCAGTGGTTTGGAACAACAAAGGTTCATTTGTCTTCCATGCTTTATGTCAACCGTGGATCGGAAGAGGAATCTGCTCCTTTTAATTATACAGGAACTCAGACTGATAGAGAAGCTACTCTTCAGGCATTTCTCAGTTCACCACAACAAAGGGAGTGGGAGCTCTGTAGGGTCTCACACTGGACATCAAGTGCTCTGGCCTGGAAACAACTTAACGCCCTCTGTCCACAGCCTCGCAGTCAGATCTGGTCACATCGTCCCATCCCACTATAAGAAAGCCAGGAAGTGCAATCCTACCATGTTGCCAAAAGTCAGAAAGCTGGAAATATTTGGTAAACAACACTGATGACTATCACATGACCTTATTTGTAACCCAAGCTTGTAAAGGAGATCACACTTGTTACAATAAATTGAATTGTATTTTACTGAAACAGGTTTTCCTGTTGACTTGGTTTAAATGAATAAAATACACATTGCTCATAGATATTATGAGAGTCTCTGTATCCAGTCTGAAAGAGACTAGGAAAAAACTTATTTGACCCTGAAATGGCACAACTGTGCAATTATTTCTCAAAGAGCTTTTGCTAAGAAGCCAGGTCAAACAAATTCCTTATTTGATAAACATATTGGAAAAAAAAATCCAACTACTACTAATCAGATTGTATAAATTAATAATATTCTTATGAAGGAAGCAGAGTCTCATGGAAAACAGGATTGATTAGAATAATGAAAAGATAAGAGATCTAGTTCCTCATCTGCTATCTTCCTCCTCCATAACTTCGAAGAGTCTTTAAGCTTGTATGCTTCAGTATTTCTATCCAGAAAGGGGTAACATTATTTCATTTAATAATCACATAGTTATTTAGCACTCACTGAATGTAAGCACTCAGTTTATTTGTAATATAGAAAGTAAAGGAAAAAAATCTATGATCCTGGACCTCATGAGTATTATAACCTAATAACCATCAGTGATAAAAATCATTTGGTTCTAAATAACAGAACGTGTTAAGACAGGTATGGAGAAACATAATACAAAAGTTACCAAACATTTTCACTAATCTATTAAAAACAATGGTGTATGAGCCCCTAAAGGGAACTAATAGGGAAGACAACTGACAGGAGAGGTAAGGAATACGAAAGGCAAACGGGCACTCCAATATCTTACATAATAACTGACAGGAGATCGCCATTCATCCTCATCTACTGGATCCCCAGGGCTTGGGGAAGACACGACCAACTATTAAAAGGTATGTAAAGTTAAAACTTGGCAAACAGTGTGTGGCCATTTGTGGAGGTAAAGAGTCATGTTTTCTTACATAGCTCATAGGGCTTTAAAAAATTTTCCACAGGGCCAGCAGATGGTGTAGTGGTTTTGTCGCTGGACTCCTACATGACTGACCATGGTTCGAGTCCCAGATCCAGTGGCTTAAAAAAATCACACTGGGTGTGTATATATGCATGCCCAAAATCCCACTTAAAAAATGGAGGAGAAGGAATTATGGCATGGCCATCTGCTTCCCTCCACTTGGGCGGGGGAGTAGATAATTTCTCACTTTCCTTCTCACTGTCTCTGCCTCTCTCTGGCAAGTGCACATGCCCTATGGCAAAAATCCCTTAAATAAAAGAATTCCTCATTGTGGGGCCAGCAGGTGGCATAATGGTTGTGGCACTGGCCTCTCACATGGCCAACCACACCTCAAATCCTGGAACTAGTGACTTGAAACTCACACGGTGTGTGTGTGTGTGTGTGTGTGTGTGTGTGTGTATGTGTGCATGTGTGCCCATAATCCCAAGAGGAGAATGGAGAAGAAGGGATTGTACCTCCACTTGGGCCAGAAGGTGATTTCTCACTTGGTCTCTCTTTGTGTCTCTGGCAGGTGCATGTGCCCTATATCAAAAATCTCTTGAAAAAGGAAAGACTGTTCCATTGTATCTTTTCACGTGTAGGTACTGAATGTCTGCAGTCTATAGCAGAAACTGAAAGATTGGAAAGTATGATAGCAGGGAGGCCACTGTAGGTACTAGAGACAGTATAGGCAGAGGTAGGTAATAGGGGATTGGAGAGAGAGGATCAGAGAAAAAAATCATTTAGTAGGCACAAAAATGAAATTTATCTGTTGATGATCATGTACATGGTAATGTCTTTGACTTGACGAATATATACCATACTCATACTGGAAAAAACTGTTATACACTGTGAAGATGTACAGTGATTAAATGCAAACAAAAATAAATTTTAAAAAAGAGTTCTTCTTTGACTTCCTAGGTATTCAACTTGGAATAATTTGTTCATATTGGAACAATTCTACTTCCTAAACACATACATAAATTCACATTGTAGTAGCAACATACAACATTACCAAAACACTGTCCACACATTCAGAAAAGTGATTGTAGAATTTTATCTGTGCCTCTCTGGCTCTTTTAAAATCAGTAGAACCAACATGGTTTCCAAGGACATAATGTACTCCCAATGCCTATTGTAATTTTTTAAAGCTATTTTTATTGGAATGGGTGAATAAACTATTAAAACACAAAGGATCCTTTTAAAGCTACAAAGGAAATGTGCAAAAAGCAATGAAAAGGATAAGAAGTGATTTCTAAATTGAACAGTTTGTTTTATTAACAATAACAATAAAGTAAGTCACATAGTTTCTAAGTCCTCCCAGATGAGACATCTGCAGGATTCTCTGGTTTGAAAAGAAACTTAGCTTATAAACATGTCAGCCATGTTCTGAATAATATGAAGACTTCACACTAATGGGAATGTGACTATTTGTTCATCAACATGTCCAAGATTCACTGTTATTCTAAGACGTTTTTCCTTCCAATTCAATAGGACATTTTTTCCATAGTTGTAAAGGGAAGAAAGGTACCAGTAACTGCTCTTGATAAACAGAAATTGCTTACACTAGTAAACTTAGCGTCATAAACTATCGGCCACTGGTATAAAGCCTAACTCCTGTCAGGCTCGGAGGTGTAAACAGCCTCTCTCATGTTTTAACCTTTATTAGCAGAGACCATCTCCATATTCCGGTTACATCTGAACTTTAACGAAGTGTGATAGGTGATTGGTTTTGCAGATGGGAGTGGTAGTATAGCTGTGACCAGTTCCTAACCTTACACTAAAAACTTATGTATTTTTTCTATGGCCAAAAAGAAGAAAAAGGGGAGAGGTATATCTAGTAGTTTACTGAGATACACACCATGAAGGTGGTTGTTGAAAATTTCTCTTTCCATATCCCTGACCAAGAAGCAGTGTGAGGACTTGCTCTGCACCTCTGAAGTGTGTCAACCCTGTCAACTTCTCTCGTGGATTAAGATCTCCCAACTTCCTATGAAATGCTTTTCCATGTTAACTGGCTCTACTTCACTCTTCTCTACTGACAGCAGTACTGAATAATAATCATTCATTACAGCAGAAATGAAAAGAAGGCACAGCACCTTTCCTGAGGCCTCCCCAAAGGAAAGGAAGGAATGGGAAGAATGTGACCTTTAACGTCAGACAGGTCATCTCTTAATAGTATTATGACCTAGGCCAAATTACTCCACTTTTTTGAGGGGTCTATTTTAATCAACTCTAACATAGAGGGTAACAGTTATGTCACAGAGTTGGGCAGATATAATATATTTAAAGGCACCTGGCACATGGTAAGTTTTATATTTTTTGGTTTATGTCCTAGACTATTAAGTATATGGAGAATATTTTTACTAATATCTGGAAAAATTACTTTTCATTACTATTTCTAGTAGCAACTCTAAAATGAACATGATTCATTGATTATACAGTCTTTAAAAAAGGAGATCATCAATGTACTACTCTTAAACCACTAAAGAAATTAGGGTCTACAGATGTGAGGGGAGTGCAGTGGTAAAAAACAACTCTGCAAGGTCGATCTCATGGCAAGTTACCAGTGAGTGTCCGGAGACCTCCCTGAGTATGCCAGGCACATGTATGCCATGGTCTGGGCTGGGAGACACTGGGGGGCGACAGCGATGTCAACACCTTCTCTGGAATAATGTATCTTTCTCTCTATTTCATGGAATAGATAATTGTTTTTATAAAAGGTATCTTCATTTTAACCTAGCAGAGTGGTCTGAGGTGTAGCTGAAGTAGGCTGGGTCATCCAGGCAGAGGGGGCTTTGGGTTTCTCACCCTGCTTCAAACAAAGCAGCTATACCTCCTTCTGTTTTACATTGACAGTGTACAAGCATAGGATTTGGGAAATATATCAAGTATGACCTACGTTTTTATTTTCATGTTGGCCACACAAGACCTTAATAGAATCTTGTGAGGACAGAAAGAGTTTCCTCAAAAGAGAATAGCTTTTCTCACTGTAAATAATTCTGGCAGGGCAGGTAAATCTGGGACTGAGATTTGGCCTGGATTTCCAGTGTGAAGACCCACCCTCCCTCAGCTATGAGGGGCAGGCTGAGAGAAAACCGAAGCTGGCCTAGGAAGAGTCTGGTCTGGATTCTCACTTGTGCTGCTATCTAGAGTCATCCTCTCTGCCGCATTCCCTCTCTGCTCTCCCCCGACCTTATAAATGACTCATATAAAGAGATGGTAAAGGGTCTCTTGGAATGTCACATTCACATTTGGAGAAAAGCGCAGAATGTCCTTCTGTAGAGACCAAAGAATGGAGTGGCATCACTGTCACCAGAAGACACCTAGTCTACCAAGACAGCCACGTGGTAACTTGAGGAGTCCTAGCTAGACAAATCCAGGAAGGAAAAGAGGGAGGTGCTTATTCCTCTTCAGCACCCATGAGGAAGACACAGGAAAAAAAAATAATAAACTCGTGTGCAGTATTGTGTGTGCCAAGCAAGTATTTACAATCATTTACCCATTTAATCTACATCAAAACTCTTGTAGGCAAATATTATCTTCATGTCATAGAGGAGGAAATCAAAGCATGGAGAGGATAATTAATGTACCCAAATGAGATCATTAAAAAATTTGAGAACATTTTCAGATGGGCTAATTCCCAGCAGTTTGGCAAATAGGGGCTTTTGTCATAATAACTGGGTATGAAAAGGAACTGTGCTCATGATCTATAATTAAGGTAGAGGTGGCTTGGGAGAGCCGACAATACAAGGGGACTTCAAAAAGTTTGTGAAAAAAATATAATGAAACAATGAGTTTATTTTGGTGCAAAAATTTTTGAAATCCATGTATAGTTTTTTTTGTTTTTTTTTTTTTGTTTTTTTTTTTTTTAATTAGGCACATTTTCTATGAACTTTTGGAAGGCCCTTTGTATGCTGGGATTTTACGTAATGTTTTGTTTAAAAAAATATACTGAGATTTAAAAAAAATGAAAACTCAAAACTTCCTCTTTTAGACTATTTTTTGCGATTTTAAAATAGTGTTCTAAAACTTTCTTACCCATAAGCTACATAAGCCACTTTTGGGGGAACAAGTCTGCCCATTCTCCTTTGCTAATGCCTATTTCCTGGTCACCAAGAAAATCCACTTATAAGCTCTGAAATCAGCATCTGAGGACAACATGCTTTGACCATTTCCACCTCTCTGGCACTGGTAACTGAGAACGGAGGACACTGTGGGTTTAGAAAATCAGGGTGGAGAAATAGTTAAACCTACGTAAAAGGGAGAAGGGCTCCTTTCATGGTCCTATGAGCTCTAGGCCTGGACAGGACCAAGCTGGGTGAGTCAGCTCCTTCCACATCCATGGCAGTCTCTGTGGAGCTGAGTTCTTCACAGTCCCTCTAGGAACAGGCCCCTTCCCGAGTGGTCACATCTTTCATGGTCATTGTCTTCTTCCTTTTCAGCCCTGTCACCCTCATAATCTGGCCAAGAGCTATGCTTTTCTGAAGGCCTTGATTTAGATTGATCACTGGTCTCTTGTTTATGACCTTAATTTCAAGCAGGATATTCCACTTGACTGTATAGAGAACCTTTTGATGAAAATGTGTCAAAATGTAAAACTCACTGTTCATCACTGATAAATGTGTGCACTGGGCATCCCTGAACTCCAGTCTCCATTCCTAAAACCTAGAGATGAGGAAAAACGATGAGTTGAAAACTCCCCATTACCTTTTTGGGGGGGACAAGAAGAAAAGCACTGAGTTACCCACACCTTTTCTTATTTTGGTGCATACCAAAATATCTCAGCCAAAACCATATTTTCAATGTTGCCTGGCGTGGTAAGCACTTCTCAACAGAACCTTGCTAGGACTCAAATACAAAATGCAAAAACAAACTAGAAAACTCTGGTTATCACTTTCTTCTAAGTTTATGACACTTTTTTCCATATATCACACAATTCATCATTCCCCACGCATCTCCCTAGGTTAACCACCCTGCATTTTATAATGTAAAAGACTACTGCCTTCTTTTGGTCTTGTCTTAATTCCCTTGTGACCTACAACATGATCTCCATCCATTGTCCTTTTGCATAGGACTTATAGATTCAGATGGTCAACTTGAAAAGATGTACCCCCTCTTCCAGACAACCAATGATTATAGGACTTATCTTACAGTCTGCAGTCCGGAAGCAGCAGCTACCATTATTTTATTTGTTTTTATACACAAAGGATTGAGGGAGATGATGGGACCTGCCCCCAGTCCTATAGGTCATCAGTTGTTAATAGCTAAACTGGTCTAACGGTGATTAGCAACTCACAAAAATGAAAGTGAACTTGAAGAAAACTTAATCCGACTTTTCAACAAAGGTTTAAACCTGTTCTTTAATATTATCAAACTGCTGTCATCCAACATTAATTTGATACCTCCTACTAAACAATTTAAAAATTTTATCCTTAGGGACCAAAAGAGAGTGTAATGGTTATATCGCTGGACTCTCACATGGCTAGCCACAGTTTGAGTCCTGGACTCAGAGGCTTGAAAGTCATACAGTGTGTGTGTGCATACATGCCCTAGATCCTGAGAGAATAGAGGAGAAGGGATTGTGGCATGGCCATCCCCCCGGGGGGTGATTTCTTGCTTTTGGTCTCTATGTCTCTGTGGTCAGTGCATGTGCCCCATAGCAAAAACCTCTCTCTCTCTCTCTCTCTCTCTCTCTCTCTCCATATATATATATGTATATATATATATATATATATATATATATATATATATATACATATATATACATATATATATATCTTTTGGTAAAGTTTTTCTGTATTTTGGGAAAATAAATAAATAGAAATGTATGTATGACAAGGTCAAAAAATATGTTCAAAATGCCTTAAATATTCTAGAAGATCTGAAAGTATACATAACAACAAAAAGTTTACCATCTCATTCTTTGGTTTAAACTTTCACTAATTGCCAAGAGAAATATACTTATGGAGACCATGCCATAGCACAATTAAGAATGAGTAAGTTGGACTGACTCAGAAGAGCAGCTTTAAAATGTTGCTCAAGTGAGGCTTGAGCCACACCGAAGACCATGGGTTTGGTTCCCTGGTCAACCTGTACATGCTAGGTACAGCTCTCAGGATCCTGGCTGGCTAGGAAGACTGGGAAGGGGAGATTGGGTTTGAGGTCTTACTGAGGGTACATTATGTTTTTCTCTCTCTCAATCTCTGTCTTTGTCCATCTCTCACTTTTATGAAAGAAATAAACAGGGACCAGAAGTTGGCATAATGGCTATGTCACTGGACTCCCATGTAGTTGACTGCAGTTCGAGTCCCAAACCTGGTGGCTTAAACTCACGCCAGGCACATGTGCGTGCCCAAGATCCCAAGAGGAGAATGGAGGAGAAGGGATTGCAGTGTGGCCAACCACCCCCCCCCGGGGGGGGGGGGGGGGAGGTGATTTTTTGCTTCTGTCTCTGTCTCTCTCTTTTTGGCAAGTGCACATGCCCTATAGCAAAAACCTCTCCAAAAATAAATAAATAAGTAGAAAGAAACAAAGGAAAAAAAGAGTAAACTCTCTAACTTTACTAATCTTGCTCTACCTATGTAACTGCTATGGTCTAAATGTGTCCCCCAAAGTCCGTTGTTAGAAACTTAATCCCCAATGCAAAGTATTGTGAGGTGGGACCTAATGGGAGGTGCTTAGATCATAGCACCTTAGGTCCTCATGGGAATGAATTTATGCTACAGTCTAAAGGGACTGAGAAAGTGGATTCACCCGCTCCCACTCTTCTGCCACGGGAGGACACAGGGTTCCTTCCTCTCTTTCTCATCTGTTCCTTTGTCATGTGAGGAGATGGTGTTCCTTCCCTCAAGGTGTCATACTGGAAGCAGATAAACTGGTATTTAATTTGCTGGTACATTGATCTTGGACGTCCCAATCTTCAGTACTGTGAAAGAACACATTTTTGTTCTTTATAAATTACCCAGTTTATGGTATTCTGTTAAAAAAAATATGAAAGGAACTTAAACAATATCTTAAAGTGAAATTACAAGAAGAAAAGGAAATTACAAGGATGTACATATGGAAATATTGCTTAGGATATGCACTCACACACACACAGTTTTAAATCATGCTATGAGATTACTGAACAGAGTGACAAGTCACTATACCAATTACTGATTTTGTACCAATTCAAAAATGCAACTTTATTGCGGACCAGCAATTAGCGTAATGGCTATGTCGCTTGACTCCCACATAGTCGATCGCGGTTCGTGTCTCGGACCCGGTGACTTAAAACTCACGCTGGGCACGTGTGCGTGCGTGCCCAAGATCCCAAGAGGAGAATGGAGGAGAAGGGACTGCGGCGTGACCATCCCCCCTGGGGGGTGATTTCTCGCTTTCTGTCTCTCTGTCTCTCTCTGTCTGTCTGGCGAGCGCACACACCCTATAGCAAAAACCTCTCCAAAAAAAAAAAAATGCAACTTTATTTAGATTACTGTAATTAGATTATTTTTTGAAAATGTGGGGCTAGTCACATGGTATGGTGGCTAAGGCAGCTGGATCCCACATGGTCAACTGCTTGGTTCAAGTTCCAGACCTAGTAGCTTAAAAAACATGCACATGAGTGAGTGTGTCCAAAATCCCAAAAGGTGGGAGAGATAAAGGAGAAGGGACTGTGGTGTGACCATTCCCAATGCAAGTTGCTTTCTTCTCTCCCTCTTTTTTATTTTATTCTCTAGTAAGCATCCACACCCTCTCTATAGAAAAGAGAGAAAGAGAGAGAGAGAGAGAGAGAAAGAAGAAAAGAAAAAGAAAATAAGTAAAGAAAATGTGGTTTATGAACTATAAATGTATAATTTTGTTTGCTTTTAGTGTACTACAGGGGATGTATGTTCACCAGAGAGAGACAGAGAGGGTAGGTAGGGGAGTGAGAAAGCACCCTCCATTCCTAAAGAGGATGGTCACACCACAATCTCTTTTCCTCCATTTCTCCTTTCAGGATTCTGGGCACACACACACATGCACTCTGTGTGTTTCTCAAGCCTCTGAGTCCAAGACTTGAACCAAGCAATTGGCCATGAGGGACCCAGCCACCATAACTACCATTCCACCGGCTGACCCAACGTACACATTTGATTAGGTATTTATTTGGGCAAAAACAAAATTATGTCTTAGCTAGCAAAATATCAGATACCAGTTTTCTCTGTAAAAATATGCATGATAGTTCTCAAGATTCTTGGGAAAATGGCAAGCAATGACTGAAAGCTAAAAAACAAAAAAAGGAAAATAAATTTCTTCATGCTTTATAGACTTCCAAGTGTTTTCATACTCATTACCTTAAATTCCACATTAGTATATGTAATCCATTCAAAGAATAACATACCCTATAATTTATATTTTCACTAGTAAGGCTATTTGAAGATTAACCCAAATTATAGAAGTATTATTATATATGATGTACTAGAGCTTGAACCTGGAGAAAAGCTCAAAGCAGTAAATCAAGTAAAATGCTCAAATCCTAATCCTCAATTAATCTTGTGTACAATTCTTTATTAAGATTAATCACCCTTGGGACCAGCAGGTGGCATGATGGTTAAGGTGGCTGGACTCCTACATGGCTAACCATGGTTTGAGTCCTGGACCTGGCAGCTTGCTTTCTCACTTTCCTTCTCTCTCTATGTCTCTCTCTGATCATCAAAAATAAATTAATTAATTAATAAAATAATGACAATGAATAAAATTAAATAAAAAATCATTATTAAAAAAATATTAACACTCTCTAAGCACAAAACTCTAATCATTAGAAGTGTGATTCTGGGAAAGTTAACAACTCCATATATCACCTCTTCAATTATAAAACAGAGATAATGCTTTATTTCTGCTTACAGAGGACCAGATAATATTCCGAGGTTCCCTCTGTATAAAAATTGTATAAATTGTATGTTTTTATGAACACACAACAAAATTAGTGAAGACAAAGTCATGTAAAACTTTTAGCGAATTAATTCAGAATGACAATTTTCTTGGAAATATCAAAGGAAGAAATCAGTATATGCTAAAAAAATCCAATGTACTATTGTTTCATATAAGTGGTTTATTGTAAAAATGAGAATTTCATTATGTATTGGGAAATCTTAAAGCAAACTTTCAAAAGGGCCGATGACCTCATATGGTAGCTATTTTTCGTTTAAACAAAATAAAAGGAAAATGGGATAAGTCATATGACATCTTACCATTCAGATTTAATTAAAATATCTCCTCCTCTTCCACCTCCACCCTCTTTCCCATGCCAATGGCAAATAAATACAAGTTGAATAAACATTTACTGGGTTCGCTTATGTTAAATACAAATTTAACTGCCTGAGATACACACATATACCCACACATCATTTTTAAGAGTTCTTTATTCCTACATCATATTCTGTTATATGTGTTATGTGTATATGCCTATATCCATATAAATGTATATGTGGATATCACAAATATGAAGATATGTTTAAACATAAAAGTTGAGAGTTAATTTCTTTTTCAGACTAGCCTGAGTTAATAGCCTCACTTATAAAAATTAACCACACCTCACCTGCCTTTTTAAAAATAAACTTGGATTTACTTGTAAGTTTTTCTTTGTCTTTAAGTCAAGTTTTTTTTTTTTAATTGCCTGAAGGTACATGTACTTGTATAGAGGGACAGAGAAAGAGAGGAAGAGAAAGAAAGTATACCTCAATGGGGAGTGATCATGCTGTAGTCCCATCTCCTCCATTTCTCCATCTTGTTGGGATCGTGGGCATGCACACACACATTCCAGGAATGCTTTTCAAGCCACTGGTTCCAGTACTCAAACTGTGGTTGGCCATGTGGGAGCCTTAACCAGAAGGCCTCCTTAACCAGGGTTGGCCTATAGTCAAGTTTATTAAAATGCACTTTACAAACAATAAAATTTGTCCTTTTTAGTTCACAGTTCTATGAGTTTGGACAAATGCATATTCACATAAACATCACTATCAAGATACAGAGGGGCCAACAAGTGGCACGTAGATTATAGCTGCTGGATCCCACATGACCAACTGAGCAGTTTGAGCCCTAAACCTGGTGGCTTGAAAACTGGCTGGGTCCGTGTGTGTGCATACCCAAAATCCCAAGTGGAGAACGGAGGAGAAGGGACTGCATTGTGGGCATCTGCCCTGGGAGGAATTTCTCAATTTCTCAATTTCCTTCTCTTTCCATCTCTCTCTGCCTCTGGCAAACATACATGTCCTATAGGGGAAAAAAAGATATAGACTATTTCCATAACTAACCAAAAAATCTTGATTGTCTCCTTATAGTCAATCCCTGACTTTCTTCCCCAGCTCCTGGCAACCACTGATCTGTTTTCTGTCCCTATAATTTCACCTTTTTTAGGAATATCAGATAAATGAAATTGTATAGTATGTTACCTTCTACATTTGGCTTCTGTCACTAGCATAATGCATTTATCCATGTTGTGACACGTATCTGTAATTCTCTTCCTTTTTATATTGCTTAATGTTATCCTATTGATTGAATTCAATACAGCAGAGCATGAAACAGCATATATGATGGATAAGAGCTTAGGTTTTGGAGTTAGGCAGACTTTGGTTCAAGCTCCAGGACCAATCTTAATTGTGCTTTTGGGCAAATTACTTATATTCATCAATAAACGGCAACACGTGCATCCCTCCCAAAGCTGTAGACGGGATGGCATAGAGGAGGACCGTTCATGTGAAAGGTACACGAGTAGCTGAGCTGCCCTCCAAACAAACTCTCAGGGTCTGCCTCCTATTTTTAAGACCCAAATTCATCTTCCTCTTTGAGGAATTCCCCACCATAGTGCACATTCATATTTCCATTGTCCACTTTCCTTTAGCACGCATTACCCAATCCAGTAGCCACTACCCATGTGTGACTTTTTACACTTACATTAACTACAGTTAAATAAAATTTAAATTATGTTCCTCGGTCACAGAAGTCACATTTCAGGTGCTCAACAGCAAATGTGGCTAGTGGTGGCTGCCATTTTTGATAATTTTTGACTATTGTTCCATCATCAGAGAAATTTCTGTTAGACAGTACATCTTAATGCTTAAAACTATATACTTCTACTTAGAACAGAGTTATTCTCCATTTTTCTCTGCAGGTAGGCTTATCTTCCATATAAAACCAGTAATTAATAGACTCACAGAGCTCCTATTCTGAGCAAGACAACTTAAGCAATAATATTTTCTACGATCCTGAAACACCTGGACAACACATAGAAAAGGAATGTAAAAGAATGATTACCAAAATCTGACTGGTAAAGACATGAGTCACCGAACACATGATAACTATTTCAGGTAGGCAGAAACACGGTAGAACCTTATCTTATATTTTTGTATCCCGCTCCCTGAACGTCAGTACCATTGAGACACGGTAGAGCCAAACCATCAGGAACAAGAATCAATACAGACAGGCACATGACAGAGAGTGACCTGTGGCAGGCTGTCATTTGATGAGGTTTCAAAAACCAGATACTCAAAGGAGATCAAATTAAATGAAGATTAGCAAAGGTGAGTGTAGAACCAATCAAGAGGTAAGGATTAAGAAGCAAAGTCAAGTCAGGCTGAGAAGAGTGAATAGGAGTCAGGCACTTGAAGTTAATACTGAGATAAACACAGGCGCAAGCAGGAAGGCGGTGTCCAAAGGTTAGGACAAGGCAGCCAGAAATAACTCAACACTAGAGAGATTGAAGGACAAGAGAGCGAGTGACCGTACAGGAGGCCAGACTGGAGAAGGCAGCCAGTTTGGGAATGCCGTTCCAGCTATCTTTTATCCTTGACAGTTACACATGGGATGATTTCTCTTCCTGTCTCAAATGACATATGGAAATCATATAAATCCTTTGGATAGATTGTGTTTATTTACTAAAGGCAAGATAGTCAAAGTTTTCATATTGATATTTTTAAGTTAAGCATAGAAGCAAAAGTCTACAAAAACTATGTTGAAATATAAAGCAAAAAGTAACACCCTTAAGCATACTGGCTTTCTGCAAGGCCCTAGCGACCCTCATGATATCGCTCCACTTTTCCATTGCCTTGTGTGGGTTTCTGTTCGGCTTGAGTGACCTGCTCCAGAAGCTGGTTACAGGGACATGGTTTCAATTGCTTGTTCTTGGGTCCCACCCCATGTATTTTGCCAAAAGATCTACGGAGTCACAAAACAGTGTTCTTCCCAGATTTTGCTGAGGCTAAAAAGGAGTATCAAAGGAGAAAGTAAACATTTTAAAGTCCAAATTTTGGATAAGTAATTAAATGTGTTTTTAGAGAGAGAGGCAAAATGATGACAACAACAACAAAACTTGACAGCAGTAGCACAGTCACTTCTTGATGTCCCTTGAAGAGAAACTACATGTCTCATGAACTGATCCAGACACATAAATCTCTGGCTCAAGGCCATTACCACCTGAAATCACAGTGGTCATTGGATGGATAACCATCACATTTCATCCAAGCCTGGGGTGGAAAGAATGCTCATTAAGAATTTCCCATTTTCCCACGATAGTCACTCTTTCTTTTTATTTAAATGTATTTTTTTAAGAATTATTTCATTTAACTTTTTAAATTATTATTATTTTAATATTTCTAGAGAGAAACAGAGAGAGAAAGAGAATGTGTGAGAAAGCAAACCTCCAGGTCTGGGACTCTACCATGTGGGAGTTCAGCACATTTAACCACCACGCCACCTGCCAGCCCCTCCACTATAGTTTCTTAACAGGCGAAGCCACCCACAACCACAGGAGTTGATGCTCTGATCCCATCTTCTATACCATCTTCTAAAAAAGGATCAGGACCAACTGAAGGACAGTTTAAAGGCAAACCATCAAACTCACATTAAATATAAAGAAATTAAGCCATTAAATTAATCTGCAATGCACTTACATTATAACACCCAGGTTTTCTCATTTTTCCATTTATAGAGAAATGTCAGGAATTCTTTCACAGAGGGAAAAAGCCAGTCATTACTATTTCCCAAAAAACAAAGAGTTGTAATAACAGGAGAAAAGTATCCTGTGTTACTAGTTTGCCACCATAAAATCTGAAGATACTATAAATAGAGCATGGGATTTAGGTCAAGACCCACATTTGATCCTATAACGATCTAGCTGGATGACCTTAGTTTAATCCCTTAATTTCTCCTGTCATCAATTTACTTGTCTGTAAACTGGGATAACATTCCTTAACTACTTTATTAGGGTATCGACACCAAATGAGATAAGAGACACTTTGTAATCTGTAGAAGACTACACAGTAAGAACCATTATCTGGTCTTTCTCCCTAAAACACTGGCCCTTAGAGTTCGCTTTGCCATCCATTTTCTAACTCCACTTCTAAAAGAATGCTTTTGGAGCTACTCAAATGAAGACGTAGACGAAATATGAGTATCTGTTTTCTGCTTCTTTTTTTCTGATCCAAAGAACTTGCTTCCTTTCACAGATTTAGCTCTTTATGTCATTAACTAAATTTAAATCATGCCTAAAGACTTACTTGTTTGGCAGCACAGTTTCATATCCTGTTTGGTTTAATTTTTTAAATTCTTTTGTAAAGCACTCCAAGATGTTTGCATGAAGATCACTCAACAAATGGAAGCCTCTCTTGAATACACATACAAAGACACACCCACATCAATGGGAAGAAACATAATACAGACTTTTGTTAACTTGGTAAAACAAGTCAACAGAAAATACTTCCTAAAATTATATTTGTGGCCACACTGTATGCCATATTTTGGATGACAGAGCCTTAATCCCCTCAAAACTAACTTGGAAGACTACTGTATTCTTGTAGAATACAGGTTTACCAACTCATAGAGAGAAGATTAAAGAATATAGTTCAACACAGACACAGTGATTTCCATAAGGCAGGCACCTGGCAAGAGAAAATTCCCCAGTGTTTCAGCATTTATCGAGAGACTCACCATCAGATCCTGAACTGTGTTACATAAGCACAATACCCTTATTGTTAGCAGCTGTTCATTGGTTAGCATTACACAACTGACCAGGTGCATGGCAGGACAGTTTTGTCTTCCTCCAAAGACTCAGGGTAGATAGGCTCAGAACTTACTATGATGGTAACACATTTCCAAGACATCAGGATTACTATAAAATATCCACAGGTACTTTGCCAATTTATGCATATGTGGTAGACGTTAAAGCATGTTGCAGATACCGAAAGAACTGCATGTTGCAGTTTAAAATAGAAGCATCCTATTTAATTTTGTATATTTAAGAATTGATTTTAAAACTTTATTGCCTGGATGTGAAAGTAAAAACATTGGCTCAATGTCACTAAAGGTCATTGTACAGGGAAGATATATTTGAGTTATTAACGGCAAGGATATTTGATTTTCAATGATCACTTTAAGGTAAATATATAATACTAAGATATATTCATTAGAAATATTAATGTTTATTCATGGGACCAGCAATTAGCGTAATGGCTATGTCACAGGACTCCCACGTAGTCGACTGCGGTTCAAGTCCCAGACCCAGTGGCTTAAAACTCACGCCGGGCACGTGTGCGTGCATGCCCAAGATCCTGAGAGAAGAATGGAGGAGAAGGGATTGTGGTGTGGCCATCACCCCGAAGGGTGATTTCTCGCTTTCTGTCCCTCTTTGTCTGTCGAGCGCATGTGCCCTATAGCAAAAACCTCTCCAAAAAATAAAAATTAAATTAAAAAAAGATGTTTATTCATACTCGACAAAAGAGTTAATAGAGTTTTTTTTATAAAAAGAAAATCTGTCTCTATATTCAAGAAAAATATTTTTCTTTTACTTGAAGTTAAAATTATGGTTTAGGGGGCCAGCTGGTGGCTGGTGGTTAAAGCACTGGATCCTACATGGCTGACTCTGCAGCTTGAGTCCTAGACCTCGTGGCCTGAAAATCACACCAGGCAAGTGTGTGTGTGTGTGTGTGTGTGTGTGTGTGTGTGTGCCCAAAACCCCAAGAGAAGCATGAAGGAGAAGGGATTATTGTGTGGCCATTTCCCCCAGAGGGTGATTTCTCACTTTAACTCTCTCTGTCTCTGTCTCTCTCTGGCAAGTGCATGTGTCCTATGGCAAAAAGAAAAAAAAGGAAAGAAAGGTTCAGATTTTTATACTGAACATTACAGGAGTTCTTTTAAAATAGATCTTCCTTTATGAAGATACCTTTTCATTCAATGAATTATTTCCAAAAGCTTCAGAAACCAAGTAGCTTTTATTTCAGAGTATTATATGTTAAACCTTTTGGCCTGAAAAGGCCTTCGTACTCCTGCTTGAGTTTCATAAGCAAACCACGACCTCACTTAGAAGACTGCTTCCTTAAGAAGTTGCTAAGTTACAGCCAATCACATTTCCATCAATCACAGACCGCCTGCCCTTTAAACCGTGTTCATTTATGCTCACATCAAGCTGTAAATAATCCAATTATTTCTCTATCTCATTCCCTCTCTTCCATTTTTTGTATGTCACTTTCCCTTTCTTGCACATAAACATCACCCCACCATGTGGCTATTGAGAGTTTCTGGGAAGCCATTCAGAGAGCTGCCTTACTCAAATTGCTTTTGCTCAATTAAACTGCTCAATTAAACTCTCTAAAGTTTTTCTTTTAACATATTATAAAGCAAGTTTTTAATCTATCAGTTTTTGTATTCAATAAATCTGTATTTGCACAATGAGTCTTTTTGTTGTTGTTATTGTATTGGCTTTGTTTTATTTTGTTTTTAGACTTTTGCCATTGGGCCTATGCACTCTCCAACAGAGAGAGACAGAGAGAAGAAAAGTGAGAAATTACCTCACAGGGAAGATGGCCACATTACAATCCCTTTTCCTCCATTCTCCTCTTGGAATTTTGGGGACACATGCACAAACACTTGGCTTGATTTTTCAAGCCATTGTATCTAAGGCTTGAACTATGGTTAGCCACATGAGAGTCTAGCACCTTAACTACTATGTCACCTGCTGGCCCCGTATTAGTTTAGTTTTTAAGGAATGTATATATATAAAATAGAGCTAAGCCAAAGTTTCTTATAAAAATAAATTATAATATTAATATTAATATCTGAATTATTATAACAGAAAATTCATACATTGACATTATTAAATCATTGTTTTCCTACCTATCATGAATACAGAGATAATATATACATAAGTGATCTGCGGTAGCCACATGGCTAAGGGCCTGTCCCGTGGGGAGCAACTATTAGTTTTCACAATGCATAGATGAGGAAGTTGAGACAAAGTGAATACAGAAAGCAGGGGTCATCTGAGTCCAGGGTACTAGCTCTTTACCAGTTAACCTAATGATGATGTTTGTAGCAGCAATCAGACGGGGAGGAGCAGACCTTCAATGACAGTCCTCATTACAGTAGAATAAAGGGACTCGATCTCAAAGTACAGGCCACAAGTTTATTTTCAGGACAGATAAAACCAGTGCCCACTAAAAGAGGACTATCAAATACCCAAATGATGAGTGTTTTATGAACTGAAACACTCTTGAGATCCTGTACCTCAATTACAATTATTTGGTGACAAAACACTAATTTAGTTCTGTATGTGAAATGCAATAAAGGAATTCAAATACATCATTGTTGAGAGATACACAAATCGGTAATGTCTTCAACTAGGAAGAGCGTACAGATAGACCAGTGAAGTGTGCCCTTCCCAGTCTTGCAGTTGAGACCATTTAGAGGGCAACTCCATATGCAGGTTGTATCATAGGTTGGGCTTATAGTCTATGATGACCTTTTTTCAATTTACCAGAGAGACAGAAATAGAAAGATAGAAGGAGAACGCAGCCCCCCTCCCCCCATGGGGCATGACGACGCCACAATAACTTCTCTACCTCTCCATCCTGTCCGTATTTTGGCATGCATGCACATGCATCTGGCAAGTTTCTCAAGCTTCCATGGCCAGGATTTGCACTGCGCAGTCAGCATGCAGGGTCCAGCTCTCTTAACCACTAGCTCTGGGGTCGGTCTATGATGACCCTATTTTACATGTGAAGAAAATGGGATGATTTTGTATTTGCTTATTTTTTCTCAGAGCAATTTCTCCTGGTCACTTTTCTCTGTCTATCCTCACAGAGATTGGTCTACGTTTATCCAAGATTGTCACTTGCAATAGGTTCTGGGAGAAACTGCATGTCCCTGCAGAGCACTCTCAGTACCAAAGTGAAAAGAAGGAGGATGATGTTTCCTGTTACAATTCCCCAAACTGGTCATACAGTATCAGGAACATTGACTTCTGTGCCCAACAGTCTCTTGTCCTTAGTTCCACCGGCCAGTTTTTATAAATACCAAGGGAATTTGGGCTCCTTCGGATTCTCTTTGCTTACTTTCCAGGTAGATTTTTCTTTCCACTAGAAATAACAGGCTGAGCAGAACCTTCCTAAATTAGGTCCTATTCCATGCAGAAATTATTCAAATATTCTAGCCTGTGGGTGTTCCTATTTCTTATTTCCTGTGCAAGTACAATTTTCTATCTGATAAATATCAGGACAAAGATCATACATACATACCACACACACACACACACACACATACATACACATCATTTGGGAAATGTAATGTTGTATGTGTGATAAAATCACAATTTTGAAATGAAAATAAAGTGTCCTTTTTTTAGGTTTCCTCCACAATTACCATATTTTAGGCAAAAAAATCATTTCCATATTTTTCAACGAGAATATAATTAAAAATAGAACAAATTACTGCCCTTTCTTTAGTTTTGTAAGTAAAACAAGGTATGGTGAGTTTCTAGATTTTCTAGAAACCTTGAAATGTGAACTCTTTGGTTGGATTGATTCCTTTAAATGTTATTTAGCTGCCTCATTCCCTATTTAAATTGTCTCTCATAGCACTGTTTTCATTCAATTACTACCCTACCTGTAATTATAGTGTTTGAATGCCCTTCCTCCCCAAGTTAATTGTAAACTTTCTTCTTTTAACCATTATATATCCAGTACCTATCACAGTACCTGGCATATTATAGACACTCACTAAAGGTGTCTGGAATTATTGATTGAATAAATAATAAAACAGACATCAGAGTTTTTAATGAAGTTGTTTAAAAAGTAAAGAATTGCATTATGTCTTGCTAGTGCAAGTACATTTTTACACAAACCTACAATTTCAAGTTAATCAAGAAATGTCCTTTGCCTTTCTCCTAACCTACCACACTGAATGCCTGTTTTGTGGGGTCATGGTAGGCTAATCTCTTACGTTGGTTCTAAACAAAGAGCAGCACAGGGCTAGATACACTGCCTGAAATGTTCTGGGGTTCTCTTTTGGCCTTTGACAGCATGACTTGGGATTTGGGCCCATGCCACATTTTGAAATGTAAAATAACTAGGCAGATGTTATACCTAGATCAGTTTCAAGCCTGCTGACATGTTTTAAACTTTAGCAAGAGGGAGAAAGCACCTTTCATGGGGAATGATCACATTGTAATCCATTCTCATTTCTCTCTTTTCAGCAACATGGCCATGCACGCACACACACACACACTTAGCATGCTCTTCAAGATGCTGGGTTTGGTACTCAAACCATGTGGTCGGCCATGTGGGAACCAGCCCCCTTACCACCAGGCTGTGGGCTGGCCTTAAACATATTTTCTAGGTAGAATGGTCACGCTACCTTTTAACAAACTAAGAGTGAGAAAGACAGACAGATTGACCAACTGATCAATATACAGATAAATCCATATATTAAATATACTACATATAGTATATAATACATATTGGATTGGAAATGTCATGACGCATTTTCCATAGAAAAACAAAAATATGTCGTGACTTTACTGATGACCTAATACATACACAATATTATATATTAAATTACTGCATATACTTTATGTGGAAAAATAAACCTTGTTCACATTCATGCTTCAATCAACTAATGATTAGATAATCTAGTCAAAGTGGAGGTCCCTTTCCTTATAACATCCGCACTGGCCATGCATATCTTTTTATGTGGCCTAGTAAGTTCACAATGATCTCTTTAAGTGCACAGTAAGCCTGACCAGATAGGAGTATTATTTCAGAGGTAAAGAGAGCGTGAAGATAAGCTGATTTCACCTGATCTCTAAATTGTCCTGCTCCGGTGAAGGCAGGACTCCCTAAGATCAAGGCCTACCTGCTGTGGCCTCACATGAGGAGTGTTGGCTGAAGTCCTCAAGACTCGGCGCGTGTCATTCGCTTGGCCTGCAGTGCTCTAGTCTCAATCTGCCCGACTGAGCTACCTCTTCATTTAAATTTCCACCATCAAGATTTGTCACTGTCTCCTGACTAAACCATCTAGACACTCCATGAGCTCCAGCACCCCACACTACTTATGTCTGTTTCCATATGAAAATGGATGTGTACACACTTGTTTACATGTTTTCTCTGTGTGTGTTCCTGGGCCCTTTCATGTGTCTGTCCAACTGAACTGGGGACTGCAGAATATTTCCGGCAGCCCAACCACAGCAGGAAGACGTGGCTCTGTCCTTGGACCACCAGGAGGATCCCACATTAGATCTGACGAGTGGGAGTGGAAGCTGCATTGGCTCATAGCAACTCAGCAGCACCAAGCTGCAAGGAGAAGGAGGAGAAATTCAGAGTCCCTTAATCATGGCTCAGGTTGTTGTAAAACAGGGATAAATGTCACTTCAGTTTCTATAAATCACTAAACACATTTAACTATGTAAATATGTCGCTGGTGACTGCAATGAAAAGACAAGATGCTAGTGGCACTTGTTCAGTAGGGAGATATTTCCCCTCTATTTGTTTGTACCTTCACTTTTCTGAGGTTCAAATGAAATAATATGTTACTTTTATAAAAAAATAATCTACTAGCCTACAAGCTCTGAGTGGACAGAGACCTATACTTTTTTGCCTGCTATTGTCACTACCGCAGTTCACTATTACATTGTGTGTCCTGAGGCCTTGCGTAGTGCTTAGCACACCACTGGTCTAAATTCACATTCACTGAGAGCTTACGTGTTCTGTACGCTGTTCTGAGAACTGGAAATACAGTGACAGATGAGACAAAGCACTGACTTTTAGGAAGCTCGAGTTCTATTTGGGGGGAGGAGAAAATAAACAGAGAATTCAATAAAAAGAAAATACCAGAAAGTGATAAGTATTCTTACAAAGTATCAGGGACAGGGATGGAGAACTAATTTAAACTGAGTGAATGGGATGGGATTTTTCACAGAATGACTGGAGCAGTTATGAGCAGACTATAATCCTTGTCATTCTCTGTTGCCCAAGAGAAGCACGTGGAGAGTTAATCACTAGCAATGCTTGGGGCCCCACCCTGACGCTCTGATTTCACTGGACTTAGATAATAGAGTCTGAGCACTGATGTTTAATTGTTCCCAAGCTGGGGCTGGATGGTGTCAGAGAGGTAAACCTCACCACTAAATAAGGCTGACCCATGTGAGGATGTTTTGAGTTCACATCTGGAGACCTCCCTAAGCATGCTGGGCACACACATGCCCATGATGTGGAGTTGGCCGGGGCCAGAGGTGCAGCATCGAGACCCTGTTCAAAGTGTTGTCTCTCTGTCTCCTCGCTTATGGAAAAAATAAATTAACTTCAAAATAAATAAATAAATATTCCCTAGCTGATTCTAGTGGTTAGTCAAGGACTGAGAGCCATTGAAGAAGAAGAAATTTCAGCAGAAAAAACAGCCAGTACGAGTCTTCCTGGGGAGTGAGGCTTATGATTAGAGTGACAGTTAATAAGCCTGTGATTAAAATCACTTATGGGGATATTAAACATCCAATGCCTATGACATGGCTTAAAGCCATTTAATAAACCTCTGAGTTTGGGGTGTGGTAGAAGGGGGGCAAAGGGGCTGAGTAGTGATATGTTTGATAACTTTTCAGGAAATTCCAACGTACTGCCAAGTGTAGTAGACAGGGTGACCAGTCATCCTGGTTTGCCTGAGGGGTTTCCAGGGTCATGGGATTTTCAGCATGAAATTGGAGCTATGTCTGGCAAACAAGAATAATTGGTCACCCCAGTGGGAATGATGTTTCTCAAAGAATGATCCTACTGAATCAGAAACTCTGGGTTGGGGCCCTGCAATCTGCTGTAATGGGCCTTTGCATGATTCTTATGTAGGCTAAAGTTGGAGAGTCACTGGGCTAGAACCACAGAGAAATCTGTGTCTGCCATGCAGATAAGGGTGGTGAGGGAGACCGTGGTTAGAAAGGTGAATGAATGAATGAACTCACCTGGAAATGTCTTTACCCAGGGAGGAACATTAAAGTCTCTTATGATTCTGTGAATATGTAAGCCAGGAAACAGGTGATTTTTGCTTAAGCAATAAAACAAATGTTTTTGTTTTTAAATAATCAGAAGCAAAAATAAATCAGCATAAGGCATAAACTCCTTAGAATAGAGTATCTCAATAATATAATGTCAAAATAAAATGAGGTATAGTTTTTTAAAAAAGGTATAATTGCTATATTACTGGGAAGTAACTAAAAGCTGGAAGTTTTGTCTTGCCATTGCAGCTGCTTTAACACTGGAAAAGGGGTGGCCTAGCATATTCTCTTCCCCGCCATTCCCAGCTCCAATCCTTCTAACCCAACCATCTGGGAAGGGTCAAGCAGAACCTGGGTGATGGTGAGACTATAGACAGATAATCAGTAAGCTTCCCCGTTAGGCTCTCTTGTTTCCCCAGAGACCAACCCAGACGAGTCTCAGGATTCTCTCCTGCAGAGTTGGGCCTCCTGACATGCCCAGAGCCCAAGATGCTTAGAGTGAAAAGACGGACTGAGTGCTTGCCCGTCCAGGATGGAGAGTGTGTGGAATCCTGGGACTGAGAGGCTTTCTAGTGTCTGGACAAGAAACTCATCAGCTGCTTGTTGAGGTATAGGGTCAAAAACAACCCGCTGTCTACCATCCCTGTGACCACAGCTGTTCACGATACCCTAGACAGAAGATTAAAGAAGCAAAAAATAGTGTAATGTTTACACTAAAAAATTGACACGTAAATTGAAGAGATTGGCATCTTTTGAGAAGCAAATTCATGTGCAAGAAAATTAAATAGATAACATACAAAGAGATAGAAATCCTGAGAGAATTATACATCGCCCTAAGATAAATCCAAGAACCTAACATCTGAACATTGGGAATCCAGGGTGAGAGAAGGAAAAGCCAAAAGAAGAAAAATAAGTATTAAATAATAAACAAAATTTATTCCAAAAAGAAGATTGGCTGAAGATGAAAAGAGCCCACTGACTTTTCAATAGAATTGATGATAAAATACATGTAGGCACATGACTTTTTAAAAGAAATTCCTGAAGTCTGGGGCCCACAGGTGGAGATTAAGGCACTGAATCCTGCACAGCCAACAGCACAGTTCAAGTCCCAGACTTGGCAGCTTGAAAATCATGCCAAGCACGTGTGAGTGTGTGCCCAAACTCCTAAGAGGAGACTGAAGAAGAGGGGGTTACAGCACAGCCATTCCCTCCAGGGGTGATTTCTCACTACCTCCCTCTCCGTCTCTCTGTGGTGAGTACATGTAGTACATGTACCCTCTAGCCCCCCAAAAAGAAACTTGAAAAAGATTCCTGACATCTATTAATATGAAAGAAAATCTTACAATCTTCCAGACTGAAAATCTTCCAGACTGAAAAAACAATTTCTTTACAAAGAAAAATGGACTCAATATATCAAAGTTCTTAAGTGTAAACCTCTAAGCTAGAAGACAGTAAAATAGTATCTATAGGTTATATAAAGTGAAGCACTGCAACTCAAAGAATCTCCACCAATTATCAGGCTTGAAAAAAAAGCATTATCTTTGTGTATGCAAATATTCAGATAATAAATAACCTATATAGCCACCAAAAGAAAGTACTCAAAAATAAGTCTAATGAAATAATAGATCTAAACAGAAGCCTCGGGAAAAGAGAAGATCAAGAAATTATAAGACATTAATAAAAATGAAATACACATACACATATACATGCATATTATATACATATAATTAAATCTATGGAGAATGATACAATAAACAGACTAAGAATGTGTAAAAGACATACAATTAAAGACTGCTCAGATAAAACAGACATATTATAAAAGAAATTTTAATACCCCCTAGAACTTAAAATATGGCATTATCTCAGTACAACCTAGGAATTTGGAATAAGGATGCAGGAAAAGAGGAATAGATAGTAAAGGTTTTCTATAGGTATCATTTATTTTCACAAAAGAATAGAGTACATTGGTAGAAGAAACTTTGGTACTTGGTACTTTGGTTCCTATGACAGTAGAGAAATATGCATGAGATTGAAAAGTGAAGGTAACCATTAATGAAATAGAAAACTAATTTAGCAAGGGCAATAAATAAATAAATGACTATGTCAAGAAATAAGCAAAATATTTTTAAAAGGAAAAAGGAGTAAATATTAAATGTAAAGTAAAATGGCATAAAAACTACTAAGTACATCATTGGTCAAATAAATGTGAATGCCCATCAGTCAACAGATTTTTAAAATTAAAAATTAATTAATAGGGACCAGCAGTTAGCGTAATGGCTATGTCGCTGGACTCCCACATAGTCAACCATGGTTCAAGTCCCAGACCCGGCGGCTTAGCCTCACGCCGGGCATGTGTGCGTGCATGCCCAAGATCCTGGGAAGAGAATGGAGGAGAAGGGATTGCAGCATGGCCATCCCCCCTGGGGGGTGATTTCTGGCTTTCTATCTCTCTGTCTCTCTCTATCTGTCTGGTGAGCGCACAAGCCCTATAGCAAAAACCTCTCCAAAAAAAAATTAATTAATATTTAATATAAATAAATGAAAAAAGTCAAATGCAAATAAAATGAAGGGAGAAGTAGCAATATTAAATTCAAAAATAAGATTAAATTTGAGGATGAAATACTAGAATTAAATAGAAATATAACGATAAAGGCATAGTTTATAAACATATTTACCCACACTGATTTTGAATCTTGATATAACAAACCACAGCACAATTAAGTTTTAAAGCACAAAATAGAAACAAATAATAAAACATCTCTCACTTCCATGAGAAAAGGATATAACTCCCATAAAAAACTTTGTCTTACTGGCCTAAAAAACCAGAGAACAGAAATCAAGGAAACTATGTTTATTGGAAAGCAAAGGTGAAATCTCAGAAATGAGCGTCAGAAAGGCAGAGTTTATAAATTGCCCAGATTGTAGCTGACCCCTGAAATGTGTGCATAGCATACTAAAAGCTAAAGCTAAAAAGAACTGAACCAAGATTTGAGGTACAAGAGAAAAAAAATGCATTCTAAACCCAGTAAAATTAAGCGCTTACTAAAAAATAAATAAACAAACAAACAAAAAACAAACAGGGCCAGCAGATGGCATGGAGGTTAAGGCAGTTGTCCAATTGTGTAGTTTGAGTCCATGACCCAGTGGCCTGAAAATCATATTAGGCATGTGTGCATTCATGCCCAATATCCCAAGAGGAAAAAGGGCTTGTGATTTGACCATCCTCCCTGGCGAGGAGAGGTGGGTAATTTCTCACTTTCTCTCTCTTTGTCTCCCTCTCTCTCACTGAGTCTCTCTCTCTGTGAAAGCAAGCAGTGTGTAGCCAACATAGGTACGTACATACATACATACATACAACAGCATTCTTCAGGGGAGTATATCAAAATACAGCATCTCTCCAACTGATCATTAATAATGACTAGAAAACAATCTGAATTTTTTAAAACATTTCCACCCTGCCCAACTACCTGACAAAAACAAACACCCAGGGAAATATGATATTTATAAGAGAAAAGACAAATAATGACAACCCAGCATAAGATATTCAGATACTAGAATTAACTCCTCTGATGATTACACCCGTTGTTCTCTTTCACTCACAGTATACTTCAGTTTGAGCAGTTCTCCAAGCCTTTTACAGGCCCCACCTCTCTTCATTTTCCCTTACATATGTTTCTTCTACTAGAACCGTTCAAAGTTCAATCTCATCTTGATGTCTGCTTCTCTTAGGAGGCAGAGGGCTGAGCCTCTTCCCCGTTTCAACTACAGAAACTCTGTTATGATGTTTTATATTATAATATTTCATTAGGTAAAAGTTATAAAATGGTGAGAAAAGTATTTTTAAATGGTGGCACTCACAAAACTCAGCCAAACCACTGCCTATAAAATCAAGGTCAATGCTCCTCTCTGGTGGTCTGACAGCTTCCCTGGACTACAGACAGTAGCTCTGTTTTGACGAGTCATGACCTCTACCCTCATTCCAACTTGCACATAGGTATGTCGGCAATGACTAGGTCTCCAAGCGCCTTCTGATTTCCTTGACTCACATGTTCTCTGTTCTCAATACACTGGGGATATTTTACATCCTTTTGGTGCATGAAATCGAAAAAAGAAAAGAGCCTCGGTTTAGAGAAGACCCTTTTCTCTCTCTTCTTTCTCTATTTGCCTATTCAATACCAGGACCCTCACCTTCCACTCCCCTATTCAAGAGCTGCAAGGCAGAAGTCTAAATAGAAAGTAACTAAAAGCTACAACCTGTAGTTAACTTTTATTCAGGCTATTGCTGTTCTAAAATAAATATTTCTCATCACGTTGTTAACACATTCCTGCTCTGCCACCAGAGCCGAGTTATTTAAAAAGCTAAATAAGTATTAGGAGCTTTATTCTTTGTAAATAAAATTCTTTATTCTATGTAAATAAAAGGAACTATCTTTTTTATCCAGTAGTAATTGATATATGCCAAACATAAACAAGGATTAAAGTGAATGATTAAAGACTGATTTGTGAAGGGCTGGCCCCACAACACAGTGGTTAAGGGAACAGGATCTCACATGGCAGGCAGTCGTTCAAACTCCAGTCCAAGTGACTTGGAAAACAAGCCAAGCACATGTGCACGTATGGCCCAAATCCCAACATGGTAGAGAACTAGAGAAAGGACTGTGGGATGACTATGTTCATTGTGGGGTGTTCCTCCCCCACCCCCTTTTTCTCTGTCTCTCTCTGGCAAGTGCATGCATCCTATGGCAATTTAAAAAAATGTATTTGTGAAAGTTGAGCGATACTATCTAGTTTTTATATCGAATCATTATGTATGACTCATAGCTATTTAGGTACAAGTAATTCAATTTGAGAAAACGGAGGGATTTTCAACTTCTCTTCCTCTTTTACCATTCTACATATGACCACTCAATGAATGAGTAAGGCATCTGAAATTAAAAGGTGAAAAAAGACATGGGTGAAGTTTAGCTTTGCTAATGATCAGACGTTCTGGCAAAGAATGTAGTAGAAGGAAGCTAACAGACAATAATTTCACCGTTTTTAACGTTAAATTTCAGCCCTTTTGTCCATTACCTTAAGTAATTAAGAACTATCTTTCAGTGGTTATTAATAGTTCTAAAAAAAGAAGTAATGGTGGTAGGAAATTAATTCAGACAAGGTACAAACAGAAGTAAAGGCAGCAAAGGAAAAGAGAATCAAGGAAGCCTTAGTCCCTTTCCTTTAAAAGTGCAACAACTTGGGGGCCAGCAGGTAGTGTGATGGTTAAGGTGCTGGACTCCTACATGGCCAACTGGGCTTGATTCCTAGACCTGGCGGCTTAAAATTCATGTTGTACACATGTGCATGTGTGCTCAAAATCCTAGAAGGAGATGGGACCAGCAGGTAGTGTAGTGGTTAAGCGCTAGACACTCTCAGATGGCCGACCAGGGTTGGAGTCCCGGACCTGATGGCTTGCTTTCTCACTTTCTCTCTCTCCCTCTGGCTGTGTGTGTGTGTGTTTGTGTGTGTGTTTAGGTCTCTCTCTGGTCAAATTAAAATAAATTAATAAATAAAATTAAGAAAAAAAAAATCCTAGGAGAAGAATAGAGGAGAAGGGATTATGGCATGGCCACCCTCTCTGGGGGTGAGTTCTCACTTTTCCCTCTCACTGTCTTTTACTCTCTCTCTGGAAAGCATGCAAACACTAAGGCAAAAACCCTTTAAAGAAAAAGAAAAGAAAAAGTATAATAACAAACTTTTTCACATATTGCTAGTGCTGATTTTTGAATCAGTATATGTGAGGCAATAAATCCAAAGAATTTACTCCAAAATTTCCAGAACTTCTCTCAACATCCTCCCCAACTTCACTTTTATCTTGTTGAAACATAGCCAAAATTAAAAAAAAAAAACTACTTAATGAGATAAGAAAATATGGCATTGTGGGGGAAATCATGGACACTGATTTAAATGGCTGAATCTGAATCTCAGATTTGGCCACTCAGTAGACATTGGAAAAGATGAATTCTCTCACTGTACTCAGTTTTAAGGGCTATTGCAAAGTTTTAATGAAATGATATCTATGAGCAATTACTATGGTTATTTGCAATACTTGGTGTTCAGTAAATGTCAGTTTATTCAAAGTAGAAAGCTGATTCAGTCTATTGGAAGATGAAACTGACAGGCCTCCCTTCAGTGACATGTGTGTTCAGAAAGAAAATTGGAAATAAAGGTTAAAAGGATTTTAAATTAATTAGACATTTATTCTACAAAAGTTTTTCCCTTGCTATATATAGAATTGGGGCTAGAAAGGAGATAAGTGACCGAATGACATAAACGTGATATGGTATAAAAGCTCATGGTCACACATACAAAGAGCTGCTAAGGAATGCTGGAAAAAGCAGCTGCTGGGGGCGAGGGGAACTGAGTTTCCAGGAGGAGAGGCTGCTTTGCACAGAGACTCACAGAGGGCTTGAACCCTGGTTATGAGTCCCTCACAGAGATGTGCTGGGAAGAGGGAGGGGCAGTGAGCGTACCAGAAAAATTGAAATTATATGTGCTCATATAACATGATTTCCAAGTAATGTAATTTCATAAATTCACCATGAAAAACAAGGAAAAGAAACATCATAGGTGAGTAAAACTAGCCCATTTATAACAGACCACTTTAATGTGAGGGAAATGGAGTAAGAAAGAAATATAAATAAGGCTCTCAATAGTGTGCCCCAGAGGAAAACACCAGGAGGCCCAGGACCTGCCTCAAGTCTGGCTCCCCCAGACTCCTCCATCTGGGGGATTGCAGGTAAATCTCTTCAAACTCTGAGCCTCAGTCTTCTCATCTCCAAAAAGGGTGGGAGATGGCTTAGTTGCTCATTAAGGTATCTGACGTCTTTAAAAACCCTGGAACACCAGGAAAATGACAGGCCCACTTTTAAATACCTATTAATAAAAGAATTTGGAAAGTATCTGGCACTTTTTTTTAAGCACTATTTTCAAAACTCAGCTCATGATACAATAAAACATAACAATCTTATGTATAATATATGTATGTAAACGTGTGTGCATGTGTGTTACAGCTTATTACTTAGGGGAACGATATACTGGATTAAGTCACACCTGGCTAAGGTGGACAGGAGGGAGAGGGGGAGGAGAAGGAATTTGAAATGTCTGTGGAGCTCATTAGTGCCCCAGTACCAAATGATTCAAGGACATCTTTGGCTTCGATTCAAACAGTTGTGCTGTTCTCAGTAAGATGACGACAATCTAAAGATCGCAGCTGGACTCTGGAAAATCCCGTCTGATTCTTCTGTTATAAAAGTAACAAATTTGCTTTATCGGTTATATGACACAGGCCCATTTCAGAATGAGTCCTGTCAAAGCCAGGGGCCCAGAGGAACTGCTTTATGTAGTTTTGGAAAAAGATGGGATTTGTTTTTAAGTTGGTCTGGTATTAAGAGAGGCTGAGCAAACAGTTTTGAGAGGTCACAGCTCGAGCCGAAACAAAGAGCGAACATTTGTGTTCACACATCGTGGCTTTAACCTCCTTCTCGAGTCCTAGGGCTTTTCAGCCCACTCTAACAATCCAGAGGACACGAGCCTTCAAGATGCATCCCTACGCACACTGCTTCTCCTGTCCCACAGAAGATGCCACAGTGGGTGCTACCAGTGACACCTTTGGACTCGGAGATGAGAACGTGCCAAGTCTTGGTCAGACACACCCTTCCTCCATTCTTCAGCCATCACCGAGATCTAAAGTCAGCCGGGACCTCACACATCAGTGTAGAGGCTTATTCTTAAGGAAACGTTAATACTTAAACATTACAGCCATAGGATGAGATTAAATGTGTAAAATTCCAAAGGCCAGACAGCAGCGCGGTAGTATAAAGTGACATTCTGCAGGCTGACCCATGAGAGGACATTCCAGGTTCCTGTTCAGAGATCTCTCTGAGGACCCCAGGCACACGCACGCCCAAGATCCTGGCTGGCTGAAGCTGGGGATGGACCATAACATCAAGACCTCAATGGAGGTGCTTTCTCTCTCTCTCTCTCTCTCTCTCTCTCTCTCTCTCTCTCTCTCTCTCTCTTTCTCTCTCTGTCTTTCTTGGTTATGGAAGAAAAATATTAACTTTTAATTTTTTTAGAATCGCCAACTTTTCCCAGAGGTCATAAATTTCTTCCTCAGATGATTTTTTTCAACCGTAGCTCTTTAAACTAAGGATAATCTCCATTAAGAATAGGCACAGACTAATTTAAAAAAAAATAGTTTTCGGGACCAGCAGTTGGCACAATGGCTATGTCTCTGGACTTCCATGTAGTTGACCATGGTTCAAGCCCCCGACGTGGTGGCTTAAACTCACGCCTGGTACATGTGCGTGCGTACCCAAGATTCCTAGAGGAGAATGGAGGAGAAGGGATTGTGGTGTGGCCATCCCCCCTGGGGGCGGGTGGAGGCGGGAGGGATTTCTGGCTTTCTGTCTCTCTGTCTTTCTGGTGAGCGCACAAAAACCTCTCCCCCCAAAAATAGTTTTCACTGCTTCCTCAGGCTCTTCCAGAACTGTCGTATCAAGAGATACAACAGGCTCCTCTTACGAGGGCCTCTGCCCCACGCTTAACCTTTCCCTTTCCTTCTGTGACTCAAGTGCCCAGAATCATGTGACCACTAATGAATGGATCCCAAGCCATCTGATTCAGTGATTCCCAAATATTTTTAAGAATGAATTTCTCTCTTCTCAAATAAAGACTATAAGCTCTGTGGAGTTTTGTTTTCTTGCAGGGCATAGTAAAAAAAAAAAAAAATTCCTTGCTGCCAAACCAATATATTTTCTTCACCCCCTGGCCTGAATTTTTACAGGCAATTTTCTACACTAAAATTTGCATGTATGGTGTAAATTTTCATGAGTTTTTCTCCTGGAAAGCCACTTCTCATACACCTTCCACAAACACTGACCACATCCTGACCAAAGCTGAGCACTGTGTAATGCTAAGCAGACCTGGGCCTGAAGGAAACAAGATGCCACCTTCCTGACAGCTGTCAGCACTCTTCCAGCACCCCGCCGTCCACCGTTCCACCCCTGTAATTATCAGGGAGTGAGGTTTAGAGGTAAGTGGACAGCTTCTGACCCCAAAAGCAAAGGAGAAAAATCACAGGGTTGCGACTTTGCAAATACTTTGCTGAGGTTGATCACTGCCTGAAACTATTTAATTTTTTTGTAAGCGTTGCTTCCTAACCCTTCTCTCCTGAGACACGGACATCATCTTACAGGTTCCTGCATCATCCCAGAGAACTTTCAAATACCATATATTCACACTTTATTTTTAAGGAACTGGATCTTGACAAAAGCTTTCCTGAGACAGAAGAGTAGCCCTCTTGATAAATGCGTAACTCTCTATTTTTTGAGAGACAGATTTTTGCTATAGGGCATGTGCACTCACCAGAGAGACAGAAAATTAGGACTCTCCCCCTAGGGAGATGGCCATGCCACAATCGCTCCTGCTCCAGTCACCTCTTGGGATTTGGGGCACGCATACACACACAACCTGCAAGAGTTTCAAGCCACAGGCTCTGGATCTCGAACCATGGTCAACCATGTGGGGGTCCAGCAACATAACCATTATGCCATCTGCTGGTCCCTGATAAATGCATAATTCTTGATGCATTGAGCAAAGATTGAAGTCAGATTTAAGCCCATGGATTTTCTCCCTTTGTGCATTCATTCAGTAAATGCTTTGAGCATCTATTTTGCTCAAAATACTGTAAATAATTCTGCAGTTGATCTGAAGACAGAGCCAATAGTTCCTACCTCTGAAGAGTTAATACTTGTATGTCCACAAAGTTTAAAATCTACAATTTTGGAATGCAAAAGCAATTATGTGCACTTCCCAAATGCAGAAAAAATTAGACATGGAACTGGAACTATAATTTGCACTTCAGTTCATCTTTTCTCATAATGTATTTTGAAGTCAGATTAAAAAGTATGTAATAAAATAGATGATTTAAAGTGAAATATTGATCTCATGGAGACAGCCAACCCCAACATTTTAATTTTTTACTTTTTGTTAGTCAATATTAATAAATTAGGGGCGTTGTTCTTTTAAAAAGTAGCGAACACTTGCAGATCATTCAGATGTGACAAGTTTATGCAAAGCATAATAAAATGCTATTTTTGAGTCCCCAGAAATAAATGCCCAAACATACAGTCAACTGATCTTTGACAAGGGGTACCAGTCAATCCAGTGGGAAAAGGAAAACCTCTTCAGCAAATGGTGCTGGGAAAACTGGATTTCCACCTGCAGAAAGATGAATCTGAACCCCTACCTCTCACCTTTGACACAAATCAAGTCAAGGTGGATCCAGGATCTAAACCTAAGACCTCAAGCTATAAAACTGCTCCTGGAAAACACTGGGGAAACTCTGGGAGACATTGGGGTAGGGAAAGACTTCTTAAATAAGACCCCCAAAGCACAGTCGATAATCCCCAAAATAGACAAGTGGGATTACATCAGACTAAGAAGTTTCTGCATGGCAAAAGACACAATAATTAGTGTGAATCGACAGCCCTCAGAATGGGAAAATATTTTTGTAAATTATGCATCAGATAAGGAACTGATAACCAGAATACACAAGGAACTCAAGCAGCTGTTTGGAAAAAAGATGATCAATCCTATTAAAAGGTGGGAGAAGGAGTTGAAAAAGAAACTCTCTAAAGATGACATACGAATAGCCAAAAGGCATATGAAAAAATGCTCAACATCCCTCATTGTAAGGGAAATGATGATCAAAATAACAATGAGATACCACCAAACCCCAGTCAGAATGTCTAAGATTAAAAAAAAAAAGAGAGAGAGAACTGTTGGCGGGGGTGTGGTGAAAGGGGAACTCTTTTACACTGCTGGTGGGAATGTAAATTGGTCCAGCTACTGTGGAGAACAATTTGGAGATTCCTCAAAAATCTACAAATAGGACTACCATAGGATCCAGCAATCCCACTCCTTGGTATCTACCCAAAGGACAGAAGAATTCTTAATTGGAAAAGTGCTTGCACATCGATGTTTATTGCAGCATTATTCACAATTGCTAAGACATGGAACCAACCCAAATGCCCCCATACGGATGAATGGATTGAAAAACTGTGGCACATATACTCTATGGAATACTACTCAACCATAAAAACCAACAAAACCCTGGCTTTTGACAGAAAGTGGAAGAATATGGAAGATTTACTGCTGAGTGAGGCAAGCCAGGATATGAAGGAGAGACATTGTATGTCCCCACTTAATATATACTGAATGTCTGTACTTTATGACTGAAACTGATTGACTAAAGGTTGTACAAACACAAGAGATGGGTGGGAATGTCAGATGAGGTGGGTATGGAGGAGTGGGGCCTAACGAAGGACATTTGGAGAAGGGATATGGAGGTAGAGCATTGATGGGATGGGAGGTGTGGTGTTGGTTGACGATATTATGATCAACGGGACTGGGGAGAAATGTTCACATATTGAAATGCTCACATTTTAAGCTAAACAATGTGACTGAATGTATCTTAAAAAATAAATTAAAAAAATAACATAAAATGCTATTTTAAAAATTAATCTCTTATAAAACTATGTTAAATTATAAATTACAAATTTAAAGGGTATTAATATGGTTCAATCATCAGTCTGCTTTCACAGATATGGAAATGAGGCCTAGGATTCATATAATCAGAAGGGGTATATTTAAAAACAGCTTATAGCTTTTGTCCGGAGGAGATTGTCTCTGTCTCAAACTCCCACCTTTTCCCTCTTACCGCAGACATAATTCTAATTAGTTTAGTTATCCAGAAACTGGAGAAAAGACATCAGAAACATCTCAAATACATACATTGCACACGCCTCAAAAGCACGGCAGTCTGATGCCATTTACTCTAAGGGCAATAGCTCTAAGGATATTCATAACTCTTCAGGCTGACCTGCACTCCAGGCTGCCTTTTTCAGTCTCTTCTTGTTCCATTCTCCTTCTCCCTCATAAAGCTCTAACCACACTGTTCTTCAGTTCTGCGAAACGTGCCAAGTGCTTTCCCACCTCGGGGACAGCTCACGCTGTTCTGCTTGGAACTCTTTCTGCCCGTTCTTCACATGACTCGGTCCTTTTTCTGAAAGACTCAGTTTATACAGTAACTGATACTGGATGGGCACTTAGCAAATATTTGTTGAATAAATATAAGAAACCATAAATAGCTGCAATGTTAACCCTGTGTCTTTCAGCAAAAGCAATCTTTAGAATATTCTAAATAAGCAAAAACTGAATACACCAAATGTTTAAAAATAAGTCAGTCTTAAGAATAAAAGAAATAGGAACTTCAGGTAACTAAAAATTTTAAATCTCATTTTTTTGAAATGTAATGCAATTAGTGCTGCCCTGCTATCCTAATATAGTCATTTCTCTTGAAATCCACATTTTCCTTGCTTTGGAAGCAAGGATTATAATTATGTCACTGTGCAGAGGCAGCAAGCTACACATCATTAACTACAGATACATACTTCAGATTTTGGTGAGAGAATAACTGTATAAATATCTACCTACCAAATTTTCCAATTAATGAAACGAAAAAGAATTTCAATCTTGTTTATAGAGGTTGGGAATGGAATATAATAAGATTAAAAGCTATGTAATGCAATATGATTATGTTTAGAAAAGACCACAGGCTAAAGGAACCAGAGGGTCAGATTGTTTTTTAATCATGTAACTATCATGAATTAATTCAAAGTTCATTTTTTAATGATCCTTCCACATTCAGATAAGTGAGACATTATAGTAGAAATTCAAACCCACATTTGTATCTTCTTAATGATTTGTCAGTCCAAGTTGCTCAGTTCACAAGTCTAAAGATGGTTCTTCTCTACCCCAGCTGTGCCAATTCAACCTGGAATGGGAAACATTGAGTTCTGACACCCTTAAGAGCTACCAAGATTTTATGATGGAAAAGAAGCTGACAGTTCTGTCAGTGATGTGAGAAGCAGCATCAGATTCAGCTTGTTCCTGCAGAGATGTGCTGGCTCTACAGAGCTGAAGATAATAAAAGCAAGTTTGGTGGATAAAATGAGCAGATAAAACTCAAAGACACATGGGGAGAGATATTGAACGAGAGGTTGACATTTTACACATATTGATCAGGTAAGGGGTGCCTTTGCCAAGGGTCCAGAAATCACTGGAGGAGAAGAAGAGGCTCAAGTGTCTCCTTAGAACCCCCTTACATTTAGATTGCATCTCCTTACGATCTAAACACCTTGCCCTCTAAATCCCTCTTCTCTTACTTGGTATTTCAGCCAATGGACTTACAGGTCCTAGGTAAGACATGTGTCTTGTGATGAGACTTTTAATGATCTGAAGTCCCTTTCATCTTGTACACTACCTAATTTTTTAAAGTTATCTTGGGCTAATACATATACTAAGATGGTGTTCAGAAAGTTTGTGGAAAATGTATATTTGAAAAGAACTATGCATAGATTTTAACTTTTCACACTAAAATAAACTACATTTTAA
This sequence comes from Tupaia tana, assembly GCA_026018925.1. Classification (NCBI taxonomy): domain Eukaryota; kingdom Metazoa; phylum Chordata; class Mammalia; order Scandentia; family Tupaiidae; genus Tupaia; species Tupaia tana. The sequence goes on from JAKSZU010000003.1 coordinate 116,928,467, forward strand.
ATTCGGTGCTTCCATGAACTTTATAAGGTTCCCCTCGTATTATTTACAATCTCTGAAACAACTTTTTTCCCCCCTTTTTTTTTTTGGAAAGGTTTTAGCTATAGGGCACGTGCGCTAGTCAGAGAGACAGAGAGAGACAGAGACAGAAAGTAAGAAATCACCCCCCCCCCCCCCCCCGGAGGAATGGCCATGTGGCAATCCCTTCTCCTCCATTTTCCTCTCGGGATCTTGGGCACGCACGCACATGCGCCTGGTGTGAATTTAAGCCGCCGGGTCCGGGACTCAAACCACAGTCAACTACATGGGAGTCTATCAACATAGCCATTACTCTAACTGCTGGTCCCTGAAACAACTTTTTTTTTTTTTTTGGAGAGGTTTTTGCTATAGGGCGCATGCGCTCGCCAGACAGACAGAGAGAGACATAGAGACAGAAAGCGAGAAATCACCTCCCAGGGGGGATGGTCACGCCGCAATCCCTTCTCCTCCATTCTCCTCTCGGGATCCTGGGCATGCACACACATGCGCCCAGTGTGAGTTTTAAGCCACCGGGTCCGGGACACGAACCGTGGTCGACTACGTGGGAGTCCAGCGACATAGCCATTACACTAACTGCTGGTTCCCCCCCGAAACAACTTTTTAAGGTAGGTGTTATTTTCAGGTGAGAAAACCTAGGCTCAAAGAGGAAAATTATCTTGTCTAAGGTCACGCAGCTGGTAACAGCAGAACCAGGATGCAAAACCACATCCCTCAGACTCATGATATTCTCTTGCTTTCCACTGTTGCTGACAGAAGCTCTTTCACACACCCATTCATTTTTACTAAGAAAGTTATAAGTCATTTTCTACTAAAGGAAGACATTTTCCACTTATACAATGTAAATTAAACAAGATCCCCAGAAATATATGGAAACCACCCCTATCATCTTCACATCAATAACTACTAATTTCACCTGAAAATAAGGCCTTGGGTTCAGGAGATCCTGAACATCTCTACAATGTTAGCTCCAGGTTTGGACAAGCCTCCCTCGAGCTCCTGCCCCATCAAGGCGGTGGGTATGGCTGGCCATGGTTGCTCCCTGGCCCCAAAGAAAAGAAAGCCCATTTGAACTTGGGGCTCTGCCCAGTGAAGTATGCAACCTCTAGGAACTGAGGAGCAACTTCTCTTTAAAGCCATTTTTATGGAAATCATTAAAACAGATTATTATTTTTTATAAGATTTGTTTAAGGAAGATCTTAATATAAGGAGAAGTTCAACAAGCCCTCACATTAGTCAGTGCCTTGTCTAACATAGAACCTGTCTTTCATACTGTCTTAAGAGAGTCCACTTACTAGCAACCTTCTATAGATTCAGATGTTTGTGGTGGTGCTGAATTTGAAATCTCCTCTGACATTTTAAATGTGAACATAACTTTTTTTTTAAACCAGAGGGTTACCTAGGTAGTGATTCTGGTCTGACGACACAAGTTATTTGGAGAGGTTTACTTGCGGTGTGGTGGCTACCAGTGTTCATTCACAAGGTGGGACGCAGACCCTGTGGTGTGTTAGAATGTTGGCCAGCAATGAAGAGAGCGTGAGAGCTATCTGAACACAAGATAGATTTAAACTGGACTGACATTCCCTGAGTCACTTCCTGGAGGGCCCTCTTGTTAAACTCAGTTAAACAAAAGGCCTGAGGATTGGGAGGAGGAAGTATCATGTCCTTATTTTAAATGCCCAGAGTATGAGATGAAAACCCCATTCATGTTGCATTAATATTTCAGTAACTTTTCAGATAATATCTAGGCCTATAATGACTCCAGTGTGGTTAGGAAATGAGCAGTAATGAACAGTGTTGAATCACTTCATCTTCTAAGAAAAAAAAAAAAAAAGAACAAAGTCTAATGATTATCCCTAACAAGTAAAATATTGCAGACCGCAAAATGGTTTGCCATTCTAATCCATTTCAAGCATAAACAAACACATCCTTGGATGCACACACAACCCCCTACACGGAAACCATAGTCAAAGGCTGAAAGAGTTAATTTAGGCCTTGGAGAAAACCTGCTTTAAGCACTGGTTCAAAAGCTCTTAAATAGCAGAAAAATCAATATACTTTTATCAGACTTCAGTGTTTATAGAAGCAATACAAAACAGGATTTTGTTAAATGTACATATTACGCCAGATCAAACTGTAAGTTAAAACATCTGTGTCCGAGTTAATCTCGATGCAGCAAGGAGATTATTTGAATTGTATGTTTCCTTTTGTGACCTTTTTAGATGTGGCTTTTTTTTTCGGGGGGGGCAGGTAGGGGAAATAATTTTCTTAAGCTTTTAGTTGCCTGCAACGGTGCCAGCAGCTGAACGTAACAGCAATAATTTCTTTAAGTTACCCAGATGAACAACAAAAAGGAAAGAAAACCCCTTTAGTAATTCCAAAATAGTGTTGTATAGGGAATCTTAAAAAATAAATTATAGACACATAAATATAGGTATGTGCATCTAAGACTGCTATAGGCTGTCCATGACATAAAATTTTCAATTAAAACCATTTTTACGAGCAATAATCACATTCTGAAAATGCATGCAGAACTTGCCAGTGGATTAAACAACTTCCCTGATGAATCGAGCCTTACAATATAAGCAAATATAAAGTACTTAGCTTAACATGCACTAACGTCTTTGCACAGTGAAGATTTTCAAAGTCTTACAGAAAGTCCTTGGTTCTTGTTTGTAGGAGACAAGAAAACAAGAACTGAAGTTGATGGACGCTTTCTTTTTTTAGATCTGTTTTTAAGGGATCAGACATCTGTAATTCAAATCCATTTTGATTGAAACAATAAATTTGATTCAATTCTGAAATTTCATTTCAAAAGTGTAAGAGAGAAATTCATGGGACCCCTCAAAGTAAATGACAAGCCTGGTCTCTGAAATATGTCAGGAACACATTAACACCATGTAAAAATAACAGCAGAGTCAAACGAAAGTCACCATGGCCAAATGTCCTGAAAACAAGGCTCTCAAAAAGGAACTTGTGGGTCTAATATTAATTGCATCTTTGGTAAGTAACTGGATTTATGAATGTGTGCCCTGAATAAGAGTTTTTGGTGTACCAATGCTTTCTTCTTGGTTTAGTTGATTATGTGCTGGGCAGAAGATGTGCATGCAAGACTAAGCCTGCACTGTAGATGTTCCATGTGAAGCAGTCCTTCCAAGTCCATGCACAGTCATGGAACATACAGTATGGCCAGGCTCAAGATGCTAGCATAGAACCATGAGTGATATGAAACACCTGACCTTATTTATCGTACTGTCTAATGAGAAGAAAGGTCCCTAGACACACACACAAACACACACATTGGGTGTGGAGCACTTTGAAGGAAATGAAGCAAGGAGAGTGAGCAGAAAATCAAAGTGGAGTGCTGTTTAAATAGGATGGTCAGAATAAAACCTTTGTTGAGGTGACATTTGAACAGAGGCCTGCATAAAATGAGGAAGTGAAGCCCATGATTTGTGCAGAACGAATATACCTTACAGACAAAACAGGAAATATAAGCATGCCAAAGCATGAGCTTGCTTGGTGCCTTTGAGGAATGTCAAAGGGGGAAGCTAAAGCAAAGCAGAAATAAAGAAGAAGAGGTAATAATGGCCAGATTATTCCAGACTTGAAACTCCTGCTTATTCTGAGAGAAAGCCGTAAGAGGATTGGAGCAAAGAAGAAACATGAAGACCATGGTGTCCAATGATGAGGGCAGCTCAAGTGACCATGGCTTCTACCCAAAGTAGAACCATGCAATTCTCAGCACAATGCTTAAAACAGTACCTTACAGGTAATAGATTCTCAATAAAAACTTACTGAATGAAAGAAAGGATGAATGAAATATTAAGTATGGTGATGATAGCCTATGCCTCAAAATAAAAACTTATCCGCCACTGGAATTTTATTCCTCTGACAAAAACTGTGCTTCCTTTTACCTTCAGAATATACCTGAGTAGAATAACAATTTAGCCGCTATAAGACATCAGTGTGTTTCCTAAATTAGTTGATTAACAGATTTGGCCCAATGTAACTATGAGCAGAAAGCAGATTTAAGTGTCTGGATAAAAAGAATACTAGGGAGTAAGAGCTGTATATTAGATTTTTTAAAACTTATATATTCCATGTGAAAGACAGAGACAGGGGGAGACATCCCCAACAGAATCTTCATACCACAATCCACTTCTAGCCTCAACTAACCAGGATCATGTGCGGGCACCCATTGTGTTCAGGAAGACCTTGGGATACAGACCTGAGACCCCCTCATATGGCTTCAGCATTTCAGTATGTGGTGTTTCCACTGTGCCACTGTATCTGATTCTTAAGAGAAATTGAGTAATCATAAAAACTTGGAAGAATGCTACTGAAAGGGGAAAACAACAGTGGTATATAATAAATTCTGCCTTTTTCTAGCAAACGAGTTTGGTTATCTGTCATGATTACCATTCATCTCAAAGCACCAGAAATTGGATCTCGTGCTACTTGTAGGAGAACATGGTTAGCTAGTGCTTTTACCTATGCTGACAAATTGGGCCTTTTAGAAGTTGGAAAATAATCTTCATTCTCAGTGTACAAAAAGCTGCTCTGAAGTAATAAACATGCTTCTTGGAGTGTCCAGTTCACTAATAGAAAGGAAAATTAGCTTTTAGAGAGATCTGATTCTTTCCATTCTTGGGTACAGAAAGTCAGGCCCAGTCTCTCCAATGAAAAGTCATATCAACAAGGACCATTGACCAAGAGCTTAGTAATATTAAGCCCTTTTTGGGATTATCCATTATTTTTATTTTAAGACATTAAATGATGGTTTAAAAATGGACATATATACAACAGGAAAAGAAAATAAAAATTTTATTCATGGTTTAACGCAAGCAAATAGAATAAATTGAAGTTAACTTTCATGTAGAATAATTTCAGATATATTCCTTTCCTCTACCTTACATATATGTGCTCTTCTATTGCAAAATATTTTGTTAAAAAAGTTATACAAGCTTGCTGTTTGAGATTTTATAAGTTTTTAACCAATAAATCACCTATCATTCCACAACTCAGAGATAAGAAATATTAACATTTTGATATGTTTTCTTTTCATTTTTTCTCCATATATGTATCTGTGTGTGTACAAATAAAGATTTATGAGTTCAGTTCTCTGCTGCGTTCCACAAAGAACTTGGGGTGATCATGCAGTGGACATTAATGCTTTTAAATGTCACTTATCACATGCAGTAGAATCCATGTCTCAAAGGCAAATGTTCCAATTCATTACATTGGGTTAGGCCTGGGTTCAATGAGTTTTTCCAGACGTCTGTGGGGTTGATTGTCAAATAGCCAACACAGAGATATAGTATGCCCTTTCTTCTGCCTCATTCCTTTAATCCAGGGACTGGCAAACTGCTGCCCTGGAATAAAATCCAGCTGCCCTTCAGTATTGTAAACAAATTCTCATTGGAACATAGTCTCACCCATTTGTTTCTTTGTTGTCCATGGCTGCTTCCATAGCCCAACAGCAGAAATAAGTTACAATAAAGTGATTATAATGGACCCTATAATGCTTGAAGGCCTAAAATATTTGTTATCTGGATGGCCCTTTGCAGAAAACACTTACTAATGAATCCCTCCCACCACCCACCTCCCATCCAACTCATATAAGCAAAATACTATGACTTAGGGGATTTCAAAAAGCTCATGAAAGACAGAATTAAAGTATGAATTATTCTGGTACACAAAAATCTTGAAATGCATGCATAGTTTTTTGTTTGTTTTGTTTTTTATAGTATCAACTTTCCATAAACTTCCTGAAGACTCCGACTATGTGTCTAGCTATCCTGTCCTCTACCTTTCTCTTTGCTTCATTGGGCTTTTAACTGTCATGGGTTTCCAAATCAGTATGACCATGTTGAATTACAGAGGTTTGAGACTGCTGTGTAGCCATCCCTCCTGGGGTGTTACTTTTTCACTTTCTCTCTCTCTTCCTCTCTCTATCCCTGGTGAGCACATGCACCCTATAGGAAAACAAAACCAAAACAAAATTTTAAAAAACCTTCTGCTCTACTTTTTAACAATGGCTAGTGCTGCTACCTACCAGTTAAACACCAGCAAATTTTGAATATATCACTCCTCCTTCCAACCCCACATTCCTTAGAATGAAATTAGTATTTCTTCCTCACTATCTCTCAGACCTCAGGAGGAGAGCTTTCTAATCCCCACTGTTATGATTTAGTTCGTTAAAGATTTAATCCTCAGAGTGAAACAGACTCTTCTTCCTAAATATCTCCCAAACATTTCTCAGATGTAAGGACAGTCTTTAGTTTCCACTGCTCTGAGTTAATTCAGGACCTCACCATGATCCCCCAAACTATGTAGCTTCCTAATTAATATTGCTATCTTCAGTCTCTTTGCCTTCCCCACATTTATCAATTTCTATTTCCCTTAAAACTTTTCAGTCTCTCCACATCCTACATGATGAAGTCTGAACTTCTCAGCATGGCAGAATACACCCACCCACCTTTCCAAAAGACTCCCTCTCACCCCATGGCCCATCCTATAAGCTATGTTCCAGCCACACCTAATGAAGTGTCTCAACAGCATCCTATATCCCCTTATACCTTTACATGGGACAGTCACTCACCCTGGAATACACTTTTCTGCCTTTTCTATCTGGTAAATTGACATTCGCCTTCAGTTTTTCATTAGCGTGGCCAGGAGTAGGGTTTACTGGTGAGGGGACAGCACAGTGAAGAGCACCTCGACTGCGTGGAACAGTCCTTGAACTCCTCCCATAGCCACACAGTGTTTTTCCTCTCCTCTGCAAAGCTGCGATGGCCTCGGAGCAGGACTATGGAAGCCATCGTTTCTGTCTAATTCCTATTAGTAACTTCAGCCCCTAGCACAAAGCCTGGCACATAATAGATGTTTGATATGTGTGATGACTAAACTTTAAATCTGAAATGAAGACAGAGACATGACAACTCTTTCCACATCTCAGTGTCAATGCAGAGTTAAAATGATTAGTGTTACCGGAAACCAGCAGTTAGCGTAAAGGCTATGTCGCTGGACTCCCACGTAGTCGACCGTGGTTCGCGTCTCGGACCCGGTGGCTTACAACTCACGCCGGGCGTGTGTGCGTGCGTGCCCAAGATCCCGAGAGGAGAATGGAGGAGAAGGGATTGCGGCGTGACCATCCCCCCAGGGGGTGATTTCTTGCTTTCTGTCTCTATGTCTCTCTCTGTCTGGCGAGCGCACGCGCCCTATAGCGAAAAAAAACCTCTCAAAAAAAAAAAAAAAAAATGATTAGTGTTACCGATGGGGCACAGCCTGGTCTCCAGGTTCAGATGAATTATCTTCCTCTGTTTTCATTTATGAGTTCTGAAGGAGATTTTAAGAAAATGGAGTTGAATTTTCTCATTCCGTTTAGAGAAAAGAAAATCCCAATAAAGGATTTTATACACGGTTTACACCACTTGGGCCTTTAGTAAGGTAGTTGTGCTTCATTGCATGGCTAGAATTCCGTAGCAAGTCGCTTTTACAAACATAAGAAAAAAGTTGGACCTAGGCCTTCCCCATTCATGAGTAATTTCTGAAGGGCATGTGTTCAGTGATAGCATTCCTACTGAGTCCTATTCCAGGCAGTGTATTAAAGAAAGAACAATGTGGTGATAATCACCATTTATTTTCAAGTGTTGCCTATTTGTTTCAAAAAATTTCAAAACATTTCCCAAGGGATTTTAAAGAAAGTCACCAAGTATGTTTAACAAAACAACATATGGAATGCTAATTTTGTTGTGATACTATACTCTAATACAGCAAGAAACAGATTTTTCGTAAAATCAGCAGATTTGCAAACACTAATTAAGAAACATTGAAAACTATCAAGGTCAATTTAAAAACCCATTTGAAAACAAATATTCCTAGTCTTGTTAGTTCTAGTAATTTCCCACCAGGGACTTACTGCACATCAACAAACTTCAACCATGCAAATTTTTCAGAAAAAGTAAATAAATAAAGGCATACTTTCAATTTTCAAAGCAAAGCCAAAGAGTGAGGCTTGAAGGTTGGGTGGAAATAACCAATTTGTTTCTATTAGTATAATCTCAGGAATCTAAGATCCTCAGAGTATAGGATTTCCACTTAATTTAAGATACTTCACTCTTAAGAAACTATCCAGGAGTTCTGTGCTTGCCATAGGGAGTATGCTCTGAGACTGTTAGCCCTCTGCAAGAATGATTTTTACTCGTTTTTCCAGTAACATCTCAATGCTATTCTTTGCCCTGTGGCCGCTCCTTCTGTCAATCTAACCACTGGCCACGACATTGTCAGCAGGCACTCCATCCAAAATGTGGAGGAGAGAGATATACATTAAGATGTGATATATATGCATATATCATCTGTGCATGCATATATACAAGGGGTCTACAAAAAGTTCATGCAAAACGCATATTATGAAAAATTATGCATGGATTTCCATTTTTTGCACCAAAATAAACTTAGACCTTAATTTCATTTTGCCACTAACATTCCATTTTAATAGCTGAGGTTATAAAAATACCATTACATAGCTATTTTGTATTAAATAGTTTGACAAATTAGTATAGCATCTCTTCATGCATTGTCTTGTTCCAGAAGGAACTTAAGTTTTGTCTCCATCAGTGTGAGACAGGCTAAAGTTTCTAAAGTTGCTGTAAATGGAATCTGGTCTTTTGTTGCTATTGTATTCCTTCACATATAATTTGATGTAAATGACATCTACTCAGAAGAGGAGTCAGTCTTGTGTACCACAGACTTTTAATACTGAATGCCCAGATGAAAAGCAAAGTCTTGAAGATAATGAAGTGAAATTATGGAATCAATGATGTTAAATATGTTAGAGGAAATGTTACAGAGATTAGTCAAACTTCTCAACTAAGTCCTTGAGGGACATTATCTCATAAACAAATACACCTGCTCTCCCTTCCTTCTTCCATTGCATTTCAGTATTCATGAGAAAGAAAGAAGAAAGAAAAGAAAAGAAAAGAAAAGAAAAGAAAAGAAAAGAAAAGAGAAAAGAAAGGAAAAGAAAAGAAAAGAAAAGAAAAGAAAAGAAAAGAAAAGAAAGAAAAAGAAAGAAAGAAAGAAAGAAAGAAAGAAAGAAAGAAAGAAAGAAAGAAAAAGAAAGAAAGAAAGAAAGAAAGAAAGAAAGAAAGAAAGAAAGAAAGAAAGAAAGAAAGAAAGAAAGAGAAAGAGAAAGAGAAAAGAAAGAAGGAAGGGAGGGAGGGAGGGAGGGAGGAAGGAAGGAAGGAAGGAAGGAAGGAAGGAAGGAAGGAAGGAAGAAGGAAGGAAGGAAGGAAGGAAAGAAGGGAATCTGAAGCTAAGGGATGAGAAGGACTACCTTAGCTGATGGGTGATTCTAACAGACTTCATATATGACACTGAGAGCTTTTGCCTAGAGATACAGAGGGCACAGCAACTAAGACACAAAACATCACAAGTTTTAAAACATTATTTATTGCTAAGTCTAAAACACTCAAACAACACAGCATGGTGATTGCCAAATCTAAATGAGAGTTTGCGAGCTTTTAAAAGTCTCTCTTCAGGGGAACATTTCAACTCTATGGAGAAGTGCGATAACCTAAGAGATGGAGCATCTGGCCATAGACCAACTTGCCTATGAACCCAGATCAAGTGAACCCATCTGGATAGCTTTTATAAAATCATAAATGGGAAAGCTGGAAAAATTCTAGTCTTAGATTGCTTTCTGGTATTAATAATTAAACTGGACTCACTGTGCTCTTGGAGTTATTGAAAATTCTCACTAAGCCTAAGGAATTTTCAAATAATCTATCCATTTATTCATTCATGTTTATGCACAGTGGGGTTTTGTTTTCTCTCTCTCTGATTTTAAATGGATGTTTAAAAATTCACAGCTATTCAGGTATTTCTGTTTAAATGTCCATAGACGACTCATGGGTACTTCTCTCATGAGAGAGGAAAAAAACGTTCGTGACACAGATATCTGTCCAGAGGCAGAATAGAAAGAGCAAAATGCAAGACCAGGATCGGTCCATTTATTTTTACTGTGGTAAAATATACATAACATAAAATTTGCCACTTTAACATTTTTTAAATATACAATTAAATTGTATTAGGTACATTCGCACTGTGCAATCATCACCACTATCTATATCCAGAACTTTTAAATCCTCCCAAACAAGAAAATCCTGTACCCATTAAACAATAACTCCTCACTTTATCCTTTCTCCTCAGTCACTGGTATCTTCATTTCTGTTTTCAGCCTCTCTGAATTTGCCTCTTCGTGCATAAGTAAAATCATAGCAATTATTCTTTTGTGCCTGGCTTATTTTTCTTAACACAGTATCTCAAAGTCCATTCATGTTGTAGCATACATCAGCATTTCATTCCTTTCTGATGGTTGAAAAATATTCCATTGTGTGCTATATTTTGTTTGTCCATCCATTTGTGGACAGACATCTGAGTTGTTTGCATCTTTCAGCCACTGTGACTAATGTTGCTATGACCATTGTTGGACAAGTACCTGTCTGAACTCATGCTTTCAATTCTTTTGGGTACAAACCTAGGAGTAGAATTACTGGTTCATATGATAATTCTTTTTTTTTAATTGCCAGAGGCTATGTACACTCACTAGAGCTAGAGAGAAATAGAGAGAGGTAAAAAGCATTCCGCAGTAGGGTCTGGTCACACTGGAATACGTTCTCCACCATTTCTCCATTCTATTGGGATTTGGAGCATGCACACACATGCGCTCAGTGTATTTCTCAAGAAACTAAGATTAGAATCACAGTCAGCCATGTAGGATCTAGTTTCCTTAACATTAGGCTATGGACTCAGACCCATATGGCAATTCTATGTTTAATTTTTTGAGGAACCACTAAACAGTTTTACACAGTGGTTGCACCATTTTACATTCCTACATTGTACAAAAGTTCTAATTTCTCCTCATATTTGCCAAACTTTATTGTTTTCTGGTTTGTTTTTCTGTAATAGCCATCCAAGTAGGCATGAAATGGTATTTCCTTATGGTTTTGATTTGCATTTCTCTAACAATTAATAATATTTAGCATCTTTTCATCTGCTCATATATTATTTGTATATATTCTTTGGATAAATGTCTATCCGGGTCCTTTGACCATTTTTTAATTGGTCTGCTAGTTTGTTGCTGAGTTGTAATTCTTTATGCATATTCTGGATATTAATCCCTTATCAGATATTTGATTTGCAAATAATGTCCCCCATTTTTGTGAGATTTTTTCCTTCTCTTGTTGTACAAAAGCTTTTAATTTTGATGAAGTCCAATTATCTACTTTTCTCTTTTGTTGCCTGTGATTTTAGTATTACATTCAAGAAATCATTACAAATCCAATGTCATGAAGATTTTGTACTATATTGCCTTCTACCAATTTTATAGTTTTAACTCTTACATTTAAGTCTTTGATCCATTTTGAATTCATTTTTGTATAAGACAAAGTTCCAAACTCATGCTTTTGCATGCAGATTTTCAGTTTTCTCAACACTTTTGTTTAAATGACTGTCCTTGGCACCTCCGTCAAAAATTAGTTCACCATTGGGACCAGCAGTTAGCGTAATGGCTATGTCACTGAACTCCCATGTAGCCCACCGCAGTTCAAGTCCCGGACCCGGTGGCTTAAACTATCACTGGGCGTGTGTGTATGCATGCCCAAGATCCTGAAAGGAGAATGGGGGAGGAGGGATTGCGGCATGGCCCTCCTCCCTGGGGGTTGATTTCTCGCTTTCTGTCTCTCTGTGTGTCTCTCTGTCTTTCTGGAGAGCGCACGCGCCCTAGAGCAAAAACCTTTCCAAAAAACAATATTAGTTCACCATATATGCACGGGTTTATTTCCAGGATCTCTATTCTATTATACCAATCTATAAGCCTGTCCTTATGCCAGACAACACCATTTTGATTACTATAGGTTTGTAGCAAATTTTGCAATTGAAAAGTGTGAGGCCTGTACTTTTGTTGTACTTTTTCAAGATTGTTTTCGCTATTTGGGTATCTTTAGGATAGATTTTTCTATTTCTGCAAAAAATATCACTGGGACTTGAAGAGAACTCACATTTAATCTGTAGGTCACTTTGGGTACTATTGTCATCTTGACAATGGGGTCTTGTGACTCGTGACACTAGATATCTTTCCATTCATTAATATTTTCTTTAATACTTTATTTCTTTTTCCCTTTGTGAAAAGTGGGGTAGGTAGGGAAGAAGGGAAAGAGAGAGAGAGAAATATTTTTGACAGGGTCTTGCAGTGTGGCAATCTTCCTGCCCCAGCCTTCCCAATTAACCAGAATTACAGAAACATGCAACCATGTCCAGAATGTTTATGTTGGTTCAGGAACCAAACCTGGGCCTTCCATATGGCTTCCATCCTCCGTAGAGGTGGCACTGTCTGCAGGCCACTGTAATTGGACCTCCCTGCATTCATTTTTAAATTTATTTTATAAATACCTGTCACATCAATGCAAATACTATTCCAGAAATGTTACAAGTATTGATTTAGTTAGTCTTCATAACATCCCAGTAGAGTACTATTCTAACTCCATTTTATGGATAAAGAACTGAAGCACAAAGGAGTTAAATAACTTTCCCAAGGTCACAGAGCTGGTAAGTGGCAGAACTGAGATTTAAACTCAAGGAGACTGCCTCCAGAGTCTATGTTCCTATCATGCTATACTTCTTTGTGAGCATTTTTCATTCAAGAACTATGTACACGAGACCTGCCAGTCTCTAGAAGCAGGCCTGAGATGTGAGTTCACAGGCAAATGATTTACCAAAGAATTACTCCCAGGATAAAATCAGGTAAGGGGATAAGGAAAGCAGGATCAGGAAAGAGAAAAAGCCAAACAAAAGTCTGATGTCAGGTGAGGTCCCTGCCTTAGTCTGATTTTGTGGCGAGCTATGGAAGGTGTATCTATCGCACAAGGCAAGAGCACTGTGCTTTCTCACCACTGTACCACTCATGGACTGCGGATCACTCTGTGGAGAGGTAACCTTCCAGACAACCTAGGCGTTCTATGCAGTTGAGTAAAGTGCCCTCAGTAAGCCAAGTTTAGTCCTCTGAAGGAAGTTCCAAGTTCAAATTGGTCGGAACACGTGCAGAAGCTGGAAGATGGACACATACAGGTGGTAGAGTCAAAAGGATCTGGGCAGAACACCAACGGCACGTACTGTGTATAAGCCACTGCACTAAGCAGTTAGAAAGCAAGATAAATGACACAGATTTACTAGCCTTCAACGAGTTTACACAGTGGTAGCAAGACAAGCATACTTTATGTAGGGTAGATGGTGATAAATACTCTAAGAGGAATAAGCAAATGATAAGCTGGAGAGAAGAGTAAAAACTGTCTTTTTTTAAATAATTTTTCATTTAACTTTATTTATTACTATTATTATTATTATTATTTCAATTTGATGAGGAGGGGGGGAGTGAGAAAGCAAGCCGCCAGGTCCAGAACTTGAGTCATAGTTGGCCGTGTGGGAATCCAGTGCCCTTAGTCACCACGCCACCTGCCGGCCCGACTACAGCTGTTTTATGCCCTGGCTGAGGAAATTGTAATATCACCGAAAAGGCAGCATTTGATCTAATGTTATAAATGGCAAGACTTGAGGAAAGCTTACAAGATCAAACGATGTGAGCAGCCACGCAGAGATATGAAGGCACAGAACACTTTCATTATCACACCACTCAGCAATATTGTTCTTCCCATGTAATGAGTTCCCCCCAAAAGTGTTAGAAATGCACGCTCTCAGGTCCCAGCCCACATCTACTAAACGAAACACTCAGGGGTCGAGTCAGTAGTCTGTGCTTTCACAAGCCCTGCAGGTGACTCTGAGGTATGTTGGGGGCAATACTGTTCTATCACACCCCAGACTGCAGCCCCATGCAAATTCAACTGACCTCAGTGTACCAGGACATCTGCAACCCTGCTGCCTGCCTGGCACGATGCCCTCCCACTCCTTGTCTTGAGTGAACGACAGCCATAAAGCAAAGGGAGTTTGGACTAGATAAAGAGGTGGTCATTTGGAGAGCAGCCTTCTGTGAACAGCAAGCTGGAGACAAGTGATCCAGAATTCCATGAGGCCCATTCTGTGAAAAAAAATGACAGCAATGAAGGTTGCCATTGATTGGCCAGAGGGTAAGGCCTGGACCATCCTGTGCTGGCCATCCATTTCCAGGAATTCTGGGAGCTCTTGCTCTTCCTTTTTCTTTGGGTACTGGGCTAGCTCCCAGGGCTCATAAATACCATATTGCCTCAGGAAATGACCAGCTGGCTATTTATGCCAACAGAGGAAGAAGACAGGTAGTATCATCATAGCTTGAAATCACATATCAAATACCATGTAGAATACTGATACTTACTACAGAAAAATGGGTAAGCAGTGACTATGAATATATACAAGTATGATTTATGAAAGAACATCAGAGTGCAAATAGGCATGTAGAAAGGAGTTACAAACATGTGATTCTGGGGAACAAACATCCTAGGCCAGGATGAGGAACCATTAGGCTTGAGAGTGAACTGAATAGAGGTCGCACATTAGGTAAATAACTGGCAAGGTGTGCAAAATGGATTAGAGATGAGAAATTCTGGGAGAGGAAAATTCTGTTAGAAGGTTCAAAAGTAGAACTGTGGGTAGGAGAAAGACATATGAGAAATTCTGGAGATAAAATTGACAGACACTTAGGTAAGGAAAGATAAGGGAACATTTTTATGCAGACTGTAGATATCAATAAATGCAATACTTGTCTTCTACAAAAGCATGCTTTTTTTAGCTGAAACACCAGATTCGTTTTTATGCTCAAAACAATGGTCATTAAAATAATCCACACAGTAAAATATAGTACAGAGAAGCTACAACCATATAAATGTTGTTCAATTCTCATATTTATCATAGAAGAGTTCTGAAACATAAACCCACTAAATGATTCCAGGTGTCTTTGAGACAAATGCATGCAATCACACTTTTAGCTTAAACCTACAAATACTCTCAACCCCCTCAAAGTTGGCAGCTTATAAATCAACAAAATGCTGATCTCTGTGCTACTAAACTCTCGAGATCTATTGTTACAACAGATTTAGAAAAACTATCTACCCTCACAGTTAGGCATTGTCTTACTATCAGCTCGTCATAAAAACGTTAACATCTGCATAGTTTTTACAATTTAATACTAGTAACGAATATTTACTGAGTGCTTACTATATGCCAGGCACTATGCTCCTTACATGCCTTATGTCATTTATTGCTAAGACACAAGAGAATTAAATGCATTGCCCGAGGTTACATGATTTTTAAGTAGAAAAGCCAGGATTCAAATTCAGTCTACTGACCCCAGAGCCAGTATTTAATGCACAAAGCAATTTCTTCTCACAAATGATCTTTCCTAAGTCAGTCCTCCTAACAATCCTTCATGATAGTCATATGTAGATACCGATAAATATATAGGTATCTCTTTTCAGAAAGGAATGAGAGAAATCAGACTATCTGTGATTGCTAGAAATCCATGAAAACTTTCTCATATGCTATTATTAGAAAAATAAAAGTCATCTTGAGATGGAAACTATTAAGCATTTACAAGGGCATTAAACAAGGCCTGAATCATTCAACTTCAACTTTCCATGCCATTCTATCTGATGCAACTCTCAGAAAAAACATCAATACAAACATCATATAAATATGCTAATTAAAGCCTTTTGTGTTGTCTGAATGTTATTTTTCTAAAAGAATCATTCATCTAAATTAATTCCTAGTTATTCCCAAACTCACAGCCATAGTCCCAATTTGTCTCTCCCTGTCTTTAATGCATCAATATTCATTTGAAAAGAGTAAGTATATAGAATGAAAAAAGTAAACTCAGAAACACTGCAAGGTCTTCTTTTTTTAAAATCTGGAACATGAGCCCTGAAAGTAATTACTACCTGTCTGATTTTTCCATAAACCATCATTGCCATTATGAATATATTTTCGTCCATTATCTTTAACAAAATGCATTCTGCAAGTAAATTATCTTGCACTCATGATGACAAGCAGAGATAATTCATCTCCTTTCTTCAGAACAGCCAGAACCATCTCAGACCCTGAATGTGCAATGGAAGATGTGAGTTCAGCCAGGTACGAAGCCTGCAATCACAGTCGCAGCTTCACATAAACAGAGATCAGGATTTCCCCAATCCAGTGATTAGGTCAGGAAATCTCAAATCCCTGAACCAATTGGTTAATACAAACTATGATGGGTTCCGGAAACGAAGCAAGAGGAGCGGTTGGAAGTGGCTGTGCTCGAAGGGCTATACTTAAACACAATTTGCCCTTTTCCTCCCCTGCCTTTGAGGAAAGTGTGACAGAAGACGTTGCCCAGATGGCAGCCTCTGTGTTTGGGCAAAGTTCAAGGTTATCGTTGAGGTCTCCTCGCACTTTGATCTTAGCTATGCTGACAACAGAAATGAGGGGAGCGAGCCAGGCCAACCCCCAGTGCACGGTGATCGTGACAGATGAACACAGGCTGAGCCGTTGCAGCTGGCCTTGCCGGCCATCACCAGGCCCTTTATGAGCTATCAGTTCTGTGAGCCCAGGTGCGGGACTCAGCTCTGGGCTCCTGGGTGCAGCCTTGGCCCTTAACTGAGGTAAGCATCGCAGAACTTATGAAAAAGCATGAATGTGAACATCAGTCAGGAAATGGTTACAAATTAGAAAAAGGAAGCAGTATGGAGGGCAGAGGGGCCTCGTATGCCACAGTAATAAAAGCAACCTCCTTTTTTTCCTAATTCTGAACCACAGAGAGAATTCTCTCCATATGAAATTCCTCACCAGTCACAGGCCACACTAAACCGCCACCCGTCCCTTTTGATATATTCACATTGTGGTCACATAGAAACAGATGTTACCGCTTTGCTGTCACGCTGTTAAAGGAAAGTGTCATGCAACGTGGGGAACAGAGACCTATGACCTCTTCAGAACAATTCTCAAGCACCTCATACATGCTCTTGTTCTCTAGATGACCAGGATCCTTAAAGTGTGATAAAGCATTCCAAAACGGTGTAGCTCAAGTTTCACAATTCTGATAGACTCTGTAAGTGAGCTGAAAGAGCCCCCTCACAGCCTGCAAGCCAGGTGTAACGCGGACCTGTGACGGCTCATTCATTTCACTCTTTCTGTCGTCCACAGGCTGGTTAACTGAGCACCATGATCTCGCACCAGCTTCCTGTGCTGCTCAGAATTATCCACTCGCTTACCTGTGTCCTTGAGGTTATTTTGACATGCCTGTACAATGGTACTGATCCCACCACGCTGTAATCTGTCCTCTGTGTTCATGTTTATCTTTCAAAATAGACGGTCACTCCTTTGGTGCAGCGAGTATGCCTCTCCTGCCCCCCAGCCACAGGACATCCCAGCATGTGGCACCCACTGGTGTAGGCTGAGTGAAGGGATGGTTATACTCCAGACTGAATTGTCAATGTTTATTATGACTGAGCTCAATATATATTTATTTCTCTTTCTGTCTGTTTCAGATTGTATACTTCCTCAAGATTTAACTAACCCACTTCTCTGTTTACAAATCTTCTGAGGGATAGCTTAAAGGTGTTTTAAAGTTACATGTTAATATAGGCTGAACACATTCATAGAGCCGAGAGTGTTCCTGGTAGCATTCAGCCTGGAAGTTAATTCTCTCCCTCCAAAGACACAGAATATCCCAAGGGTAGATACAGAAGTCTATATTCAGTAGAAACTCCATTAAGCTTCTTAAACCTGACAATGGCTTTTCAACAGAGTCTAAAATCCTCACTAAGGATTTAGCCAAAGTGTGGGATAGAAAAAGGACAATGAATAGACCCTAATCCATAAAATAAAAATGTTCTAAGAGGACAATTAGGAGGGGGTCCTAAGAGAACCTGTTAGGCAAAGGGTATGTGCACTTGAATACGGAGGGCTTGAGAAGGTCTCCACATGGGGCACTGAAGCCTGATGAAAGGCATGGAGCAGGCTGCCCCAAAAGTCTGAAACGGCAAGGGACAAGAAAAGGAAATGGGTAAAAGGAGTAAAAAAAGGCACTGGATGGAGGCACTATAGCCAGATGACTTCTAGTAAAGAGAGTAAGTCAGTCCTGAGGCAAAAAGGTAAAATATATGAGGAGTTGGCATAATGGCTATGTCGCTGACTCCCATGTAGCCAAGCACGGTTCAAGTCCTGGGCCTGGTGGCTTAAACTCATGCCAGGTGTGTGCATGCATGTCCAAGGTCCCGAGAGGAGAATGGAGGAGAAGGGATTGTGGCATGGCCATCTCTGTCTCTCTCTGTCTTTCTGGAAAGTGCACGTGCCCTGTTGCAAAAACCTCTAAAAAAGAAAAAACCAACCAAACAAACAAACAAAAACAACTAGAGCACCTCGTAAAACAGCAAGAGACAATGAGGGTAAAATGCAAAGGGAAAAGTAACAATGGCTATTCTGGTTACAGAGAACTTTCTAAGTGAGCTGAAATTGGTGGCAACAGGGAAGTATGTTTGTAATACTCAAATAATTATTTAGCACATTTAGTTTGTGTTTTTTTTTTTCCATAGTGTATGTTTTCAAATCTTTTTTGGCTATAAGTGTCGGGATCAGAACCCCGTAAGGATACTGCATGTTTAACAAATGCTTCACTCCATTGTCAGGGAAGGCACTGACAGCTCTCTTCTATCCTGAAAAGAACAAATGGTTGTTGATGGGATCCGATCTACCTCTGCCCTCTTGTCTGAAAAGAAAAAAGGTTGGATCTCTGCTGCACAGAGCAGAATCTGTGCTGGAAATGCAGTCTCACAAAAGTCTAGCATTCCTCTGGGTTGACAGACACCAAGAATGCTTAATACCACCAGTGACACTGAAGATGGTACACTCTATCCCTGTAAGGAGAGGTACAACCAATAGCAGAAAATAAGGTATAAGGCATTCATATCCATAAAAGTACAGAAAGGGGACTGCAGAAAAAGGGATTGCAGGATTGCAGCGTGGCCATCCCTCCGAGGTGATTTCTCACTTTCCCTGTCACTGTCTCTGCCCACTCCCAACCCCACGAGCCATGCCCTAAGGCAAAAAAAGAAAAAAAAAAGAAAAAAAAGTTCTGGAGGACCCAGAGTCACAGACAAAATTCAAGATTTAAATTCAGTTTCAGGAAAGCGGTTCTGGAAAGCAGAGATGATTATCAGTTGATGCGGCACAGCATCCATCTTGTGATTACCGGGAATGGTGTTGTGGGGATCTGCAGCGTGAGTCATCCTCAGAAAAAAAAAAAAAAAAAAAAACTGAAAGAACTGGAAGGTATAATAGCAGGGAAGGCAACTGCAGATACTAGAGACAGTATGGGAGAGGTAATGGGAATGAGTAATTGAGGGTGGAAGGAGGGATTCAGGGAACAAACAACACACTTAATAGACACAAAAATGAAAAGTTGTTTGTTGTTGATAATGTATATGGTAATAACATTGTTTTGACTAATGTGCACTATATTCATGCTGGGAAAAACCATGTTGTACACAGTAAAGAGGTGCAATGATTAATTGTAAAAATTAAAAAAAAGATTTAAATTCAGTCAAATTGTTACTTTATCAGGTGGTAGAGACACTATTATAAATAACGATTTATGATTGTTGAGACTCATTCTGAATTGTTGCTCGTAATGCCTCCCAACTGTTCTCTCAGCCTTCACCTTTTGTGACAAATCTTTCAGCAAGTCTTTTGTGACAATGTCAGAGTAATTATCCAAAAAAGATAAACCCAATCATGCTATCACCTGCTTCAAATCTTCTCATAGTTGCCTTTCAGTGACTAGAAATTGAATTCTAAAGTGCTTCAGGATGACATTGAATATTCCTCAGAATCTGATTCCAACCTCCCTTTTCTAGTTTTATCTTCCTTTTCTTCTGCTGCACTAGACTTTTCGATGTCCCAGAAACAATGATACAGTTCAGATCTCCATTCTGCCTCCTCGGGCTATTTATTCCTGTACCTACAACTTACTTTTTATAACTCACACACCAAAATCCTATTTATCCTTCAAGGCCCTGCACAAATGTCTTTTTCTAACTGAATATTTCCCGATTCTCTTGGTCATAATGATTTTTCTTCTTCGGACCACGTTGTGCTAAAGCCTCATTACATCACGAGTGAAAACTAACACACTAGAGTTGTGTATTTCCAAATTTCCAACCAGATAATAAACTCCTTAAGCAGAGGTACACTATCTTAACATCTTCGTGGTTTCCTTCAGCCAAACGCTTGCATTTCTTTAATGCTTTCTCTAATCCTATATTAATTTTTAATTGAGTCATCATTCCAAGACATTTTTAGTGTTTGTTCTCTTTTGTTAGGAAAAAAATTCTATTTTTAATATTCTTAATTCAAAACTTATTAGTCAAGCCCATAGAAAGTCTAGATAAAATATCAAGTAATACTCCAAAGGACAAAGTGATGGCAAATGTCATATTCACAAAGGGTACCATCCATGTCGCTAGTTAAACTGAATCATTTTGCCATAGAATATCATGCAGGGACAAGCACAGGCATGCCCAAAATAATTTGGTATCCATTATATATGACCTGTATTGTTTGCTATACATTTACATGTAGAAATAGTGTCTGCAGTATTTTATTGCACTCTCAAACGTGACTGTTGCAATAATCTACACAAACTGCTCAGTAACATGCCAATAAATGGAAAGATGAAGAAACTTAATATTTACATTTAAATTGTCTTGTGACCAATCAAATTTTCAAAGCTAATTAAAACTATGCAAGATAATTTCTTTAGGTCTTAGACTGTTGAACTGAAAATAGTCTAACAGTCTACAGTAAATTTTACTAATAACTCAAATTAAGCATTTTATATTTACTTATAACTAGATAGAAAATATGAGTCTTCCCCTCAAGAAGTAGATAGAAAAGACAAGCATTCACGGTTAGAAGGAAGGGAAGGATGAATAGGCAGAGCCTAGAGAATTGTTAAGAAAATGAAACTATTTTGTAGGATAATGGATATATAATTACACATTTTTCAACCCTCCAGAAAGTACAACACCAAGAGTGAACCCTAATGTGAATTACAGACCTTGAGTAATAATGACAGATCAATGCAGGTTCACCAATTATTATCAATATACCACTGTGGTAGGGGATGATGATATGAGAGGAGTCAGCATGCTTGAGTACAGGAGACATGTGGGAAATCTCCATACCTTTTACTCAATTTTTCTATGAACCTAAAATACTCTAAAAAAGTTAATAATAATAACGTCTCAAAAGAAGCCAAGAGCTTACTTGGAGAACTAAAATTAACACAGGAGAAAAAGTAAATATAAAACAGTATAAAGCTGAAGTCATTAAATGGAAAATCTGTGTTAGGACATTTTAGAAAAGCTATGATTGTAGGTAAAAATGAAGCATAGCTATTTAAGGTTTATGTGATGATGAAAATGAAAATTCCATTCACAAGAGTTTTTTCTAAAAGGATTATCAGACATGTCTACAAAACTTCACGTAAAAAACTGTATCTCAGTTTGTAAATGAAAACACCCTTCATTTGTTAAAAAAATTATGAAACATCCATAAAGCAAATACTATGAAATGATAAAAAGAAATCTTTTTATAGGTAAATGTGTGTGTGAATGTAAAATTATGATAATATATCTGAAGATACATTATGTCTAATTTATAAAACTAATCACATACAAAAAAAGTCATAGAGAGGTTACCCTTGATCCTTAAATTAAGGAAAATATTTCCTTCTTTTGCTTATCTCTATTATCTGCATTTTTATGATAAATGCTTATTTCTTTCATAATAAAAAGCAAACATTGAAAGATTATTGTAGTATCTCAGGCAATCTGACACTCCAAATCAGCACTCCTTCCTCTTTCCTCTGCATCCAAAATAAGATATAATAAGATTAAGTCTATAAAAAAACATTTCAGAACAAGGCAGGTCCCAGGGCCAGAGCAGAAGAAACAGGGCATGAGATCTTTCCCACATTCTCCCACAAGGACCTACGCAGCTCCCAGAGACAGTAAGGCACGAGGGCTGTTTGGTTTGGTCTTCCACTGCTGGCTAGGTCCTCTGTGGGTCCCAGAGCCAGAGAGAAGCAGAATCATCAGGCCCATCATCACAGCCTTCTCAAGTCAGGGCTCAGCAACATCAGAATGAGAAAATTTTGAAACAAGAGAGAAACTGGTGTGGAGTAAAGTATACCACAAAGAAGCATACAAGTATATAGCCCCAGAAACCTACCTCAAATCAGTAGGGAAAAGCAAGTGACTCACCAGATGCCTAAGAAAAAAAAAAAAAAAAAAAAAAAAAAAAAAAAAAAAAAAAAAAAAAAGCAGAGCCTCAAGAAATAGGAGAAAATCAGAAAGTATATCTACCTCAAAGAAACACAGCAGCTCCTCACCAATTATGGATAAAACAAACACAAAAATTCCAGAGATGACAGAAATTGAGTTCAGAATATTCATCATTAAAAAACTCCATGAGTTGGGACCAGCAGTTAGCGTAACAGCTATGTCGCTGGACTCCTATGTAGTCGACCATGGTTCGTGGCTTAAACTCACGCTGCGTGCGTGTGCGTGCGTGCCCAAGATCCCAAAAGGAGAATGGAGGAGAGGGGATTGGGACGTGGCCATGTCCCCCAGGGGGTGATTTCTTGCTCTCCATCTCTCTGTCTTTCTCTGTCTTTCTGGCGAGCACACGCACCCTATAGCAAAAATCTCTGGGGGGGGTGGGGGGGGGACACTACATGAGATGCAAGAGAAAATGGACCACAACTCCCAGAGATTACAAATCATTCCATGACATGAAGGAGGAATTCCATAAAAAGATAGACACTCTATAAAAGAATCAAACAGAACTTCTGAAGATGAACACAATGCAAGAAATCCAAATCTCCCTTGAAAGCATCAATAGCAGATTAAACCACGCAGAAGAAAGAATCTCTCTGACCTGGAAAACAAAGTATCTAGAATCTCTCTGACCTGGAAAACAAAGTATCTGACTTAATCCAAACCACAAAAAAGGATGAAACATATAGCCAAGAAAAATGAGGCTAATGTACAGGAAATGCTAGACACCATTAAACACCCAAATATCTGAATCATGGGAATACCAGAAGGTGACAAAGTTGGTAAAGGCATAGAAAGCCTCTTCCATGAAATACTATCTGAAAACTTTCCAAATCTAGAAAAACATAAAGACATCAAAAACCAGGAAGCACTAAGGATACCAAATCACTATAAGAAGATCCTCTTCATGGCTCATCATAATCAGATTGGTAAAAAAAAAAAAAAAAAAAAAAAAAAAAAAAAAAAAAAAAAAAAATCAAAGACAAAGATAAGATTCTAAAAATGGCCAGAGAGAAGAGTCAAGTAACATACAAGGCTATCCTATCAGGCTAACATCAGATATGTCAACTGAAATGAGGAAGGCAAGGAAAGAATGGAAAGACATATTCAAAACTCTGAAAGAAAAACAATTACAGCCTAGAGTACTATACCCAGCAATATTATCATTCAAATAGGAAGAAAAAATAAAACATTCTCAGATAAACAAAATCTGAAGAAATTAGGAAAGTTAGGCCAGGTCTTCAAGAAGTACTGAAGGGAGTACTATATCAGCAAAGTTGAAGACAGTCAAATAGAAATAAAAACAACTAAAAAAATGGCTAACACAATGACAGGTTAAGTCTGCAAATATCAACAAAAACATTGAATACTGATGGATAAATTCTACAATGAAAAGACACAGACAGGCTGAATGGATTAAAAAATTGGAGCCCTCTATAGCCTACCCACAAGAAATGCATCTCACAGATAGACATATATAGACTGAAAGTGAAGGGCTAGAAAAAGATATTCCATGCAAATGGAAACCAAGAAAAGGCTGGAGTTGTGATACTGATATCAGGCAAAATAGACTTTAAGACAAAAGCTATAAGAAGAGACAAAGAAGGCCACAATATAGTACCAAAAGGCCTAATTTACCAAGAAGATATAACACAAATATCTAGGCATTCAACTCTAGAGCTTTCAAATATGTGAAAGAAAGACTGCTAGATCTAAGAGGAGAGATAGACTGCAACAAAATAATCATTGAGATCTCAACACCCTACTGTTGCCTCTGGATAGATCATCTAGACACAAAATAAGCAAAGAGATAAAGAATCTAAATGATACCATAAATTGAACAGACTTGATAGACATCTATAGAACTTCCTACCCAACAACAACAAAATATTTTTTTCTCACCCCCACATGGAACATTTTTGAAGACTGACCACATGATGGGCACAAAATAAGCCTTTATAAATTCTAAAATACAGAAATTATATCTACCATTCCTCAGACCACAATGGAATTAAACCTGAAAGTAACTACAGGAAAAAAAAAACTCAAGAACACACAACATATGAAAACCAAATGATCTACTCCTAAATAACTTCACAACCACTGAAGAAATTAATACTGAAAAATGTTTCATTGAAACCAATCATAATGAGCACACATTATGAGTTTTCATAATCCATGAGACATGGCAAAAGCAGTCATAAGAGGGAACTTCATTGCAATAAGTGTCCACAAGAAAAAAACTAAAGGTGGCAAATAGACAACCTAACAACACACTTCAGAGAACTGGGGGAAAAAAATATCAGGAGAAAAATAATAAAGATTCAATCAGAAATAAATGAAATAGAGAATAAACTAACTATTCAGAAAATAAATGAAACCAAAAGCTGATTCTTTGAGAAGACAAACAAAATTGGCACACCATTAACTAGACTAATTAAAAAGAACAGAGAAAGGAAACAGATTGATCTAACTAACAATGAAACAGGCAATATTACAACAGAAATACAAAAGATCATTAGAGAATACTATGAGCAACTATATATCAACAAACAAGAAAACCTAGATGAGATTGACAAATCCCTGGATACAAATAATCTACGAAGATTGAATCAGGAAGACATAAAAAGCCTGAATAGACCAATAACAAGCAAGGAGATTGAATCAGTAATAATCTCCCAACAAAGAGAAGTCCAAGTCCCAATGGCCTTACCTCTGAATTATACAAAACTTTTAAAGAAGAGATGACCCAATTTTATTCAAACTATTTCTAAAGATCCAAAAGAAAGTAACCCTCCTAATTCATTCTATGAAACCTCCATTACCCTTATCCCAAAAGCAGATAAGACATAACAAAAAAAAGAAAACCACAGACCAATACCCCTGATGAATACAGATGCAAAAATTCTCAACAAGATACTAGAAAACTGTATCCAACAACACATTATATAGATTATACACCATGACCAGGTAGGCTTTATTCCAGGTATCCAAGGATGGGTCAACATATACAAAACAATAACTATAATGCATAACATTTACAGAAGAAAAGATAAAACCCATATCCTTGATCAATGCAAAAAAAGCATGTGATAAAATTCAACATTCCTTCATGACTAAGTCTCCTAGTAAAACTGTCATAAAAGGGATATTTCTCAACACAGTGAAGGCTATATATAACAAACCCACAGTTAACATCACACTGAATGACAAAAAATACTAAAAAACTCGAACAAGACACAAGGCTGCCCATTTTCTCAACTCCTTTTTAATATAGTACTGGAAGTCCTAGCCAATGCAATCAGACAAGAAAGTAAAATAAAAGGCATCCAAATCATAAAAGAAGTGAGATTATCTCTGTTTGCAGATAACATGATTACATACATAGAAAACCCAAATAATTCACCAAAAAACTAAATGAATACAGGAAAGTGGCAGGATACACAATCAACATACAAAAATAGATAGCATTTCTATACATCAACAATGAACAGACTGAGGTAGAATTGAAGAAAGCAATGCCACTTACAATAGCTACAAAAAATATAAAACATCTAGGAATAAACCTAATAAAGGAAGTGAAAGACTTCCATGAGGGAAACTATGAAAAACTAAAAAGAGAAATTGAAAATGATACACAAAAGTGGAAAGACATACCATGTTCTTGGATTGGAAGAATTAATATAATCAAAATGTCAGTTCTACCCAAATTAATTCACAAATTTAATGCAATCCTGATTAAATTACCAAAGTTCTTTTTTGGTAAAGAAAAATAATAATAATATTTGTCTGGAATCATAAAAAGCCATGTACTGCCAAAGCAATACTGTGCGAAAAGAATAAAGTAAGGAGCAGCTTACTCTCTGACCCCAAAATACAATACAAAACTGTGATAATCAAAACACCAAAGTACTGACACAAAAACAGACATGTAGACCACTGGAAAAGAATTGAAAACCCAGCAATAAACCCCCAAATGCACAGCTAACTGAGTTTTTTTAAAGATTTTTGCCTTAGGTTTCATGTGCTCACCTGAAGAGAGGGACAGACAGACAGACACAGTGAGAGGAAAAGTGAGAAATCACCACTCAGAGAGGATGGCCATGCTGCAATCCATTCTCCTCCCAGGATCTTGGGCACTCACACATGCACCCAGCATGGTTTCAGCCCACCGGGTCTGGAACTCGAACTATGGTTGGCCATTGGGAGCCCAGTGATGTAACTGCTAACGTCATCTGCTGGCCCCCAGCCAACTGATTTTGTACAAAGGGCACAAGACAATCCAGTAAGGAAAAGAAATTCTCTTTAGCAAATGGTGATGGAAAAACTGGGTATCTACTGAAACTTGACCCTTATATCTCACTATTAATAAAAATCAACTCAAATGGATCAAAGATCTAAATTTAAAACCTCAAACTATAAAACTACTGGTGGAAAACACAGGGGAAACTCTTGGAGACATTAGAGTAAGCAAAGACTTCTCAAGTAAGACCTCCCAAGACACAGTCAATAATCTCCAAAATAGACAAGTGGGATTACATCAGGTTCAAAAGCATCTGCACAACAAAAGAAACAATAATTAGAGTGAAGAGAAAACCCTTGGCATGGAAGAATATATTTGTAAACTATGCCTCAGATATGAGACTGATAACCAGAATACATGAGGAGCTCAAGCAGTTTACTCATAACAGACTAAATCACTCCAATTAAAAATGGAAAAGTAAGCTGAACAGGTAACTCTCGAAGGAAATAATACAAACAGCCAAAAAGCATATGAAAAAAATGCTCAACATCCCTTAACATAAGGGAGATGGAAATCAAAACCACAATGAGATGCCACCTAACCCCAGTCAAAATGGATAAATTTTCAAAATTAAGAATGATAAATCCTGACAAGGCTACAGTGAAAGGTCAACTTTCCTACACTGTGGGTGGGAATATAAATTAGTGCAGCCAGTGTGAACAATACAGACTCCTCAAAAGCCCACAAAGAGAACTACCATATGATCCAGCGATTCCATTCCTGGGTATATCTACCCAAATAATAGGAATACATTCAGCTGGTAAAACATCTGCACATCCATGTTTATTGCAGCATTATTCATAATTGCTAAGACATGAAATCAATCCAAATGTCCAGGAACAGATGAATGGATTTAACAACAAATACACTATGGAATACTAGTTAACCCCAAATAACAATGAGATCCTGTTATTTGATAGAAAGTAGATGAATGTGGAAGATTTAATGCTAAGTGAAGCAAGCCAGACTGTGAAAGAGAGGCACTCTATGTCCTCACTTAATATATACCAAATATCGGCAATCTATAGAAGAAACTGAAAGATTGGAAAGTAAAGAGCAACTGTATATATTAGAGACAGTATGGGAAGAGGGTGGGCCATGGGGTCAGGAGGGAGGGAGTCAAGGGGAAAAAAGGCAAAACATGTAATGGACACAAAATTGGAAAATTATCTGTTGATAATGTGTATAATAATGTCTTTGGACTGATAAGCAGTGTATTCATGCTGGGAAGATTCATTTTGTGTGCTGTGGAGTTGTATAGTGATTAAATATTTTAAAAATAAAATTTTTACATAAAAGTTTTGGTAAAAAACAAACAAAAAAAAAATAGCTCTACCAAAAAGAAGTAGTGGTGGTGGTGGTGGTGGGGGGGGAAACATAGCCATTATAATTTTTCAAGGAAGGCGTAATGGTTAATTTTATGTGTCTTACCTGACTGGGTCATGTGAGGTGCTGAGACAATTAGTCAAACATCATTCTGAGTGTTTCTGTGAAGGTGTTGGTTGAGACTTAACATTTGCATCAGAAGACTGAGTGTAGCCTAGCCGAGGACCCTCTCCAATGTGGACGCCCTTCACCCAATCAATTGAAGACCTGAATGGAACAAAAAGGCTAAGAAGGAATTTCATGTTCTGGACTGCTTGAGCCGAGACATTGGTCTTCTGCCAAGGAACTAGAACTGTTCCATTAGTTCTTCTGAGTCTCTAGCTTCTAAACCTCAAATTTTAGGACTTAGCCTGTATAATCAAATGATTCCATTTTTTAAATGATAAATCATATAAAATCTGTTTCTCCTGAGGACCCTGACTAATACGGAAGGGAGCCATGATGAAAACAATATTTAAATAAGGTTAATCTTATAGTGGCCTACAGGGTGGATTGGAGTTGGAAAAGGCCCAAGGCTAAGTAGTTAGAGAATTGGTACAGAAAGTGAATAAAAAGGGTAAGTGGAGGGCCTTGGGTGGAGCCAGTGGGAACAGCAGATTGCAGTGCTCAGGAACTCAATTGGACTGAGTTCTACTCAAGCTGAGCTGTTATGCCCTGGGGTAAGTAAGTCACTTCCCCTCTCTAAGCCTCTGACTCCTCATCCATAATAAGTTTGTTATACCATAAATCCTCCAGAGTCCTTTTCAGTTCTATAAATCTAAAATTGCACTATCAATAGAAAATATTTAGACACTTATTCAAACTGCGAATGCATTGGCTTAACTTTGTTTTATACTACACTGAGTTTTCCATCAGTGCTCAATAAATAATACATTAAGCAAGCTCTTTTGGACATCATGGTTTAATTGTAGGCCTTGAAATGCCCAGCCTTTTGGCAGTGTTTGGAACATCAATTACTTCATGAACTTTACAAACATATCATGGAAAAATAAGCACATTACTTTGAAATAAGTTTTTCTAAATCTAATTTTCTTTCTTAATCATAAAAAAGTCAATTTATGAAACTAACAGATTTAATACCAGATAATTTATTTCTAATGAAACACTAAGTAACTTCAAATTGATATAATTTGAGGATATTGTATGGGGTTAAAGTGGGGTGCCAGTAATCCAGACAGCTGAGCCAGAGTGACACATGTCCGTTCCCCTTCCACAGGTCTGCTGTGCTACACACAGCAATGGCCTATACCTGAAGCCTAGGAGGAAAGAGCCTTGTTAAACTTATTCCAGATAGAAATCCTATGTCAAAGTTGCAAGACATTTGAGTACTATACTTGACAATTAACTTCCTGAATGTTGAAATTCATGTGGTCCACATCATAAACGATTCTGGTTTTATAGATGCACAAGGCTGAGCCTATCTGATGAAAGTAAGGCAATCTTACAAACAAATCACTAGGCCATAGAAGATGTAACAAGCCCACAGAGAATGCACTCCCTCAACCACATTCACGACCGCCATCTTCATCCTAATTGCACAGTTCTCTGGGTAGTCCTTAAGTCAGAAGTTTAAAAGAATGCACCCATGATTCTTCTGTGGCTAGCATACTTAATTATTCTCTGTACTCCTGTAAAACCCAAGTAGAAAAGAAAGAAAGAAAAAAGCAGTATAACTAAATCTCTTTTCAGCCTGTTTTCTGATCTCTTAGAACCTGGACACATGGGCCAGCTCTTACTTTCATAAAATTCTTTTCCTTCCTTTGTCTTAGGTTCTTTTTACAACTAAACCTGGATCTAACAGCATTTAATGTCCTGAAGCTTTCAGGTAAGACCATATTTTACATCATATTTTATTTCTAGTCTTGGCAGTAAACTTGGAATTAGCCATTAAGTCGGGATTTCCCATCTAGTGAACTCCAGGAAAAAGTACAATACAGAAAGGAAGAAAGAGCCAGAGAACTTGACCAACAGGAACTGAACTAAACCAGAAGAAAATTATTCCACTTGTGCTTCAGTAGAAAAGAAAAAGAGAAAGGCTCAACATTTCCATCAGCAAATGAGAACTTCTTTCAACAGAGGGGCTCCATAGAAAACCTCTCAATGACCTTCTTTCAAGAAAACAAGTATGTCATGACTCTCCAATTCGACCTCCTCCATCCATGCTATCAATCAAGATTTTATGAGAACTAAACTATTGTTTCTAAAAAAGGAGGAAAAACAAGAATTGTTTCCAAAAATATCTGCTTCTCTACCCCACCTTCATTCATTTATAAAACAAGCCATCTAAATCTCTTAGGCTATTTTTCCACAGGCTTGTTTATAATGTGGTAATGATTATGCTAATACCAGCTGGGAATACATCTATGTGGACATATTGTGTAAGTGTGTTGTAGGGGAGAGGGATGGACTGCCTAAGTGCACGAGGAAAACTATTCAATAAAATTATAGTACATGTGTAGTCCTCTTTCCATATTTACTAGTTTTTGTAAGCTCCTTCTCAAATGGGAAATAGACCATGTTTCCTTTGCAGAGGAATGGTTATTAAATAACGAAGACCATGTGTTCTGCTACATCTTATTCATCTGAGCCTTCTGCAGCTATTTTCTAAACCAAATTAATAACAATATACTAAACTTATTTCCCCAGTGAAAACTTCTGGCTACTAACAGTGTCAGCATATGCACCCTCTGTCCCCAAGAGCACAGGTAATTATTTCATAACCAAAGTTCATGATGGCACCTGAGTGAGGAGAGTGCAGTTTTCCAGGTATGCAAGGGAAAACTGACACCTTCTAATTAAATGATTCTGGTTACACAAGCAATAAAGTATTGCATCACTTTTCTATAAAGAGAAGATAATGTGAAATTTCAGAGAAGACAGATAGCTATTTAATGTGGAACTTGTCACCATGGTCGGCTTCAGCATAATAAAATGCACATGGAAAATCCCTTGCAACGAGCCTGCTGCAAGGCAGTCTTCCTTCGTCTGGGTCAGGGGGTGTGTATGTCTCTGAAAGAAATGCTCTCTCTCCTGTGCTCACACACCCACTGCATGGTGAGCTTCAAATAGCATTTTCATGATGTGTCTACTGGGTTCTGGGGGCACAAGCAAGAGGCTGGCAGTGAGTCTCCTGGGTCGTTGAGGGAAAAGTATCACTTCTCACAGGTGAGGAAAATGCTCATTCACATGACAGCTAAACACAGAATAACATGTGTGCATTGAAACCTGCTCTCCTTCTCATGTTAATGTCCCCACAGTCAAGTAAACTGTAAGCAAAGACGATGTAATTGTGGTAGCAAACATCTCAAAGGGATTTCTAATTTTCTGCTCCATTACTCTAAACTAGAGCATCTCCTTAACAAATATGATTTTTGCCACACCAATATAAGAGCTCTTTTTTCCTTTTTTTGGGGTGGCGGGGTGGGGGGTGCTAGAGGGCACATATGCTCACCAGAGAGTGATGGAAAGAGAGGAGAAAGCATCCCCCATGGGATACTTTCCATCTCCCTTCTCCATCTCTCCCTCCTTTGGGGACTTTGGCCATGCACACATATGGCCCGGCGTGTTTCTCAAGCCACTAGGTCCAGTCCTCAAACTGCACAGTCACCCATGTGGAATCTCGTTGCCTTAATCACCAGGGCATGAAGCTAGCCCAAAGGCATTTTTCTTATCCATTCCTAGGAACAGGTAGACTCCTGTTCACACAACTAAACTTTGGATAAGGTTGGTAGTGATGACGGTTTTGTAACACTTCCATATTTCAAATATGACACTTTTGTTCCCAACCCAATATACAGACAAATATGCTCATTACGAAAATGTACTCTGTAAAATCCCTACTGGGGGGATTTTAGCTCCATTTGGACATGACAACTAAAACATTCTATTCATTCCACATCATGTTCACTCTCTCCAAGTAAAAATTCTTTCCTAATGTTTTCTGATATAAACTTTAAAAGTTCATTATAATTCACACATGAACAATCTTTTTAACAGTTAGAATCAAAAGTAGCAAGAGTTAATGGTCCAGTCCAGCAGATAAACTCTTGCAGGTTTCCATCTGAAAGTCATAACATAACCTTTTATTCTATGTGTCATTGGTACAGAAGGTTTTTCAAGGCAGAGTTCTTCAAACTGCAAGATGTTAAACAGATGTACTGTAGAGTCTTCCAGGTCTAAACTATGAAGAGTCTGTTTTCAGTCTGTGTGTTGTATCCTTCATTTTTTCAAATCCTTTTTATCAAGATCTTCAGGTTTGGATATATCTTTTGTTAATATTGTTTAGTTGCTATTGTTTTTTAAGCTGCATATTTGTTTAGAAGAACCAGATTTTTAAAACATACTGTGTTTGAATCAAATACGAAATATTAATTTCAATTTTGCCGCTTAAAAGCATGTTCTCTGAAGGATAATCTCTGCTTCCTATAGCAGGTGCTAGAAGCCCAATCCCAGATGTTTTGATGTGTACATAGCAAGAGAAGAATTTGATAAATGGATTGAGATGCAAGAAAGAGGAAGGCATAAATAAAAATTAAGTTTGTTGAAACTTTAGTTCACATGTATCTATCACATAAGAGCCCTTTCTAAACATTTTAGCTTTTGCTTTCCATCGGTGGGTGTCTATATTTAACCATTTCTCATTTTGGAAAAATCACTTTCCAAAACATGAAAATACACTTAGTGAATGGTCTAAATGTTCACTTGACTATTTATTTCCAATGAATCAAATTCTATCCCAACATTGACCAGAATAATGATAGCTCCTACAACTCCATTAAATGTGCAGAGACAGAATCTGCCTTGATAGGTACGCCCGTTTCCTCGTCTTCAGTGGGAGTCTAACTGTATCAAGTCAGCATGATGAACAGCATTCTCTACAGCTTTAGCTTCAGTCTTTGTAGTTGAAAGGCTAGCTTCGCCCCTTTTGTTCTTACACATTTGTTACTTGAAGAGATTTCAGAATGCATAGCTCTAACAGGGTTAAAAGGGTGCTTATAAATGTTTTCTCCTTATTTAGTTCGATGTTGGCAGAGCCCCGCCATCATTTCAATAAGAGACACATGAGCAGAAAGGCTTTTATAATATAGGCAGGCCTTTATAATACAGGCAGCTTCCTTCTCGAATATCCTTTTTGCTATCAAACTAATCAGTAGTTGGGGGTAATTAAAGCCATACCTCATATAGGGCTGAATTTTGACTTCTTTAACCACTTCACTGCCAGGTCCCTCAGCCTCTACAAGGTATCTGACAAGAACAGATACCATATCCCCATATTTCAAAAGTCTCTGGAGAGAGGGAGCCTAGCATGTAGGGTCACCCTACCTGAGTTTCCTCCTGACCCGACTGCTTGCAGGATGTGTGGCTGCAAAGTTACTCTCTTTGAGACATGGCTTTCTCATCTGTAAACTGGATGATGATAATGTAGTGCTGGTGGTGCTGGCGGCTGATTAGACAGTCTCATATGAGGATTAATGAGATGGTGGACAGAAAGGACTCACCACAACACTGAATACTTAGTGACAAATAAGTTTTTTTTTCTTTTTAACTTTATTTCTTAGCAAGAGAGAGACACCTCCAACAGGGTCCTCACACCTTAGTCCACCCCCTAATCTCACATAGCCCAGATCACAGGTCCACATGCATGTTCCCCTGGCATACCCACCCCCTAATCTCACATAGCCCAGATCACAGGTCCACATGCATGTTCACCTGGCATACCCACCCCTAATCTCACATAGCCCAGATCACAGGTACACATGCATGTTCCCCTGGCATACCCACCCCCTAATCTCACATAGCCCAGATCACAGGTCCACATGCATGTTCACCTGGCATACCCACCCCCTAATCTCACATAGCCCAGATCACAGGTCCACATGCATGTTCCCCTGGCATACCCACCCCCTAATCTCGCATAGCCCAGATCACAGGTACACATGCATGTTCCCCTGGCATACCCACCCCCTAATCTCACATAGCCCAGATCACAAGTACACATGCATGTTCACCTGGCATACCCACCCCCTAATCTCACATAGCCCAGATCACAGGTCCACATGCATGTTCACCTGGCATACCCACCCCCTAATCTCACATAGCCCAGATCACAGGTCCACACGCATGTTCACCTGGCATACCCACCCCTAATCTCACATAGCCCAGATCACAGGTCCACATGCATGTTCACCTGGCATACCCACCCCTAATCTCACATAGCCCAGATCACAGGTACACATGCATGTTCACCTGGCATACCCACCCCCTAATCTCACATAGCCCAGATCACAGGTATACATGCATGTTCACCTGGCATACCCACCCTAATCTCACATAGCCCAGATCAGAGGTACACATACATGTTCACCTGGCATACCCACCCCCTAATCTCACATAGCCCAGATCACAGGTACACATGCATGTTCACCTGGCTACCCACCCCCTAATCTCACATAGCCCAGATCACAGGTACACATGCATGTTCACCTGGCATACCCACCCTAATCTCACATAGCCCAGATCACAGGTACACATGCATGTTCACCTGGCATACCCACCCTAATCTCACATAGCCCAGATCACAAGTACACACGCATGTTCCCCTGGCATACCCACCCCCTAATCTCACATAGCCCAGATCACAGGTACACATGCATGTTCACCTGGCATACCCACCCCTAATCTCGCATAGCCCAGATCAGAGGTACACATGCATGTTCACCTGGCATACCCACCCCCTAATCTCACATAGCCCAGATCAGAGGTACACATGCATGTTCCCCTGGCATACCCACCCCCTAATCTCACATATCCCAGATCACAGGTACAAATGCATGTTCACCTGGCATATCCACCCACTAATCTCACATAGCCCAGATCAGAGGTACACATACATGTTCACCTGGCATACCCACCCCCTAATCTCACATAGCCCAGATCAGAGGTACACATGCATGTTCACCTGGCATACTCAAAGAGGTCTGAGAACACAAACCCATCACCTTTCTCTTTTGGGTCCAGTTGCATTACCACCGCACCAACACTTGACTTCAGTACTAAATAACTATTAGTTATTATATTGCCTCATGTGTACCCTGTGCTCCAACCTCTTTCTCTTTAAATGAATCTTTGCCCCTTGCCACTGTCTTGGCATTGACCCTCCTTCCTGAGAGGTTGGCTTCATACATTCCAGTATCTGCTGCCTGTGCCAGCTCACAGTCCTCTCCAATAGCTGTTTCTGTATCCTTCAAGATGCAGTGCAAAGGCTACCTTCTCCATAAAGTATTTTCAGAACTCTTCAGGTTATGGCATTTTACCCCTTTGAATCTCCTTTTTTTTTTTTAAAAAATTTTTCCTAGTGTGGAGGGTTGAACTAAGCATACTTTTATTTTGTTTTTTGAGATTTTTGCTATAGGGCACTTGCACTTGCTGGAGAGACAGAGAGCCGAAAGCGAGATATCATCCCCTAGTGGGGATGGCCACACTGTAGTCCCTTCTCCTCCATCCTCCTCTTGGTATTTTGGGCACACATGCACATGTACCCGGCATGAGTTTTAAGCTGCCGAGTCCAGGGCTCAAACCATGGTAGACTATGTGAAAGTCCAGCAACGTAACCATTATGTCATCTGCTGGTCCCAAATATACTTCTTTTAATGGCTTATTACACTCATTGATTCATGGATAGTCCCTCTGTTGTAGTTTTCCTTTTACTTTCCTCATTCCCATTCTCTTCTTCCTACAGGAAGCCATCTTAATATAGTTAGGATTTTTTATTAATAAATTTATATGTAGAGTATGTACTGCTTTATATGTCCATTTTAATTTTTATGTAACTGAATACTGTGATCGATCTCATTCCAATACTTGTATTGCTCGATGCTGTTTTTATGACCCTTCCAAGTCCCTACAGTTATGTCCAACCATTGCATAATACTCAATGATACTCATTGACCACATTTTAGCCCGATAATTTTTTTAATTAAAATATTTATCTTTCAGGACCAGCAGATGGCAAAATGGTTACATTGCTGGACTCCTACATAGTCGACAATGGTTTGAATCCCAGATCTGATGGCTTAAAACTCACACCAGGCACATGTGCTTGTATGCCCAAAATCCCAAGAGAATGGAGGAAAAGAGATTGGTGCGTGGCCATTCCCTCTGGGAGGTGATTTC
Source organism: Tupaia tana (assembly GCA_026018925.1). Taxonomy (NCBI): domain Eukaryota; kingdom Metazoa; phylum Chordata; class Mammalia; order Scandentia; family Tupaiidae; genus Tupaia; species Tupaia tana. Next base: position 116,964,725 of record JAKSZU010000003.1, read on the forward strand.
TCACTTTCTGTCTCTCCGTCTCTCTGGTGAGCACATGCACCCTATATATCTTTCCTCTTCATTTTCTGCAAGATTATAAATTCCTTCGGGGGCAGGTGGTGTAATGGTTAAGGTGCTGGACTCCCACGTTGGCTAAACCACGGTTAGAGTCCTGGACCTAGTGACTTGCTATCTCACTTTCTCTTTCTCTCTCTGTCTCTCTCTGGTGTACTTAAAAATGATAATAACAAATAAATTAAATAAATTAAATAACTCCAAATAAATCAATTCCTTTAATGCCAGGAATTTTTGTTCATCAAGTTTTGCTCATTTTTCACTTTTCCAGTACCTATCATGGAACCGAAGGAAGCATATAACACACAAATGCAAAACAAACCAAAGGTATGGTGTATGAGTGCCTAGTTACAGTAACGGTAAAAAGAGTGATTTGAATTCTATAATAATAAGTTGGATATATTACTTCCTTCTTGCTAAAGCCATGATTTTGTTTGGCCAGCTGAAATGGAAATAGCCAAACACATTTACTATCTCAAACACCATAGGGAAAGTAGGAAGAAGGTGTTGGCGAGCTGAATTCTGCAGTGGAGACCCTGCTGTGACGTATGTAATCAGTTCACCTTGGTCGAGGTATACAAGGACATTTGCTTTGCTATTCACTTTTAGGGACCCTCTGGAAATAAAGCTGACAGCTTTATCTGGGTAATCCCCAAGGTCCTGCTGCTAAACACAAGAACAAAACCTGATGTAAGAAAATTCCCAGGTTTGCCAATGTCAATATGCCCTAAAGACTGAATGGTATTTACCCAGTAGCCAGTACAGGAAGCTATACTTTCTGTAATGTTCTTGCTAAAAGCAGAACCATGGTTTCTAGTCAACTCTACCATCATAAACACTTGCTTAATGTCTATCATGAAAAATGCCAAGTCACACAGCATGGTGACAGATAACGAGGACCAAGACAGATAGACCCAGTTAGGCTGTTGGTTCTGCCACATACCAGCTATGTTACTATTTTATTTCTCTTGATATAAGTTTCCTCATCTGCAAAAGGTGGAAAAGATACTTCCCTTATAGAGCTATTGCAGCAACTAAATGAAATCATTACATAGCAATTGTTAAGCTATAGTTGTATTATTATGCTTTTTAGTCCCCATCCTATCTCACACTATCAAAAATATAGCAATAGATAAAAGGATGCTGCTAATATAGGATATTAGTATTGGAAAGAAATTCTTATACTATAAATGCCAGATTAAGTGGGAGATTTTCTTTGCAAAATTGAATTGCAGTTGCTGTAGTGGAAAACAGCATATTATTTTAAATAAATACTTGGTTCTATTTTGAGTTCCAGTTATATTAGGTCATCACAAAAGTCACGACATGTTTTTCTATGCAAAAATGTGTCATGACTTTTCCAATGACCCAATACTATTTGCTTCTCCTGTGAGTTGAAGCAAGTCCCTTGTCCTCAAATCAGTAGGCAGGCAGGCCATTGAAAATAGGGGTAATGTCATCTACTCCACAGAGATAGTATACAAATTTGCTATGATAAAAAATGTGCAACCTACAAAATATCATGAAACATTTCATTATCACTGAGTTTCGTAGTTTGACAGCACCTTGGTTATTACGAGCATTTAGTTAATATTCGAAACAATAGTCTATTATCATTCTGATTCAAAATGTCAGCATTTTTCCAGGGATTAAATTATGTCAGCAAAATTTGTTTACCTTTTACCTTATCACGGAGATAATTTCAATTTTTATTTAGTATTCTAAGAAATCAGAAGATTCTCCTTAACATTTGGGTCAAAGAATAGCCACCATTTCCCTTTGGCTCGTCCTTAGAGGTGTTAGGACTAGCAAAAGAAATGTCTCTTTCTGTTGCCAGCGAAGGGTTTTTCTTCTCTAGGGCAACTGTTGACTAGAATCTTAGGAAGATGGGCATGTTTGTAACTGATCTGACTTCTCTCTTTTTGCTGGCTGCTAAAAATTCTCAGAATAAATTTGAAGTCATTTCTGAATATATTGGACTACACAGAATGAATTCTACATTCTCACCTCTTTTTTGTATTCCTAGTCATATTTTTATTTGCCCAGATTTTCCTATGCTCTTTTACCATCTTAAGTAAAGAAGTTAAAAATAAATAAGGCACAATCTCAATGATTCACAAGGGAGGTGTGAGTTTGGGGCTTCAATTTAGAGCCATTTAAAGGTCAGCTATGTGTGTCTTCTTCCTGCCCTTGATCAATGCCAAATCATCTAAGCAATTCCTTACCTGTATGTTCCTTTTATAGAGCCAGTGATCTTAGTGTTCAATCTTTACTTAAGAAATGTCTTTGGTGAGATATTAATGCTAGCTTCTTATCATTCCTTTGTGTTGTAAGCACCTACCTGTAATCTTTGCTTTGTTTTTTGTATAGAAGCACTTCTTTAAAAATTGCCTCAGACTAGTATTTGTACAAGCAACATGAGAAATAGCGATGGACTGTCTTAAAAAATAATTAGAATAATAATAATGATTGGGGAAAACATAGAAAAGATATTGAAGGTTGAAGCGGGGAGATTAATGTCTCTGTACTGACTGACATGCATGGCATTCCCTTTTGAAAAAGTAATGTAATACAATGTAAAGTTATATGTAATTCAATGTAATATAAAGAAGAATATGATGATAATAAAAAAAAAAAAGAAAAAAAAAAAAAATTGCCTCAGACTCTGAGTTTTCATATCCTAGTCTTTATTATTATTTTGAACTACCTACAAAGGTAAACATACCTTGACTACATGCAGTGCTTATATAACAATGGTGCTTATTTTGTTTTACATAATGTCAACCACTCACCATAAACTTAAAGGGCAGAATGCCCTGCTCTAACAAAACAAAACAAAAACTGGTGATTAGAACTGTAACCTTGTCTGGTTAAGCATTGAGGGAGAAGGGGAGAGAATATTTTGACTTCAGAAGTCAAGTCATAGCCTTAATTTTTCTACCATACATTTTCATAAACTAAACTTTTTTGTATCATTCTCTACCTCACATACCAGGACATTTATTTGGTAATAAGTATCCATTCCAATGTTTGCATCCTTCAAATTGATCTTAGTTTCAAAATCCAAGCAATTAAAAATATTAATGCTAAATGAATGAAAATGTTCATTACCTTGATTGTGGTGTTTCTAATGTCAAAAATTATCAATACTAAATGATGGAAAAATAGTTGTCATTGTTATTAATCATAGTAATAAAATTGGACTTCCCAAATCATATTATGGTGGGCTTCACTCTACATATATTTTAATGCAACACCAATAATGTTAAATTGATCATGAACAGATGAATTTCAATGAGGTTATATAGGGGCAAAAGTGAACCAGTAAAAGAAACAATATGTTCTATAGATATCTTTGGTCATTATTTCAACCAAAAAAAAAAAAAAAAAGAGTATGAAAATTCAAATACAAGGAGCCTTAAAAAGTTCATGGGTAAATGGAAGTAAAGCATGAGTTTAATTTAGTACCGACATTTTTAAAACCATTCCACTTCTTTAATGAGATCGTTTCCATGAACTTTTTGAAGATCTCTTGTGCCTGCAACGAGGCTCACTAAAATAACTCACAATGAATAATTATATAAAAACGTATCAACATTATTTTCTAAGCCTTCCAAAATAGCAATTTTCTTATTCATCATGCAAATAGTCTAAAATTAGCCTCATACTATGTTTTGACATTTAAAAATATTTCATATTTCTTTAGAAATATGAAACTTTCACTATCTGATAGTTTCTTGAACGTATTAAATAATACTAGGAAAAGCATGTAATAGTCATTTGGATCATATTAAATTGAAAATTAATATCACTATTAGCAGGCCAGTACATGTGAATGTTAAGAACAACCTCACAGTAAAGGTTTTATAATGCTTTATCTATTCAGAACTATATAACTACATGAAACCTCAAACAAGCATATGTGATTTAGTCCAGACCTACATTTAAGATGTTAATGTATATTTCTGTGTTCTACTGTTTGCTCACTCTAAATACCAGCATTGCATATGGTATATATTCAGAATTATGGTCATGTAATTAGTGGCTTTTTTTGTAATAAAAGATGAGGCATTCAGAATTAACGAAGAAAGCTGAAATAAATACTCGACTAATCCAATCCATGAGAAAAATTCATTAACTCCTTAACTGTAGATTTGGTAGTTACACCTCAAAATTTTTTTTTTTTTTTTTTTTTTTGAGAGGTTTTCGCTATAGGGCGTGTACGCTCGCCAGACAGACAGAGAGAGACATAGAGACAGAAAGCGAGAAATCACCCCCCGGGGGATGGTCACACCGCAATCCCTTCTCCTCCATTCTCCTCTCGGGATCTTGGGCATGCACACACACGCGCCCGGCATGAGTTTTAAGCCACCAGGTCTGGGGCACGAACCGCGGTCGACTACGTGGGAGTACAGCAACATAGCCATTACACTAACTGCTGGTTCCCCACCTCAAATTTTTTTAAAATGTGAGCAACGGCACTTGTTTTTGCCATTGTTACTACAGTTAGGCAAGATGTTTGCATCAGTCATATTATCAGGGAATGCAGCGGTCCTGGGCCTGGAACTCAGGGTTCTGCCACATGGCTGTGGCAATGGGGAAAATTTTCCCTTTCAAAGAGGAATGCATGGGCTTTTAGGTGTTTGGTTTGACAGTGCTAGATTAAAGAGGATGTTTCTTGGGACCAGCAGATGGCAAAATGGTTATGTTACTGGACTCCCACATAGTCAGCAGCTTAAAACCCACAGCCAAGAGCATTATGCTCTTCTAGAAAAAGGCAATCTTCCCCCAACTGTTCTATGAGTCTGCGCAGCTCTTTCATTTCTGATCCAGCACCTCTCCATAATCACTCCCTTTAACCTGCCTTTCACTGCCAGGCTTCTGGAAAGATCAGTCCCACTGGTTTCTTCACTCCTATGAACTTTTTTTTTTTTTCAAGAGAGATTTTTGCTATAAGGTACATGCACACGCTAGAGAGACAGAGACAGAAAGTGAGAAATTACCCCCCATGCCATGCCACAAGCCCTTCTCCACAGTTCTCTTCTCGGGATTTTGGACTCACACATGCATGCGCCCAACTTGAGTTAGAAGCCACAGGGTCCAAGACTAAAACCATGGTGGACAATGTGGGAGTCCAGCAAAGTAACCATTATCCCATCTGCTGTTCCCAACTCTTAAACCTATTCTACTAGAGACCGACTTTTTCCATTCCACAGAAATTGCTGCATAAGCAGCACTTATACAACTTTGCAAAATTATCTCCTCCAATAATTCCATATTTGGTCAACGATTTGATGTCTTTCTTATTAACTTTCCTTAGTTGTTAAAATGTCAAAATAGAACTCCACGTTAAAATGGAAGGTCAAACCAGCAGATTACCATCAAATTTTAATTTATAGACATCATTCACAAGACCTTAAAATTACTCAGAAAAAAATACAAATAAATATATTTAATAGCACTGAATTTTTGAAGTGAATTTCCTGTTATCAACTGTCACCAATAAATTATAAAAATATGTTAAGAAAAACAAGTGTAGAAAAAATTTATGGTTGAAAGCATCTTATTTCTTGAAAGCACCTTTACCATTAAAATGCCATAAATAATTTGTCATCTGGGGCTCAAAGTATTTTGGAGATTATTGAAAGTCAAGAGAAAAAATAAACAATACTTTAACTTAAGAATTTATGATTTGATTCTTACAAGTATGCCCAAATTTGATATAAAGTATTGACTTAATAAAGAGCAAATTCTTATTGAACACTGTTAATGAAATCAATGTTTTTCATTTCATTCAGTAATATCAAATGTAACAACCAACAGTAAACCACAAAATCAGAACCTATTTGTATAAGCAAGAGGCAGTAGACATCGGAAACCATTTCAAAGAAATTTCTTGAGTTTAAGCAGTTTTGAGAATAGTGAGATCAACTTACATGGTCTTTTAAAAGCGATTTTTAATTGCACCAATTCAAAGTTATTTTCCTAAAAATTTAAACAAACCTAAAATTACGCCATTAATACACATTTAGCTGCAAAATGTAAGTGTATACACAGTGTCATGTATGTCATTTAGAGGTAGCAGGGACACAGTTTTCAGAGGAAATGGCAATTAGAGAACTGCCCACTTCTCTCAATATTATCAATTCTTTGGGTGCAACTGCAAAAAGATTGTTTATTTTTCAAACTTTCAACAAATAAGGAGCAACAATGTGGAAGAGGCTACCTAGTTTTTAGAAACATTCTAGATTTATACTATGGTGCATTATTAAGTGTGACTACACCATTTCCAAGAGGTTATTAAAATTTTGGATGTTGCAGAAAATTATTCTTTTCTCAAATAAATGTGAAAATCAAGCAATTTAGTAATATTGCTTTTCAAGTCTGAATTTACATTTTGTTTAAAATTTCCTTATCATATACTAAGTTGTAAGAATTCCTTCTAGAAAAATGAAATGTAAATTTATGGATTTTTTTCTCCCTTCAAAATTGGTAATGGTTCTTCAACTAAATCTCAAGATAAATTTGCAGGGGATCAGCAGTTAGTGTAATGGCTATTTCGCTGGACTCCCACGGTTCACATCCCGGACCCAGTGGCTTAAACTCACGCCGGGCGCATGTGCGTGTGTGCCCAAGATCCTGAGAGGAGAATGGAGGAGAAGGGACTGCGGCATGGCCATCCCCCCTGGGGGGTGATTTCTCACTTTCTATCTCTATGTCTCTGTCTGTCTGGCGAGCACACGCACCCTATAGCAAAAACCTCTCCAAAAAAAAAAGATAAATTGGCAAGAATGGCAAGTACATAAAAAAATATTATCCAAGTGCAAAAAATGCACATGACCCTCTCAGAAAAGAAAATAGTATAAAATAAGATTATGGCTTTTTGATTTATATATTTCATAGTTACCATGAATTTAAACCTTTAATTAATATTCTAAAATATATATTGCTTAGATTATATACAACTGTTTTAGACCTAAATTTACACTGGAGGCCAGAAATCTGAGTAAAACAAAAGAAATTTGAGGGCTACCTTATAAAAAGAAATAAACACCTATATGAAAAAATTGAGACTATGCTGAAACTTTATATATAGTGCGAATATAATTCCTGCTTTGGTTTGAGTGTCTCTTCAAAATTATATTGTGAAGTAATAAGAGGAAACTTAATACTTTCATGGTTTCCAAAGGTGGGACCCCTGTGATTGACTCCTGGTAGTTTCATAAGAAGAGGAGACACACACGCACACACACACACACACACACACACACACACGTATGAACACACAGAGATGTGTGCTCCTGTCCTCTTATGATGTGACATCCTGCATGGTCTCAGGACCACCAGTCAGAAAACCCCTATCAGATGTGACCTCTAAACTTTGGGCCTCCAAACCCAAGCTGAATAAACCTTTGTTCCCTTCATTTATCCACACTATTTTCTGTTGTCAGAAAAATTCCCAAATTTAATTTTATTGACCAATACAAAATTAAATTTTATTTATGGTTATATCACCTTAATACATTCTGGATTTTTAATATTTAACAGAAATTTTATAATATTGCTTCTTGGATTTCATGGCTGTTACATGGTATGTTACTTTAATTTTGTACAGTTGCTAAAGCAATTCACGTTCTAATCTGCATCGCCTGAAATATTTTGAGAGAATAAAGGAAAGTTTATTGAGAGATTTAGTAACCCACCACCAATTTTAAAGAGCAGACATTGTTAACCAACTCAACTGAATTTAAAGACTATTTATTCACGTGAGCTGAAAGAATAATGTGTGGTATTCTTTGGATTTCATAAAAATTAAAATAACGTATATATCATGTTTATATGAAATATTATTTAAAGTTTTATTATTGTAGAACATAATATCAATACTATTGTTTGAATGACATCACAGAATCAATATACTACTTTATGAAAATCTTCTCAACATTAAAAAAGAAATAACCAAACTTCTATCAAATATTAACCTGAAATAAATTTTCTTGCTTGCTTACTTAGGATTAACTTGGAAAATCTGCCACTACAGAGTAAAGGCTATCTACCATACACAAAGATACACACACACACACACACACACACACACACACACGTGTTTAGGGTGTGGTACTCAAAAGTGTTTCCTAATACTTCATGATTCACTGAGTCCCATTAAGAATGTAAAGAATCCAAGCCAACAGATTGCGTAGTGGTTACAACACTGGACTTCCACATGGTCGACCACGTTTCAAGTCCCAGAGCCCGTGGCTTGAAATTCACACCAGGCATGTGTGTGTGCATGCCCCCAAATCCCAGGGGGAGAATGGAGGAGAAGAGATTGAGGCATGGCCATTTCCCTGTGGGAGGGAGAGGGGGTGATTTCTCACTTTCACTCTCACTGTCTCTCTGTCTCTCTCCTCTCCAGCAAGCACAAGAGCCCTATAACAAAAACCTTTAAAAAGAAATAAATAAAAGTAAAGAATCCTGTAAGTTCCCTCCAAAATTACAGACACACATAGACCCAGCTGAAGGCTGACACTGAACTTTTTAGGAAGATGACTCCTAGGTTAATACATTTTCCCTTAAAAGAATTGATTATTTTTCTCTCCTGATAATCAGGAGAGAAAATATTGGCTAAATTTTGTTTTAAGGGTTCTAAACCAAATTCTTTTTTATTCTGTCCTTACATGTCACTCTAAAATATTAAACATTTATAGTGTTGAATCCTTACTCCTGAAGGAGAAATTATAGAATTATTTTGGCAGCCTCATATAAAAATCTGCATTAGGCCACCCATTTAGCCTGCCCCATCCATCCCCTATCTAGCTCCCTCAGCTAGTTTATCTCATCACACAGGCTGTGGACAAGTGCCTATTTAGGAGGATTAAACTGAAGTCTGTCCCCTGTATGTGGTAGGAACACATTTTAAACTTTCTCGTGTTTAATATGGACATGGTTCGGGACCAGCAGTTGGCATAATGGCTATGTCACTGGACTCCCATGTAGTCGACCGCAGGTCGAGGGATGGACCCGGTGGCTTAAAACTCACGCCAGGAGAGTGTGCATGCATGGCCAGAATCCTTAGAGAAGAATGGAGAAGGGATTGCGGCGTGGCCATTTCCCCTGGTGGTGGGGGGATTGATTTCTCACTTTCTGTCTCTGTTTCTCTCTTTCTGGCGAGTATACATGCCCTATAGCAAAAACCTCTTCCCCCCCCCAAAAAAAAATTTATATATATGAACATGGTTCATAAGCACATGGCTGTGTAGGTGGTTAGGAACTTCTTGTCATTATAGTAGCAGGAGTAAGAGTTGTTAGTACCATTACTAGCAGTTGTAGTAATGTGTTGAGCAGTTTCTCTAAATAGCATTGTTCTCTACCATTAAGCAATTCCAATCTATTGGATTAGATCACCCCATGATCAAATTCCATAATCATATTGTTAAGAAGGAAAATGAAATGACAAAATATCTCAATAACCCCTCTCAGCTTGTGATGGGGAGATAAACCCTGGATTGGGGGTAAGGAGACCCACTCTACTGCCTACCCTGTGGCCATAGACAAGTATTTTAAGCTCTCCTGGTCTGTTTCTTCATCTGTAAAACAGATATAACATCTAACTTATACGTTTTTGTGAGGTGTACGTCAGATAGTTCATGATCTGGCTTCAACCCTACTTTTGCATCTTTTTTTGTAAATTGACTTATTTATTTACATTTGATCACATCTTTACAGAATACATTTCTTTTTCTAGCACAAATACTATGCATGTCAGTCAAACCAAAGATATTACTCTATAACTTATGCAACATCCATCTTATGTTCTGATCACACCAAACTCCTTTAGCTTCTCTAATGGTGTTATCTTAATTCCTCTCCTTTGTTTGGAATGCCTTCTCCCTCTGTTTAGCTGGATGATAGGTACGAATTCAAGACTAAAGAAACCTTTTTTTGGACTACCTCCAGGTTAATCAGCCCACCCTTTAGGCTTCAAGATCAATCAGTACACACTTTATCCTAACATTTACCTATTTATTCGCCCAACGCCATGATCAAACGCCACACTCCAGACTCCCTAAGCTATGCCCTCTATCTCTTCCATCTCATGTGGACTTTGCATGACTAATCCATAAGGAAAACAAAAACAAAAGCCCTGAATAAGTGATTAAATGAATGCATAACATATGCAAAAGCACTGGACTTAGTGGTCTCTGAGTGGCAGAGACTCTAGGTTACTCAATGAATCAAAAATTTAAACTTAGAGATGGTGCTCACCACGGTATCACTTCAATATTGATTTAAACTTTTGAATGATAACTGCTAGTGGTCCTGAAGTATGTTTTATAAGAAAATGAAAAACATCAAATGAATCCCACATATGTTCAGCACACTCTGCTAAGAATATTTTATCTTGTTTGTATTAAGTTAGCATCAAGGTCTTTCAGCTTACAAATCCCATGACACAGGCAAACTGACATACTAGACTTCAATATACCACAAAGCTAAATTGTAAGCATGCTTGTCTCAAGTTTCAGTATGATCATTGAATCCAATTTCTCAGCAGTGGTATTCAAAGAGTTACATACTTCTTGCTGTTAACCAGCTTGATTCTTTATTAAAACAATTACATCATGTCCAGAAAGTACACATTATGTTTAGAATAACAGTAAATGCATAGAACGAAAATGTATTCTAAATAGTCATTTTCTGTAGAACATGCTACTCTCAACTTGCCATAATTAGAATCATTCAAAAGGAACAAAAAATAGCAATAAAACAAGAAACAGATCAACCCTACCCGTGGATCACAGTATTTCCAGGTAGAAACAAATGCATCACTGAGGTTCTTGCGTTAAAGAACTGCTTGACAAAAAAGGCAGACTGCAGGTAGATGATTATGTAGGTGGCAAAATGCAGGATAAAATTGAAAGGAGAGAAATTGGAGTCAGGTGACCAATTAGGTTAAAAATCTCCAGACACTGGGACGCTGGGGTGTGTGAATGAGCACTTTTTATAATGCCACATTCCCAGCCCTTGGAAAACTCAACTTTCCATGGACTTACGAACATAGAATGCCTATCTTAACTAATACTTTCCGTAGTAGGGGTAAAATACACATTCTACAATTCATTTACTTTCATTTTTATCACTGATTTTTCTTTAGAGACCTTCTTCTAACTGATGGAAAGACAAACTATTTTTTAACTTCACAATGAGAAAGGGAAACTCTTGTTCCTGCTCCTTCCCAAGATGTGCTGTCTGTGTAAAGAGGAGCATCTGGGTCGCTCCATCCTCCAGGTTCTCATTGGCTTCTGCTGAGATACTCACAATCTGTCTAGTCCATTGACAACCCTCTGATGATGATGATTCATCTAATATAATATAATATAATATAATATAATATAATTCATCTAATATAGTTTTTTATGGTGTCAGGCTGGTACCCACTGCAAGTGACCAAGGAACTTGCCATTTCACCTGGTAGTGAGTACTCTGCACTCCAGATCTTCTAGTTCTGACTCTGATCAATCGGGTGTGGGTAAGCCCAAGGTTGTTATCTCTGCTCTGAAGTGCAGTGTGTAGGATCCTTCCAAGGACCCTGAGTCTCCTCCATCAGCCATGGGTCCTCTGCCACTCCACTGTAGTGTAGGGCATTTCACTATACAAGGGGTCTAACCTCCTCCATGTTTTTCTACATTTGACTTCAATGTTCTGGATTTTGGACAAATCTATTAATATTTTATTTCTCCCCTCTAGTTTCAAGATCCCACCTTAAGGTGGAAGGATGGGGAGTAGAGGTATTTTGCCAACTTTCTTAACCCTCTACCCTTTCAAATGATTCTTTCCCGTTCTGGGGAGATGAGCTCCTACCTGTGTTGTGGGACCCTCCCCTATGTTTTGACCTGTGCTTTTTTTTCTGTTCTGTTCTGCTCTAGGATCCCCACTCCAAGTTCTGGTTTATGAAATAATCATGACATACGCCCCTACTTGTTTTCTCTCTCGAAAAAGCATGGTTTTTGCAAACAAAGCATGCCTGCTTTAAGACTCATCTTGTTGGCACCATCAGTTAGTATAATGTCTATGTCACTGAACTCTCATGTAGTTGACCGCTGTTCGAGTCCCAGATCCGGTGGCTTAAAACTCACACTGGGCGCGTGTGCGTGTGTGCCCAAGATCCCAAGAGAAGAACGGAGGAGAAGGGATTACGGCATGGCCATCTCCCTGGGGGGTGATTTCTCGCTTTCTGTATCTCAGTCTCTCTCTGTCTTTCTGGCGAGTACATGCGCCCTATAACAAAGAACTTTCAAAAAAAAAGACTCAACTTGTTATAGATGTTCCAAATTCCATTTAAAAGTTCAACGCCAAATGAAGACTCTCAACTTGTCCTCAGCTGTGTATGTACTCCCTAAGAACCAATGGTGGCTACTGATTTAATGAGGCAGAGGAATAAAGAAATGAGAAGGAATTTAGGACTACCAGGGATCTAGATACATTATTTTAATATCTCTAAGATGTCATCCTCAATATGCATTTCAAGTAAAAATACACAGTTAAGAAAAATTCATTTTCATGAATTAATAGTTTACTTGAGCTATTCTTAAAGGTTTCAATATAATTAACAAATTATCTTTTGGGCCCAATCTTTCCATTCCTTCAAATAAAACAGAACAAAAACAAAGGCCATAGAGTCTTTCTCACTAAACGAAAGAATCCAAAATCTTCTGGCCTAAATCAGAATTTTCCATTCTTAATTTATGGAGAAATTATGATAGTAAAGGATGATTTATCATATGTAAAAGTACATCTATATTTAAATCTATGATCAAAATATTACATATTCCATTTTCACAAAGACGACAGTCTAAATTAATAATGTTACACCATTTTAAGTCTGAGCCATTCTCAAATGATACCTTAAAGAGCAGTTTCCATTGGGACCAGCAGTTAGCGTAATGGCTATGTCGCTGGACTCCCACGTAGTCGACCGCGGTTCGCGTCCCGGACCCGGTGGCTTAAACTCACGCCGGGCGCGTGTGCGTGCGTGCCCAAGATCCCGAGAGGAGAGTGGAGGAGAAGGGATTGCGGTGTGACCATCCCCCCTGGGGGGTGATTTCTCGCTTTCTATCTTTCTGTCTCTCTCTGTCTGTCTGGAGAGCGCACGCGCCCTATAGCAAAAACCTCTCCAAAAAAAAAAAAAAAAAAAAAGAGCAGTTTCCACTGAGACTGCCATGGTCTTCCCACCCTGAGGGAATAATAAGTCAAGCCGGGAAATCTAGTCAAAGTAAACCATCAAAACTACCACCGACTGAGCACCGACTGCGTCCAGGAACTGTTCTAAGGGTGTTACGTACATTCTCTCATTTAACCTTTTCTCATTTTAATTGCCAGAGGGCATTTGCACTTGTATGAGAAAGAGACAGAGAGAAAATAACCCTAATTGGGCCTGGTCATGCCACCATCCTTTGTCCTCTATTTCTCCACCTCATCAAGATTTGGGGAATATATGCACACGTGCCTGGTATGTTTTACAAGCCACTGGGGTGGGATTTGAACTGCAGTGGCCCTACGGGATCCAACTCCCTATGCATCAGTCTTAGTCACTGCACTGTGGGGCTTACCCCATCTCACTTCATCTTCACTGCAATCTTTCAAGGTACATATGCTGATTATCTTAATTTCACAAATTAGGACATGGAAGCACAGAAAGCCTAACTAGCTTTCTTAGTATCACTCAATAAATAAATATTGCAGTCAGAATTTGAACCCAGAAAAATTCTCCCCATAATTTTTACACCTATCCACTGTATCATACCAGCTCACTGGTAAAGGAACTGTAAGGGCCCTGAGTTTAAAATGTAACCAAAAAAAACCAAAAAAACTGGGCACTAAAGACTGCCATATTTATAAGGACAAAAGAAGAGACTAGGATTCCATATTTAGATTTGGCATGTGTAACAATTCCCAGAGCCATATGTTTCTAATGACCCGATCATTGGGTCTTTCATTTCTGATCATTTGACATTTTTAGGCATGAATCATCTAATGAAAAAATTACAGGGCTTTCTTTTGAACACACTGTTTATTTGTCACCAAGAGATCTCAGATATACTTTAAACAAATTCCTCCTATAAAGGAAAGACTACATACCCTCATGAATGGCATAATCCAAAAATAGAAATTATTTAAAACAGCTCTAACACCTTTTCTAAATTTCCTACATTGTGAAATGACAGCAGTGTCTCCCTTTCAACACTGCCTTCTAGTCAATGTAAAAAGAAATAAACCATCCCCACATGCTCATATTTGGTGTTTACTTTTCCATCAGTCATCTAAAATGGGACGCAGGAAAAGGGATGTGTCTGTCTCTGTTAGAAAGAGAAGAAAAGTGAGGGAAAGAAAATCTAATGCAGCAAGAGAGTTGCCAGATTTGGAACTGATTGAAAGAGTTTCGTGTCACCAAACATTTTTCAAAGGCCTATCAATCTGCAACTCTTTTTATAAACCAACCTGTAATGAGTGGTGTTTCCACACATTTTCTTCACACAGTTGCTTCTGAGTTTGGCAGTGCCTTTGATTTGAAAAAGAATTTCAAACTTTAGATGATCACACAGAACCTTTTTGGCACCATGGAAAAGAATATTTAGATCATAAAGACTTAAAGGAATGTAAGCTAGAGTTCCAAGTAGTTTAAACTTTCATTACAGAGATGCTGAAAGCTACATCACTGTGCTTACATCTATGTTTATAAGGGATCCTATTTGTAACTCTAATTAAATGAGTATTGAAAAGGATATAGGAAAAATGCATGGATTAAAAAATTAATATTAATTGAAAAATAAAAATCTTACAGCATATCAAATGCCAAGACAGACACAAATATCTTCATAATGTTCCTATTCACATCTTCTGGCATCAAGGGAAAACCACCTTGGAAAAACCAACAAATCCTTAAAATAACAGAAAATTGCCAGCACTAACAGTGGTATACTTAGTACTTTCTGGGAAAATTCAAAGAAAGTAAAGTAATGAAATTTGTCACCTGCTGACTGGTTTCTGCTGCTTCAGAAAACAATGAGCACAGCCAACTAGGGTTCAGAACATACAGCCAGAAGAGAAAGAAATTCCTAACTGCAAAGAGTTTGGCCACTTTGAATACAAATCTCATCCCCTTATCCCTCCCAGACTACTGGGTCTCAAAGGTCAGCCCCCAACTAGCAGCATTAACATCATATAGGAACTTAGAGATCAGTCTCAAGTGCCACTGGATACCAACTGAATTAGAAACTGAGGATATGGTCTAGCAATCTGTGTTTTAATAAATCCTAAAAATGCTTTGTTTTGTTTTGTTTTTGCTATAGGATATACATAATTCACAGAGTGAGAAAAACAGAGAGAAAGAGAAAGTAAGAAATCACCCCGCCCCCCCCCCCCCAAAGAGGGCATGGTCACACCACAATCCCTTCTCCTCCATTCTCCTCTCAGGATATGGGGCATGCACGCACATGCACCTGGCATGTTTTTCAAGCCTCTAGGCCTGGGACTTACACTACAGAGTCAACCATGTGGGATCTAGCACCTTAACTTCCACACTACCTGCTGGCCCGAAAATGCTTTTAATATACATTAAAATTTGAAACACACTTACTTAAACATCATAACAAGATTAGTAAAAAGTAGAGAAATCCTTCCTTGGTCTGGCAATCCTAACAGCAATAATGGTGAACAGTTATTGAGGACTTACTATGAGCCAAGTGCCCTGCAGGGCACGTTCACCTATTGCGTCCTCATATGGCAACCGTATAGCTACTACACCCATGCAACTCATTAACTAGATGGGGCACAGTGAAAATAATTTATAAAGAAAAAGCATTATGTTATGAGAAGAGTGAGTTTCCTGAATGTACATCTGCAGTAACAACAAAGGCAAAACCCAGGAAACCCTACAGGAGGACTTCTGCACACACTTAGTTGCACAGGTTTAGAGTAAATTTTACTGGTAAAAATCTTTGTCAGATTCTAGAATTTTTCTTGCAAGACTGACAGGTCAAGGTCTAGTTTTTCATGAATCAACTTCCTGAACGAGATCCATTTGGATCTCTTTCGTTATTGACCAGAATGGGAGCTGATCTGAGTCCAGCTAACCAGATGCACTGAATAGTTTTGATGACGAGTAAGATGACAGCTATTGCAACCAGATTGTCTGCAAGTCTGACCAGCTCATAGCTGAAACATCTTCTCCACTCCTGCATCTTTATGTAATTAATGGATATTCTTCATGTCAGTGGACAGAAAGTATAAAAGAATCCAAGTTATAAAATATGCTTATGTTTAAGTGGGTAAATGACAGCTAAACTAGGAAATAAATGGCACTTCTTTCTGATCCTCTTATTTAATTCCATAACTCTATCACCTTTTTCCAGTAATCCAAGCTGGAAAACTTTATGTTTCTTAAGTATTCCTTTTTCCTTTCTCTCTCATCCAAAAAATCACCAACTTCTAAAATTGTGTCATTCAGACTCTTCTGTCTGTCATTTTCTTTCCAATCTAACTTCCTTCACTCCATCTCTGGCCTTCATCACCTCATCCTAGATTACTGTAAGGAGGGACCTTTTTTTCCTATTCTTATCATGAACACCACTGTCAAATAAAACTACTCTCACCACGACACTTCCTAGCTCAAAACCCATCAATACTCCATCACTGACAGGATCCAAACTTCTTAGACATAAATATAAACATCTTCACAGCTTGTCTCCAACTCTAACTCCAACTCCTCGCTTATGTGAATCCTAAACTCCAATCACAGTTCTATATTCATTGTCTTCAAAACATGTCATGACTGTTCCAGTAACTCTTTGTCCCCCTCCACAGATTCGGACAAACAATGATGATTGATACAAAATGACAAAGAGTAGGCATTAAAGCTAAGAATAAATTAAAGTCTGTTAATTGTCCAGGGTTTAATTATAGATCAGTGCTTCCAATTTCATTATTCTGGTATACCGAAGTTACAACTGTGAGAAGAAAAGAATACTTGTTTAAAAGCCTATCATAGGTCATTACTTAACCTACATTTGAGTGAAATACTAAGCTAGTGCTAGTCCAGATGCCCAGGATAAACCTATTTATAAAGCAAAAAAGCCTCTGCTCCAGAGGCTCACAGTCTTGAAGGCAGACACCCTCCCTCCCATGCTCCACTATACTACCCTGAGAGCCAACGTTCGTGGGATTTAATCAAGTTATTGCTGAAAGAATGAGAATTCCTATATGTGCTTATAAGGTAATCTTCCAACTACCAAAACTGCTCAACTAAATTCTTCAAATATAGCTAATTTAAAAACTTGCAAGAATCACCAACACTTAACGGAAATCAACAATGTGAAGAAACTGGCAGTGGTACAACAGTAACACAACATTCTGTCACTCTGGACTCATAGGGGAAGGTTCCAGGTTTACATCCCAGGACCTCCCTGGGCACATTGGCCCATAATCCAGGCCAGTTGAGTATGGGGACGAATCATGGCCTGGAGAGAACACTGTTGGAAGTGTCTGTCTCTCTGTCCCTGTCTCTGTCTTCTTCCTCATGGAAACAAGAAAATGCTACAAATAAATTATGAAGAAATCAGAATTTCTGAAATAAATAGAAATTATAATCATTATAATTTATAAGACTGAAGAAATAGCAAACTCTTTTAACAAATATTTTTTAGGAAAAAAGAATGAGGAAAAAAACAGAAGAGGGGCTCAATGGTGCCACAATAATAAAACAACATTCTGTGAGGCAGATCCAGATGAAAACGTTGCCAGTTCATGGCCTGAGACCTCCCTGAAATCCCTGGATATGTGTGCGCCCACGAAGCTGGCGGGTGAACCACAGCATCAATACACTGTCAGTAGTACTGTGTCTCTTTCTCTCTCTTTCTCTCTGTTTCTCTAACTTACAGAGAAATAAAACTTAAAAAGAAAAGACAGATGAGAAATAAAAGGAGGAAGAAGAAGAGGAGGGAGAAAAAAGTTAGTTTTTAAAATTAAAAATACCGTGAAAAGATTAAAAAAAAAAAATACATGAGAGGACCAGTGGATGGCGTAACGGTTATGTCGCTGGACTCCCATGTAGTAGACTGCAGTTTGAGTCCTGGACCCAGTGGCTTAAACTCATGCTGAGCACATGTGCATGCGTGCCCAAGATCCCAAGAGAAGAATGGAGGAGAAGGGATTGCAGTGTGGCCATCCCCCCTGAAGGGTGATTTCTCGCTTTCTGTCTCTCTGTCTCTCTCTGTCTTTCTGGCGAGCGCATATGCCCTATAGCAAAAACCTCTCAAAAAAAAAAATATGAGTATGGATGAAGATTCAATTGATGATTTGGAAAATAATAGAAAAAATCTCTCAGGACAAAAAGTTAAGTCTTAGCAAATATGAAGGATGAGAAAAAGACATCAGAATAAGGCATATAAAAAAACAAAATTGGCCCTTTTTGCCAACAACTTGATGTCAGAAGAACATGTGGAAAAATTGTTAAAATAAATATGAGCTTACTAGATGAACTGGAAACAATATCAACATATAAAATCAGTAGCTATCTTATATGCTAGCAATCACAGATAAGATGAAACCCATAAAGATCTCATTCAGAATTCAGCACTTACAAAATATCTAAAAATAAAGCTAACAGAAAACTGCCAACCTCACCAAGGACATAAAAGAAGGCTGTAAGTCCTGGAGAAACACCATATTCCTGGACAGAAAGACCCAATATTGTAAAAATGTGCATCTACCCCCAAATTAATCTATCAATTAACTGAAAACACCCATATGGTTCTAAAATATATACAGAATAATTTATAAAATGAGCAAGAATTTTTTTTAAAAAATGAAGATTGAGAGAATATTTGGCCTCACAACAGCAACAATAATTAAAAACTAACAAGAAATTAATCCAGCAATATATAGACTGATTAGCGAACAGAAGAGCAAGTCCTGAAAATAGTCTACCTATGTCATGATTATGATTTTCTCCTTAACCAAAGTCTACTCTAGCTCCTCTGAGCTCTTTTTCAACAAGGCCTCAAATACTGGACTTTTGTTTCTCCATTGCACAATTTTAACAAGATCCAGCTAAGTAATTCAGCCATCCTTCATATCTGATCACACTCAACATCTAATTGGGTTCCTCTTCCTCCCCAGCCCCTAAGTGATATTTGATCACCCTGATTTGCCTTCAGCAAGAATCCTCTTGGGACAGTTTAGCCAGAATCATCCTTAGCCCTGAAGTTTCCTTTAGTAATTTTCCATCCAGTGATCTCTACTCTACTCATTAGCTATAAATTCACACTCTTCCCTCTTCATATTCAGAGTTGAGGTCCTCTGTCTTCCCTGCTGCAAGAGCCTATTGCAATACCTATCCCAACAGTTCCTCCTTGAGTAAAATCTTTCTTAGTCTTTACCAACTGTCATGAATTATTTTTCCTCTAACAGAATATAGGCTTTCTTGTGCCAGACACAAAGACCAGGAGTCATAAAGGAAAAGTGTTAAGTATTTAACTACACTAAAAACTAAAATGGGGAACCAGCAGTTAGCGTAATGGCTATGTCGCTGGACTCCCACGTAGTCGACCACGGTTTGCGTCCTGGACCCGGAGGCTTAGAACTCACGCCGGGCGCGTGTGCGTGCGTGCCCAAGATCCCGAGAAGAGAATGGAGGAGAAGGGATTGAGGCGTGACCATCCCCCCTGGGGGGTGATTTCTCACTTTATGTCTCTATGTCTCTCTCTGTCTGTCTGGCGAGCACACGTGCCCTATAGCGAAAACCTCTAAAAAAAAAAAAAAAAAAAAAAAAAAAAAAAACTAAAATGTTCTGTTGGGCAAAACAAATAAATAAAATACAACACAAATAAAGTTACAGGCAAACAACATCTGGGGAGGGAAATTTACTATTTATAAAATAGAAAAGGGGTTAAAATCCTTATTATACAAAAATAAAAATTTCGTATACTCTAATAGAAAAATAGGCAAAGAGTTTAACAGCTGAAATAAATACACATCAAAAATACATATTCTCATTTTTAATCTGGTAGATGAAGTGCTATGGTTTATGAAATGAAAATGCCATCTCTTTTTGCCAATCAGATTTGTAAAAGTTGCAAAAACTGACAATATCCAGTGTTGGTCAGAGTATGCAGAAACAAGCATTCTCGCTTGAGTTTCGGAGTATAAATTGGCACACTTTTTAGAGAAGGATTTTTGTAGTTTTACTAAAATTTAACTTGTGATTGTAACTCTCAACCAGAAATAATACTTCAAGGAATCTATCCTAGAAATGCTTGATAAGTAAGCCAATGAAATACAGCTGATGATGGTCTTACTGTGTCTAACAGTTAAACATTTCAAGCCATTTCTGCACTAGCTAAAGAAATATGGTATTCCCACATACCTCAGAACACTGTGCATTTTAAAAAAATAATTATGTATTCAAATATTTAATGATTAATATAATTAGAACATATATTAATCAGGAATTGATTATTTTAAAATAAATTAAATAACACTTCAAATAATACTGACTACAACATTACCTACCATTGCACACTATCCCTACCTCTAATATAATAAATATTTACATGGAACTTTACTGTCTACTTTTAAGTATATAGTACAACTTTATTGTATGTACCAAGTCAGCAATATATGTTCTGTACTATACACCAGTGTGGTAAGCAGACTATCAGCCCTTTAAAGATGTCCAAATCCTAAGCCCTGGAACCTCTGAGTGGGTTACACAGCAAGCAATGGGGATTTTCTAGCTGGGATTTAGATAAAGACCTTGAAGGCCAACTAGGTGGCAGAGTAGTGATGTGCTGCCCAAATTACGCTGGCTCCATATGGAAGACCAGGGGTCTGGTTCCCTGGGCAACTTGTACACATCAGGCTTTCACACCCATGTTCCTAACTGGCTGGGAAAACTGCAGGAGGGGATCACGGTGTGAGAGCCTTTTGAGGGCACTTGTCTTTCTCTTTTTCTCTAAATCTATTTATCACATTCATGAGAGAAATAAAAACTAAAATAACTTCAAAAAGAACTTTAAGGGGCCAGCAGGTATTGTTTGTGGCCAACTGTGGTTTGAGATCTGGACCTGGTGGCTTGAAAATCACACTGAACACACGTGCATGTGCCCAAGGTCTTGAGAGGAGAATGGAGGAGAAGGGATTACAGTATGGCCATTCCCCCCCCTGGGGGGGGGGGGGTGATTTCTCACTTTCTCTCTCATTGTCTCTGTCTCTGTCTCTCTCTCCAGTGAACACACACACCCTAAAACCTCTGAAAACAAACAAAAAACCTTCAAGATAAGGAATTTGAGATAGGTAGACTATCTTGGATAATCTGAGTGAATCCAATGTATTCACAAGGGTGTTTGTAAGTGAAAAAAGGAGGCTGGAGAGTTAGTCTCAAAGTGATGTAGTATGAGAAAGACTCAACTGAACATCGATGGCTTTGAGAATGGAAAGAGGCCATCGGTCAAGGACTGTAGGTAGTTTCTAGAAGCTGAAAAAGGCAAAGAAATGAATTCTCCCCTAGAGCCTCCAATAGGAACTTAACTTAGTCAAGATCTTGATTTTAGCTAGTGAGACCTATTTAAGACTTCAGACCTCCAGAAATATAAGATAATAAAGGCATGTGGTTTTAAGCCATTACATGGAAAATTTTTATAACAATTTAAAAAAAACATGTATTAGGTTATAAAAATACTAAAATAGTCTCTTGCCTTCACTCAGACCCTTCCAGTGAAAAAAATAGATGTATTCACATATTAAAATTCTTAAGATTAAAATGACACGTTGGGGCCAGCAGGTAGCATAGTAGTAGTTAAGGTGCTGGGCTCCCACATGGCCAACTTAGTTCGAGTCTCAGACCTGGTGGCTTAACACTCATGCCAGGCACTTGTGCATGTGTACTCAAAAATCCCAAGATGAGAATGAAGGAAAAGGGATTGCTGTGTAGCCATTCTGCCTGGGGCTGGGGGGTGGAGAGGCAGTGATTTTTCACTTTCTTTCTCTCCGTCTCTCTCTGGTTCTCTGGTGAGCATACATACCCTATAGAAAAGATATCTCTTAAAAAAAAATTAAATATCAAGGCATAAGAATTTCAGATTCTTTATAATTATGTATAATCTCATTGTATATGCTAATATTCTGACTTCAGAAATTTTTATATATCCTAGATGTCTCTATATGTTAGATAAAACTGATTTGGGGGACTTTGACATTATTGTTTGAAAGAAATAAAACTTTATCCTAAATACTTCAGTCTTTGTTATCAGGGTATTCTTCATGTCTTTCTTAATTCTAGTCATATGTTTATATAATTGTGTATTATTAAAATAATTATCAAAAGGGACATTCATTTCTTATATTACATTATCAACATAATTTAATAATTTGGCAGACATTAATTATAACGTATCCTTGAGCTTTTGTGCATAAGATACATTTTTTTGTCACAGATTTTGAATCCTAAAATTTTTAGAAAGTAAGCTAAATATTTCTGTTAGTTGAAATTTTCTTAAATGATTTAATAAATAACTAGATGGAACTTTACTGCTGAAAAAAATTGAATCACTGGTTCTGCTCATAGGTGCTTAGACCCTCACCTACCACAGTAGTGTGAATTCTTCAGTGGGAAAGACAAAAAAATTACTTGTAAATATGCAAATGAAAAGAATATTTTGTAATTTGGAGTTATTCCTATATCAGCTACAAGCAGGCATACACATCAGAAAAAAACTAAAAAAGGAAAAGAGACAACTAAGTATAATTAATCCCTTGATGGAAAATTTCAAATATCTATAAAATGTCTTCCTTTATGGTTAATTTTATATTCTCTATGCAAAATTTTGTCCAAATTAAATGATTTGTCTGAGACTTTCAGTATCAGTAAAGATCAAGTTAAAAGACAGAAACCACAACATTTCTCTCTACAGAGATAATTGAATAACAAGAATACTTTAATAAAAAAAAAAGTTGTGAACGATAAAACTGAAATGATAAAAAGAGAGCATTAAGGTAACATAAAGGTAGCAACTATAGGAAGCGGTTACCACCCAAAAGCTGGGGGAAAACAATGAAAAACTGTGGGACATAACACAGAGGTAGGGCCTGTGGAGCTAAACCTCAGACCTCACAGAGGAGGCGCTAGCCAGTGACAGCTGATTTCTCTGAGACAGGACATTTTGTAGTTAATTTGGAGAGTACTGAAAAACCTATGCATTTGATTCAGCTACTGTTACATAAGAGAGTTGCTGCTGCCAAGCTGAAGAAGTTCTGTAGGGTCATGATGATAGGAGCCACGAAGGAATGGAAGTCCGCAGAGGAAAGCAAAAAACAGGAAAGAAAAAGTCTTCTAATGCTCTTCTCACTTAGCTAACTCCTTCTAGAGCCCTGTTTTTCTTTCTTTCTTCTTGTTTAAAACTTTTTAAAAAAGAATTATTTTATTTAAATTCATTTATTTACTTATGTATTTACTTATTTATTCATTTATTCATACATACGTACATACATATATACCAGAGAGGGGCAGAACAAGAGAGAGAGAGAAAGTGAGAAAGCAAGCTACCAGGTCTGGGACTCGAACCACAGTCTGCCATGTGAGAGTATAGCACCCTTAACCAACATGCCACTTGCTGTGCCCCCCTCCTTTTTTTTAATGCCAGAGGGTTTTTGTGTGTATAGGAGAGTAGAGAGTATACACTCCTCAATAAAACCTAGTCATGCCACAATCCCCCTTTTCTCAATTTCTACATCCAACAGGATCCTAGGCATGTACACATGTGCTTGGCATGTTTTTCAAGTCACAGAAGCTGGTATTTAAACTGCAGTTGGCCACATGGGATCTGGCTTCCCCTGCACTGTGCTTCACTGTTACACTCTGAGGCTGACCCGTATATATTACAGTGCCTCTTCTGTGCGAGAGTCAGACAGGCAGTCAGGTGGCAGAGCAGATATATGATTTGCAAGATTCTAGCTCCAATATTAAAAGCAATATATAGAAGAGTGATATGGTGCCGAGAAACAACTTGGTAGCCGCCACAGTATACCTCTTTGGCTACTCATATCCATATATACACTTCCATCCAATACCACCAACTCCCTATTTCCACTTACAAAAAAATGCACCAGTTCTTAGTACGAATGAAAACGAACTCTCCTGGAAATGAAGAGAAGCGAAACTCCAAACAATTATAGTATCCCTCCCTATGCTCTTGTTTCCCAAATTCAATTACAGTCCCATTTGAATTCCCTAGTCCTGGATGTAAAAGTAATTTCTTTTTTTTTTTTTCTTTTTTATTTGCTATAAAGTACATGTGCTAACTGGAAACCCAGAGAGAAAGAAAGAGAGGGAAGATGAGAAAGCAACCCCCAAGGGGCATAGCCATGCTGCACTCCTATCTCCTCTGTTCTCCCTTTGGGATTTTGGGTGTGCATACATGCTATCCTGGCATGTTTTCCAAACTGTCTGGGCTCAAACCATGAAACCGGCCATCTGGGATCCAGCCACATTAACCACCGCACCACCGCTGGCCCAGTAATTTCTTTAAATATTATAAAATAAGAAAGAAAAAGAAGAAATAGAAGAAGATCAATGTAGTCATGTGCCACATAACAATTTTTCAGTCACTGACAGACCGCATATGGGAAGGTGGTCCCATAAGATTATAATGGGTTACACCTTACATGGGCTATATGTTATATATAGCTGGGCAGGAGGCTACACCATGTAGGTTTGTATAAGTACACACTATGCTGTTACACAACAAAATCACATAACACATTTCTTAAGAATATATTCTCATTATTAACTGATATAAGACAGTATATGGAAACATATATAACCATACACACATGAGCAAAGAAGAAAATATGTATAGCTGCTACAGTCTTTTTTAAACATGTCTTTACATTCCATTGCTGTACATCTTCACAGTATACAAAACAAATTTTCCCATCATGAATGCATCGTATATTAGTTCATTCAAAAATATTACCATATACATTATCATCAGTCTTTTTTGATGTAACTAATAATGAGTATGCCAGACATTTATAACTTCTTTCTTCTGCTCTTTATTTCTTTTTTTTATTTGCTCTCAGACAAGACTTCAGCTAGCCAATGTTCTTACCTGGTGAGATAACTCAAATCTCCATTCCTAAACTGTCTGAATCCTGTTTTGGTGGATGGAGCTTTTCACTAACTTTCACTATTGGATACAGAAGAACAAAGAAATTCCCAAGACTATCTCCTGGGTCCTCCCTGTCTCCTGATATAACAACAACCACATTTCCCTGAGTAATCAGGATTGATTGCCACATCCAGTGCCAATCACCTGTTTGCCATCCAATCACCTGTTTGCCATTGTTTCAAGGAAATAAAAAGCCCAAAATAGTCGGGTGGCAGTGTCAGCTTCCTGTTCAGTGTGACTTGATAGAGACATTCCTTCCTTAGGAAACAATAAGGCTAACCAGGAGAGCAGTACACTTATTTACTAGTTGAATTAAAATGTTGCTTCAGAACCAAAATATTAGAAATCATGCTTGTCCCTTTTAAACTTCTCCATTCTTTCTCTTGACATCTAAATTGCAACAATAAACACCTCCTTTAGCAGAGGCAAATGAGTGTGCTGGCAATTTATAAGGGAAAATGAAACCTTTATTCAAGCTATGTACCTGGGAAACTTCTATACATGAACCAGAAGTATCAAAGAAATGACAGCTCAGATGGAGTGGCAAATTTCTCTCCTCGAATTTGGTTTGTGAGGGCCAAGAATCTGTTCTCTTCCTCCTTATGTAGCAGATACCCTGAAAGAATCCTAGCTGTGTGTTTTGCAACATTTTATGAGAACCTTTGGTGATAAATTTTTCCTTAAAATATAATGACTAGCTTTTTAACAAAGTTCTATTATATCCATTATATCATTTGATCTCATGATAATCTTGGGAGACAGATATTATTTTACTTCACAAATCATGAAACTGAGGTTAAAAGGGAAAAATTTACTCTGGATTACAGAAATAAAACCCAGATTCTCTGACCCAAATTCTTTTAAACCGACAGTTTCGGTTTAAAAGCTACCAGAATTTCTTTAACCTATCTTACCTATAGGCTTCCAAATTATATTCAATGCAATTGGTTGACAATTATAAGTATTCTAGTATGGTAAGGATACTATTAATATGTGTCTTTCAATATTTTCTTTTATTCTGTAAGTCTAAAAATATTTGACATAAGAATGTACAGTTCCATATTTCAAAAATATTCTGTAATTTTTGCTCTATAAATTATCTATCAGAAAAGAAATTTGCTATTAATATCCATATATACAAACTGGGTGCCAACCTTTATTTGAACTTTTACTTTTAGTTCAGTATGAAATTCCTTATTATCTAATTTTGACTGTTCTTTCTTTCTGTAATAACTTAGCCAATTTCCCATTGTTTCTTTCCATAATCTTATACCTTCTTCTTTAAGATAGCCTGAATTCCAAAGCATCAGAATGTAAAACAAAGCTATGTGTTATTGGTAATGTTGTTCACTCTGTACCTGGAATGAATGAGTACTTGAAACAAGTTTTTCTACCAAGTTGGGGTTTCTTAGACATCTAAATGATCTATCTTATTATCTACCTGAGTTATTCTAATTCTGCATTAAAACTTCACACTGAATCTTACTTGGTAATATAAGTCTCCCCTACTGGGAGGAAAAGCCATTTATATTGATTAGTAAACAGAAATGCAGATGGTTTGTTTGCTATTATTAGCTACTAATAACCCATCCTATCTTTTATAAATTGGTCCATTAGAATTTTTTACTATAATTTCTACTCTTCTGGCCATTTATTTCAGAGATTTAATTAAGACAAATGCTGTCAAAATGTTCTCAACGTTTTCCTGTCCTCTGCTCAAAGAATTTCCTGTACCGACTGCATATGTAACCTATTGCGACATCCCTTATATGGTTATCTAATTATTAAAATTATCTAATTATTAAAATTATTTATTTTTAAAATATAAACATTTCAGAAGAGTTGAATAAAACAGTATAAGGAGTTCCCGGTTACTCTTTGCCCAGCCTTCCGGCCTTAATGCTAGCAATGCACATAACAAAAGTACAACTGTCAAAACTAAGAAACTCATAAGGATACAGCACTGCTGACTAAACTAGACTTTATCTGGTTCTCACTAGCTTTTTCACTAATGTTCTTTTCTTAGAACAGAATCTAATTCAGAATAACTTGTCACATCTTCTCCCATCTAAGATGGTTCCTTGGCTGTGTCCCATCTTTAAGGAGACAGCACGTGACCAAGTATTTTGTAGAATGTACTTCAATTTGTGTTTGTCTGATGTTTTCTCCTGATTAGACTGAAGATACAGACTTTGGGGAATAATATCACAGAGATGTGCATCCTTTCCAACACCTCTTATGCAGGAGTATATGACATCTAGATCTTATTACTTGTTGAGATTACCAGGTTCACATGGTTAAGGTATGTCTGCCAGTTTGCTTCCTATAAAAATACTTTTCCTACTGTAATTAACAAATATTTTCAGTGAGATAATGGTGATGTATTGAAAGTTTCTTGTTTGTTTTTTTTTTTTTTTTAATTAAACATTCACCACGGGGGTTTGTCCAGAGAAATTATTGCTGTGATGTTCTAATAGTAATTTTCTATTTCCTTCATTTCTTTTACAGTTATTAACTGGGATATTTCTATAAAGAAAACTAGTCCCTTCTCCCCACTCATTTACTTATTTAATCATTTATTATATCAGTATGAACTAATGGGTATTTATTTTATTCTTTGGATTGTAAGCTCAAAAAATTTTTGTCTTTATTTTCTTTAAGATCACTTTGTTTCACAATTTGTTCTAACATTTGTATTGTATGTTCTTTTGAGTTAGTTCCTACATCCTCTCTTTTTTTAGGACTTTTTAAAATTTGTCCTAAAGTCATCAAAGCAAAAATTATGATAAAATATTCTGCTTTCCTTTACAATTGCCCAAAACAAAAAACAAAAAACAAAACAAAAGAAAACTATTTGTAGGAAAAAAATGGTTTTGTACATGGGATGAAACAATATAAATTCAAAACTTACAGATAAGGGTTAGCTCTATTGCTCATCTCTTTAAAAAATTTATATGAATATCCAGTCAAAACCAACAAGAGTATCTCCCTTGAAACGTTATTTCTATGGCTTTCCAAGTAGACCTCAGGACTGCACACTGGCTTGGAATGTCCTCAGAAGGCTCTGCCAGTGATAAGGTAGCAGAATAAAAACCCCAGAGTCCTTTCTTTCAAATGGAAGAGGGAAGACGGAGGGACAGAAAATTATTCAAACTTTGTCTTCTTTCCTTGTGGCTGTGGTCTCCTCCTCCTCTGCCATCTTGGAAGCCACCTCGCCCTCCAAAGCCTCCTCATCCTCTGCCACCAAATCCAGCTCTGCCTCCGCTGCCTCCACCTCAGCCTCCAAAGCCTCCTCTGACTCCACCTCCA
Source organism: Tupaia tana (assembly GCA_026018925.1). Classification (NCBI taxonomy): domain Eukaryota; kingdom Metazoa; phylum Chordata; class Mammalia; order Scandentia; family Tupaiidae; genus Tupaia; species Tupaia tana. Next base: position 116,993,311 of record JAKSZU010000003.1, read on the forward strand.
CACCTGAAGCCACCTTCACACTTAGGCTTGGCCCAGTCCAAGGTAACTTTGTTTCCATCAATTTCACCATCTTCCATGGCCTCCTTGGAAGCTTTAGCATCTTCTTCACTTTTGAAGTCTACAAAACCAAACCCTTTGGAGGATCATGTTTCCTGGTCACTGACTATCCTTGCACGAACAGAGTCGTCAAAAGACTCCTTTAAGAGTTCCGGACTCCAGGCGGACTCAGGCTGCAGGCCCGACCCTTCTGAATCTCCACGCATCCCCACCGTTTCTCCTCCTTGGACCCCAGGTTGGTTGTCTGGGACTTTAAGGCGAACTCCCACCCCACCCCACCCGCAACCCGGATCGAGCCAGCCAGCAGTTCCGGGCTCCAGGCGGACTCAGGCTGCATGCCCGACCAACCTGGTCTTGTCACTCATCTTCTGACCCTTTCCCACTAGCCTTTGGACTCTTTCAATTGTAGTGATTTGAAGGCGCCCCGTGATTTCCTTTTTTCATTCTGTTTTCTTTGCTCTTGGAGTGTTGCTTATTCAGTCAATTGAAGGCTCACCTCTCCTTAGAGACAGTGAGGACTTTGGGCCATCCAGGGTAGTGGCAACAGTTAATGGTAATTGTCAGCAACAGGTAGGCCAACCATAAGGGAAATCATCAATTTTCTAAGCCTGTATAACTTTTAACAATCAGTTAGGAAGAAACATATAGATTACCTGATGACTAGGAACAATCGCAGAGGCTCAAGAAATATGAGCAACCAAGAAAAGGCCTCTCCCCCAAGGGAAATCATCAAGCCTACACTACCCACAGTCAATACAATGGACGTCGTGGACATGTCTGATAAGGAATTCAGATTATTTGTAGTGACCAAACTAACTGAGATGGAAGAGAAAAGAGACAAGGAGCTCCAGGAGATGAGGAAGTCCTTCAATGACTTGAAAGAAGAAATGGATACCTTAAACAAGAACCAGATGGAACTTTTAGGATTGAAGAATGTGATACAGGAAATCAAAACCTCCCTTGAAAGTATTAAAAGTAGGTTAGACCAGGCAGAAGATCGAATCTCCAATGTAGAAGACAAAACATCTGACCTAGAGAAAAGTATCAAGAAGATTGAGAAAACAACCATGAAAAATGAGGATAATATACGAGGAATACTGGATACTATTAAGCACCCCAACATCCGGATAATTGGTATTCCAGAAGAGGAAGAAAATAATAAGGGCCTAGATAATTTATTCCATGAGATCCTGGAAGAAAACTTTCCAAATCTAGAAAGGCATTCAAGTATCCAGACCCAGGAAATACATAGGACCCCGGGCAGAATCAACCCAAGAAGATCTTCTCCAAGGCACATTATAACCAGACTGGCAAAAACAACAGATAAAGACAAAATACTAAAGTTGGCAAGAGGGAAACGCCAGGTTACTTACAAAGGTCACCCCATCAGGCTAACATCGGATCTCTCAGCTGAAACAATGCAGGAAAGGAAAGAATGGGGAAGCATAGTAAAAGTGTTGAGTGAAAAACAATTTCAACCAAGAATACTATACCCGGCAAAATTATCTTTCATATGGGAAAAAAAGATAAAAACATTCTCAAATAAACAAAATTTGAAGGAATTTACCAACTCCAGACCAGCTCTTCAAGAGGTTCTGAAGGGAGTATTATACCAGGAAAGCTAGAAAATCAGAGACAGTTATACGAGAACAAAAAGCAACCAAGAAAATGGCTCGCTTAATGATAGGATCAGGTACGGAAATATCGATAATTACATTGAATGTCAATGGATTAAATTCTCCAGTAAAGAGACATAGACTGGCTGAATGGATAAGAAAACAGAAACCCTCTATCTGTTGCCTACAAGAAACTCACCTTATGGATAAAGACATACATAGACTAACAGTCAAGGGCTGGAAAAAGATATTCCATGCAAATGGAAATCAAAAAAAGGCTGGAGTAGCGATATTGATATCAGACAAAATAGATTTCAAGACAAAGACTGTAAGAAGAGACAAAGAAGGGCATTATATAATAGTAAATGTGGTAATCCAGCAAGAAGACATAACCCTTATAAATATCTATGCACCCAACTCAGGTGCACCTAAATATGTGAAGGAAAGACTGCTGGAGCTAAAAGGAGAGATAGGGAGAAATACTATAATTGTTGGAGATCTCAACACCCCATTATCTCCTATAGACAGATCTTCTAGACAGAAAATAAATAGAGAGATACAGGACTTAAATGATACTATAAATGGAATGGGCTTGACAGATATCTATAGAACTTTCCACCCCACATCCACAACATATACATTTTTCTCACCCCGACATGGAACTTTTTCAAAGATAGATCATATATTAGGACACAAATCAAGCCTTTATAGATTCAAAGGCATAGAAACTGTACCTAGCATCTTCTCTGACCATGATGGAATTAAACTCAAGATTAACTTCAAGACACAACCCCGAAGATACACGAACACATGGAGACTGAACAACCTACTTCTGAATGACTTCTTCACTACTGAAGAAATTAAGGCTGAAATAAAAAAAATTATGGAAACTAATGATAATGAGTGCACAAGTGTCCAGAATCTATGGGACACAGCAAAAGCAGTCTTAAGAGGGAAATTCATAGCAATTAGTGCGCATAAGAAAAGGATAGAAAGATGGCAAGTAGATAACTTATCATCATGCCTCAGAGAATTAGAAAAACAACAACAAACAAACCCCCAAAATGCCAGGCAAAAAGAAATAATAAAGGTTCGAGCAGAAATAAATGAAATAGAAAATAAACGAACCATACAGAAAATAAATGAAAGCAAAAGCTGGTTCTTTGAAAAGATTAACAAGATCAATACACCATTGGCTAGACTGATTAAGAAGAAGAAAGAAAGAAACCAGATTAATCAAATATGTGATGAAACAGGCAATATTACCACAGACATAGCAGAAATACAAAATATCATTAGAGGATACTATGAGCGATTTTACGCCAACAAACAAGATAACCTGGAGGAGATGGATAAATTCCTGGATGCACATAATCTACCAAGGTTGGATCAGGAAGACATAGAGAACCTGAATAGACCCATAACAAGCCAGGAGATTGAATCAGTAATAAATAACCTCCCAACAAAGAAAAGCCCAGGCCCAGATGGCTTCACTTGTGAATTCTACAAAACTTTTAAGGAAGAGTTAACCCCTATCCTACTAAAATTATTTCTAAAGATTCAAAAGGAAGGAAACCTTCCAAATTCATTTTATGAAGCCTCCATCATCCTCATCCCGAAAACAGATAAAGATATGACAAAAAAGGAAAACTACAGACCAATATCATTGATGAATATAGACGCGAAAATTCTCAACAAGATACTCGCAAATCGTATCCAACAACATATAACAAAGATCATTCATCACGATCAGGTAGGCTTTATACCAGGGATGCAAGGGTGGTTTAATATACGCAAGACCATAAATGTAATACACCACATTAAAAGAAAGAAAGATAAAAACCATATGATCATCTCAATTGATGCAGAGAAAGCATTTGATAAAATACAACATCCTTTTATGATTAAGACTCTCAGTAAGATTGGTATAGAAGGGTCATTTCTGAACACAATAAAAGCAATCTATGAAAAACCTACAGCTAGCATTATACTGAATGGGGAAAAGCTGAAAGCTTTTCCTCTGAAAACAGGTACTAGGCAAGGCTGCCCACTTTCTCCACTGCTCTTTAATATAGTACTGGAAGTCTTAGCTATTGCAATCAGAGAAGAGAATAATATTAAAGGCATTCGAATAGGCAAAGAAGAATTGAAAATATCTTTATTTGCAGATGACATGATGGTGTACTTAGAAGACCCAAAGGTATCCATGAAAAAACTGCTTGAAGTAATAAGTGAATACAGTAAGGTGGCAGGATACAAAATCAATATCCAAAAATCTATAGCATTTCTATTTATGAACAACAAGTTGAATGAAGCAGAGCTGAAGAAAGGAATCCCTTTCACCGTAGCCACAAGGTGTATAAGATACCTAGGGATAAACCTAACTAAGAAAGTCAAAGACCTTTATAAAGAAAACTACGAAAACCTTAAAAGAGACATTGAAAGTGACATAAAAATGTGGAAGGACATCCCATGCTCCTGGATTGGAAGAATTAACATAATCAAAATGGCAATTCTACCCAAATTAATCTACATGTTTAATGCAATTCCAATCAAAATACCAGAGATATTCTTCAGAGATCTAGAAAAGGCAATCATAGAATTTGTCTGGAACCATAAAAGACCTCGTATTGCAAAAGCAATCCTGCGCAAGAAGAATGGAGTAGGAGGCATATCACTCCCTGATCCCAAGATATACTATAAAGCTGTGGTCATCAAAACAGCATGGTATTGGCATAAAAACAGACAAGTGGACCAATGGAAGAGAATAGAGACCCCAGAAATAACCCCCAAAGCTTACAGCCAACTGATCTTTGACAAAGGATATCAGTCAATCCATTGGGAAAAGGAAAACATCTTTAGTAAATGGTGCTGGAAAAACTGGGTATCCACCTGCAGAAAGATGAAACTGAACCCCCATCTTTCACCATTAACAACAGTCAACTCAAAATGGATCAAAGATCTGAACCTGAGACCTCAAACAATAAAACTACTGATGGAAAATGCTGGGGAAACTCTGGGGGACATTGGAGTAGGCAAAGACTTCTTAAATAAGACTCCCAAAGCACAGGCAATAATCCCTAAAATAGACAAGTGGGACTATATTAGACTAAGAAGTTTCTGCACAGCAAAGGACACAGTAACAAGTGTGAACCGACAACCCTCAGAATGGGAAAATATTTTTGTTAAATATGCCTCAGACAAGGGATTGATAACCAGAATACATAGGGAACTCAAGTGCCTTATGCGAAAAAAAATGATGAACCCAATTAAAAGATGGGAAAATGAGCTGAACAAAAGTCTCTCTAAGGAAGACATTCGAACAGCCAAAAAGCATATGAGAAAATGCTCAACATCCCTCATCATAAGGGAGATGCAGATAAAAACTACAATGAGATACCACCTAACCCCTGTCAGAATGGCAAAGATTAAGAATATAAAAAGTGATAAGTGTTGGCGGGGATGTGGTGAAAAGGGAACCCTCCTACACTGTTGGTGGGAATGTAAACTAGTTCAACCACTGTGGAGAACAATATGGAGGTTCCTCAAAGATCTACAAATAGAACTACCATTTGATCCAGCAATCCCACTTCTGGGTATTTACCCAAAAGACAGGAGAACGCTCAGTCAGAAAAGTGCTTGCACATCAATGTTTATTGCAGCATTATTCACAATTGCCAAGACATGGAACCAACCTAAATGTCCACAAACTGATGAATGGATTGGAAAAGTGTGGTATATATACTCTATGGAATACTACTCAGCCATAAAAAATAACAAGACCCTAGAATTTGATAGAAAGTGGTCAGATACGGAGGATATATTGCTGAGTGAAGTAAGCCAGGCTATGAAAGAAAGATATTGTATGTATCCACTCAATATATACCGACTATCAGCACTCTATAATAGAGAGCAAAAAATTGGAGGACATAAAAGCAGTGAAGGTTCTTAACGAGAATAGGAGAGTGTGGAATGGGGGAAGTGAAGAGAATAGAGAAAGATAACAAGTGAACAATAGAGAGGCAGGACATTAGTGAGAAAGAGATATGGCTTATTAACTGTTGATGTTGACATGTATAGTATTCTCAACTGGATTTGTCTGAGAAGTATTTCATGATGGGCAAAGTATTTGTACAAGCAAAATGAAAAATAGCAATTGACTGTTTTAAAAAATAATTAGAATAATAATAATAATGATTGGGGAAAACATAGAAAAGATATTGAATGTTAAAGTGGGGAGATTAATGTCTCTGTACTGACTGATATGCATGGCATTCCCTTTTGAAAAAGCAATGTAATACACTGTAAAGTTATATGTAATTCAATGTAATATAATAGAAGAACATGATGATAATAAAAAATTTAAAAAAAAAGACTCCTTTAATGTCTCTTCGGTGGTATCCTCAGACAGACCTTTGACAAACGAGTTTTGGAGGGCCGACTTCTTGCATTAGGTGATCCCCTGGGTCCTTGCAGCTCCAACCTGATTGTTCTGCCTTCAATTTCCCTTTTATTACAGGAATTTAAAGCTTCTTTAGCATCTTCAAATGAAGCAAACTCTATAAATGCATACCCTTTAGATTTGCCATTTTGGCTCCGAGGCACTTTGATAAAAGTTGCCTTCTCAAATACTTCCTGAAGCGTTTCTTCAGTTGCATTGTAGGAGAGGTTGCTCAAAACCAGAGTTCTTGATTCACCACTCCAAGTGCTGTTCTTTCCACCTCTATTAGTCTTGATTTTGACCTTTCTCTCCAGCGTAGTATAGAGAAACAGACCGCCCATCAATCTCTGTTCCCTGCTTTTCTTCAAAGGTTTTCTCTGCATCAGCTTCTGTCTTGAATTCAATGTAGGCAATCCCTTTACTTTTTCCATCTTTGCTGATTATTCTGATCTCCATGGCCTCTTCAAATACTTCTTTTAATTCATCTTGAGTGACTTTGTAGGGGAGATTTTTGGCCAAAAGTGTTCTTGCATCTCGATCTTTCTTATTGTCTTTTCCTTTTGGTTTCTCTAGTTTAATTTCATTGCCAAAGACTTTTAAACCGGTGCATTCCAGAGCTTTTTCTAGATCTTCAGCAGATTCAAAGTCAACATAGCCAAACTTCCTAGATGTACCGATTCTGACATCCACAACAGCAAGATCATTTTTAGCAAAAACATCACTAAGACCAGTTTTTAATTCAGGAATAGATTTGTTATTATTCAGAACTCCAACAAACAGATGAAAGGATGTAGTTGGTTCTGTGGCTTCCACCTTCTGTTTCTTGGCCTCAGGAGCTGCTTTCTGTTTGATCATTTCCTTCTTTTGTTTGCCAGGAACTTCTTTGACAGGCTCTTCTTCCTCCTCATCATCCTCATCCTCATCTTCATCATCATCGTCATCCTCATCTTCCTCGTCATCATCCTTATCCTCATCGTCCTCTTCATCTTCATCTTCAGCCACGATCTTGGCTTTCACAGGTACAGCTTTTGTAGGAGCTTTCTTTCCTTTGGCTGGTGTGGTCTCCATAGCTCCTTCAGACTCATCTTCCTCATCCTCATCTTCCTCTTCATCCTCATCTTCCTCCTCATCATCATCCTCATCCTACTCCTCTGAGGCCAGGGCGGCAGCTGCTGCTTTCATCACTGCTAGCTCGAATTCATTCTCATCTTCATCCTCATCCTCATCTTGATCCTCATCATCTTCCTCACTGTCATCTTCCACCTCATCGCTGACTTCCTTCTTGGCATTCTTGCCATTCTTTGCCCTCTTGACTTGGGTGGCAGCTCCTTTCTTACCAGGAGTTGCTACCAACGCTTTGCCCAGTGTGACTCCCTTCTTGCCAGATGCTGTGACTGTTTTGGCTGGTGTAATGGTCTTCTTGGATAGTATGGTAGCTGCCTTTTTGCCTGGGGTGACTGCTGCTCTCTTGGAAGGTGTGGCAACTGCAACCTTTTGTGTTGGAGAAACTACCATCTTCTTTGCTGGAGTTGTGGCAGCCTTCTTACCTTTTTTCTGAGGGATGATAACCTCTTCTCCACTGCTATCATTTCATCTTCTGACATTTCCTCATCTTCATTGTCTTCTTCTGCCTCCTTTGGAGGAGGAGCCATTTTGGGGGGGGGTCACCTTGATTTTTACCAGCCTTAGCGAGCTTCACCATCATGGCAGCTTATGATGGCAGAGTGTGTGGCGGGCGGGTGGTACAGATGAGTCTCGAGGAACTCCAGTGACGTTGATGGTGGCTGTGAGCACTGAAGATCCCGGAGCGCCAACACTTGGCAGCCAGCTACAGCTCGAGACTCGCTCCTTTATCCTCTTGATATGCTCCCATACTTTCTTTTTTAAACACCTTCTTATTTTCAAGAACTCTTAAATTCAATAGCAGACAAATAATACAATTTTTAAATTCGCAAAAATCTCAATAGACATTTATTCAAAGTAGACATACAGTGGACAATTCTTCTTTAAAAGATTTTCAACATCATTGCTATTAGTGAAATGCAAATCAAAACTACTACAAGATACGGTTTCATACCCTCTAGTATGGCATGTGTATGAATACCCATATATAAAGAGGGAAAGAGAGAGGAAAGTAAACAAATAGGCAAGGTTGTGGAGATACTGGAAGCCTCACATATTGTTGGTGGAACTATAAAATGATACAACCACTCTAAAAAACAGTTTGGCCATTTTTCAAAGTGTTGAACATAGTTACTATGGCCCAGTGGTTAAAGTAGCCCAATCCCAGCCAGATCCTGGACCTGGTGACTTGACAAACGCACTACGTATGGCTCATGTATGTGCATGCCCACAATCCCAAAAGGAGGGAAAGATTGAGAAGAGATTGCAGTGTGACCATCCCCATGCAGGGTGCTTTCCCGCTCCCTCTTTCTGGTGAGCACACATGCACTCTAACAAATAACAACTACACACACACACACACACACACACACGTGTGTATATATGTATGTATATGTATGCATGTATACATGTGTATAACAAATAGACTGTATATAGGCATATGTAAAAACATGTGTGTATATACGTATATGTATGTGTATGTAATAATATGACCTAGCAATCACACTCCTAGGTATATAACCAAGAAGTTTTGACAGCTATATGCTATACAATTTCTGTATATGAACCTACATATAAGTACTATTCATAACAGTCCAAATGTGGATACACCCTGAATGTCCTTTAATTGTTAAAAGGATAAGAAGATGTGGTATGTCCATACAGTGGAATATTATTTAGCCATGTAAAGAAATAAATTATTAGTACATGTTAGAACATGGAAGAACATCAAAAACATTATTGTAGGTGAAAAAAGCCACTCATAAAAGGACACAATTTTTGAATTGCCAGAGGGCATGTGCACTCATCAGAGAGAGAGAAACAGAGAAGGAAACAGCACCCCTTATGGGGTGTGGTCACACCTCAATCCCTTTTTTCCATTTCTCAATCCTGACAGGATTCTGAAGACACACACACACACACACACACACACACACACACACACACATTCACCCAGGATGTTTCTCAAGCTTCCAGGACAGAGATTCAAACCACAGTCTGCCACATGAGATATGGCTTCCTTGCCCAGTAGGCGGCAGGGCCAACCCCAAGGAATATATTTTGAATGATTCCATATATGTGAAATTCCAGAATAGGCAAATCCATAGAAATAGAAAGTAGATTACTGGTTACCAGGGGACAGGGGGAGGGAAGATTGAGGAGTGACTGCTGGCGGGATTTCTTTTAGCAATGATGTCTTGAAATTAGACCATGGTAATTTTGCAAAAGTCTGTAAATGTGCTAAAAATCATGGATTACATACTTTAAATGGTAATATTATGGTATGTAGATAATGTCTCAATAAAGCTGTTTCCTTTTTAAAAATTATGTACCATATGATTCCATTTATATAACATTCTTGAAATGATCAAACTATAGAGATAAAAGACAAATTAATGGTTGCCATGGATTAGGGAAGGAAGGAGGCACAGGTATAACTACAAAGGAGTAGCATGATCTTTGTAGTTGTTAAGCAGCTATCACTTTTTTTAAGATTTTTTTTTAATTTCCAGAGGGCACATGCACTCACCAGAGAGAGACAGGGAAAGAGAGAGGTCTTCAGAAAACATCCCCCAATGGGGCATGGTCAATCCTCAATCACTTCTCCTCCATGTCTCCATCCTATCAGGATTTGGAGCACTCATGCACATGTACCTGGAGTGTGTTTCAAGTTGATAGGGTCAGAATTTGAACTGCAATAGGCCATCCAGGAATGTGAGATCTGGCTCCGTTAACCACTAGGCTATAGGGCTAGCCTGGGTTCTGTGTTTTACTGCAGACTTGGTTACACACCATACACACACATCGTACCAATGTCATATTCCTAGTTGTGCTATTATGCTGTAATTATGTATGTAAGCTGTAATTACGGAAGAGTCCATGGAAGTTCTCTACACTACATCTTTGCAATTTCCTGTGAATCTCACCATTTCAAATTATAAATTAAAAAAATTATTTTAAGAACTCTAATTGTCCTTAAATCTCATCTTACCAACAAAGTTCTGATTATTAATTTTGCCCTGCCCAAGTTCATCAATATCTGAAAATCATACCCTGGCAAATAGACATAAAATATCAAAGGCTTTGAGTGGTGTCATGAAAAAGTTTGTGGAAAATGTGTATTATGAAAAAAACTATTCATAATTCAACTTTTTTATAAAAAATAAACTCATACTTTACTCCCATTTTCCCACATATTTTTGAAATCATCTCATATATTTCTCATTTTCAAATAAATAATTAGATATTTGTTTTCATTAATTCATTCATTTCATTTTATTCATTAATCTCCTATGTGCATTGTAGATAAACCAAGGACATATTGTGATTTTTTTCCCCCCAGTGCTTATCACACTGCTTTGGACAGCTGGCACTCATAAAACATGATTCTAAATGTTCTCTAAATTTTCAGATCTCAGACAACAAATAGCCAAAGTGGCTTTACGTCAGTACTCTGGAGCCAAGCCGAAAGGGAATATCAATCTCAATTTATGGCATCTTTTCCACATACAAGTTTCTGAGTCTCTGAAAAACTATAGCCCTTACTTAATTGTACTTCTACTACAGTTTGCATAAATATACTTTTCTGAACCTAAAGACCATGCAATCATCACTATATCAGAATCTCCTAACTTAAATAACCACTAGAGCGGTTCATAAACTTTACAAGATGATGGTCACTTTTTCAAAGCCAAGATGTTACTGAGTGCCTTGTGTAAGAGGACCCCAGAGTACAGAGTGGCATCTCACTTTACCTGTCTGTCCCTGCATGTGGGGCTCCCTGCACAGTTAGGTCCTGGTTTCCCTCTTTAGTGACAATTTGAGAATAAATAAAATGAAGCTCCCTGGGATGAGGAACTGAATGTTAGCCTGGAGATCTCACTTTAAAACAGATTTTGTAACCCAAAGTGGCCAAAAACAGGACTTATCAGGTTATGTTAGTCCATTTAGAGCTCAATAAACAATGTTCTTATGATGGCCACACACATCAATATGGGAAAGTAGCTTATTTTCTATAACCTGGACCATAACATGCTTCTTCACAATGTTCATCATTGGTCATGATAGCCTGATTATTCCCAGATTTTGAATTTTTTAGAAGCTCAAGATCAGAGTTCTTGTTGACAAGGTATAAAATGAACAGTTACATTTGCAAGTTCCTAATAAATCTCACAATGCATGCTTTTGGTAAGCTTTGTTAAATGTGATTCAGACTAAGAACTTCTCTTTTCTAACCAGAATCTCTACCATGGGTCTTATACACTCTACATGTGTCATACCTATAGGCATATCTACATACCACATCACCCTGGGTTTCACTGACCAGAAGAATGCTAACCATTTGAAAGACCATGTGACCGTGTGATACTCAAGATCACCAGAATACATTATGGCTAGTGTGAGTACATCTGCTCCAGTCACTGGCATTATATTATAGGGCTTTATAGGTTGTAAAGAGATCAAACACTGTAACATGGCATATGTATTCCATAAATGGATTCTAGATTCTCCATTTTCCTCATGCACCATTTCACCCACACTCTATTTTCTGGCCATACACCCTACCTGAGTTTCTCTTATTTCCCCAGGCAGTTCCATTTCTTTGCTGGTTATTGCCTCTGCCTGAAGTATTTTTCCCTTCACCATCACAATTTCCAGAAAATACCTAATAAGCTTAAAAAACAATAGGTATATTTTTGAGGAACCTCCATAATGTTCTTCACCATGGCTATCCTTTTTTTTTTCATTTTCTTTTATACATATTATTTGGCTTACAAAATGGATATTTCAACAGGTGAACATTTCTTCCTAGTACAGTTGATAAAACTACGAAATATCTTCAACAGATAATACCACATTTCTTTATGCCATTAATGCTTCATTTACATTCCAACCAACAGTATAAGAGAGTTTCCTTTTCAGTGTGGGAAGGCTATGGGCATTGGAGTTGAGGGGGAGCAGGAGAAAGGGAAGGAAGGGATTAAAAAAGAAAACCAGTGTATGCTGTAGAGATGTACAATGATTAAATGTAAGTAAGAAATCATAAAATAAAATTTTAAATGCAAAAAAGATATAAGGTATTAAAATACTTACTTAACAGAAAAAGAAAAGTAAGGGACAGGGAGGTTTAGTAACACCCAAAGTTATCCAGTGAGTAAGAGGCAAAGCCCAAGCAGAAACACTGGTCTGTCCAAAGTACAGACCGTGTTCATAGCTTCAACATTCTCCTCTGCCTAAATAAAATATTCCATGGTTCCACAACAGAAGCCTTGGGGAATCTTCAAAAAACCCTAACTCCTCTAACTTCGTCTTAGACCTGTGCTTTCAGAATACCCATTGAAGGCGCGCTGAGAACCGTATTTGGAAAAATTCTCAAGGCAATGCTAAAGTACACCCTATTTTAGAATCACTATCTGATGATACAGAAGATTTGAGAGCAACTACTGACACTAGGATGTGCCATTAGAAGTTGGATAGCAACTGACACCAATTTTGGTGATACACCATTTTTCAAAAAAGTTAAATGAGACATGTCTATTTTGCAAAAGTGAGAGTCTGTAGAGAAGTACTTCCAGGAGAAACTTCATTCTGGTAACATTTTAATTACATTTTGTAATTAGCAAAAATCTGTTTTGTAAAGAAAAATGCATTTAAATTGTCTTTCATTTAAATTCTTGACAGGGGATCAACTACAATTGTGTGGAGACTATCTGAACATTCGATTGAGTGTGTAAGCTGCCTTAGAGGTCTTTGGGCATCAATAATACAATCTTAACCATGATGCAGAATTATTAATAATAGTTCAGACTTTCTCAGTACTCAGTATTTCATGTTTCTGGAAGAGGAAAAGGATTATTGTAATTAACAAATTTGAAATGAGACGAAAACAAGAACGACGGCACATATATTAGGCTCCCCCTTTGCTAGTTTATACTTTAAAATTTTAAAAAATTCAAGGCTGTCTTTTCATTTGTGTAATGTGAGGTATTTGAAATGTAATTTTTGTGTTATTTTTACTTTTTATTTTAAAATAATGTCACACTTACAGAAAAGTTAAAAAGTATAGTTCTCATATACCCCCTGCATGGGTTCTACTATTAACATCTTACTTAGCTATAATATAATTATCACAACAAAAAAATTAATATAATACTATAAACTAAACCACAACCTCGTTCAAATTATAGCCAATGTCCCATGAACGTTCTATGCTCTTCAGGATGTGATCTAGGCTATTATACCACACACTGGTGTCCTGTCTTAGCCTTTTCCAGTCTGAGACTGCTTCTCAGACTTCGTCTTCTACAACTCTGACACTTTTGAAGACTGCTGGTCCACTGTTTCATAAAATGTCTTCAGTTTGAGTTAGTCAGATTTTTTTCCAGTGTTACACTGAAGTTATGCATTTGGGCCAAAGAATAAAATTATACATGATATCAAAAGGTACATGCTATGATAGATCTTATTCCTGGTGCTCGCTAGGTTAATCTGGTATCTATAAGATTTCTCCACTATAAAGTAATTACTTTTTCTTTATATCTAAAGGTAGAAAGGAAATTTGAGATTATATATACAAATCCTCCTTTTCATCATAATTTTAGCATCCACCAATGTTTTTCTTTCCTGCAACAGTTATGATGGTGATGTTTACCTAAGGGTAATTTTCTATTTCCCGCATTACTTCTGTTTCACTATTATTTTTTTAAATTTGCCACAAGGCACATGAGTTCACCAGACAGATAGACATGCAAACAGAGAGAAAGAGGGGTCCCAGCAGGTGGCATGGTGGTTAAGGGTACTGGACTCCTACATGGCTGGCTGAGGTTTGAATCCTGGACCAGGCAGCTTGCTTTCTCACTTTCCCTCTCTCTTTCTCTGTCCCTCTCTGGTCAAATTTAAATAAATAAATAAATAAATAAATAAATAAATAAATAAATAAATGACTTATGTAAAGAAGAGGGAAAATGAGAAAACAACCTCCAGAAGGAATGGTCACATCACAACTCTTTCTCTTCCATTTTTCCCTCCTTTTAGAATTTTGGGCATGAACAAGCACCCCACATGTTTCTCAAGCTGCCATGTCCAGGACTTGAACCCCACACTCAACAATGTGAGATCCAACTGCCTTAACCAAGATGCCATGAGCTGCTTCCCTGTATGTTTATTCATGGAATCAATACAGTTTGAAGAACTCTTTCCATCCTTTTCTTTCTTCACATGTATTTATTTATTTATATACCTCTTTATTTATTTGTACTAATACCAGTCCCTGAATATTTATTTTATCTTATGAATTATAATCCACTCATATAATTGTATTTATGTTGTTACTCAAATTGTCTCACTCTGGCCATTGGGAACTCTTTGAAGTTGGCTCTTTTGTTCTTTTGCCCTGTTTCCATCATTTGAAAACACTTCCTTACTTACTGGCAGGCATTATAAGATGTTTCAAGCTTACATTTGCCATGAAAAAGTTAATATGACAATTTAGTACTACTCAGAAACAAGAAAATTTACTTTTTTTCTTCAGTCTCCTTAACCTTTACAGCCTCTGATATCTTACTCCTCTTTCTAAAAATTACATTTTCCCTCACACTCTAAAATATTGTATTTACCAAAACATGCTGAATAAGTGCAGGTAACTGTCAAGTGCCTGACACAGGAAATTAATATTTTTCAAAAGTATAATTGTTTTACAATAAGTTAATCATTCATTCCAATGGGACAGAAGGTTTTCTTATTTTTTTAAGCAGAACACATTTTGTTTTAATGGAAAAAATAGAACCCAAATATATAAAGCTTTCAAAAATAGTATTATATTAGTGTAAATATAATAATATAAATGTTCAAAACCATAACCTTTGCTTACCTTATATCAATATGAAAATTGGTGTTTTATATAATAGATCCAGTTATGTATCCACTTTGTCATCCAATTTTTTCTCTATTTTGTTTTGATTATATATTATGTTATAGAAGTACACAAGAGATTAGGATAACTAAAGCCATAACAGTCTGGACAATATACTGAAAAGAGGCATCCTAGAAATAAAATTACCAGGAAGATCATGAGAGGGAAATTGGAAAAATGACTACCTAAAGTTGCTTATGAACTCCCAGGCATGTTTGCATTAGGATAATGCCTGGAAAGCTACATATGCCAATTCCTGAGTACCATCCAAAGGCATTAGAAATCCTGGGTTTTTGTTAGGTCCAGAAATATGAATTATTTTTTGAGAGGTTTTTGCTTTAGGGCGAGTGCACTCACCAGAAAGAGAAAGACAAAGACAGAAAGCGAGAAATCACCCCCTAAGGGGGATGGCCACACCGCAATCCCTTCTTCTCCATTCTCTCAGGATCTTGGGCATGCATGCACACATGCTCGGCATGAGTTTAAGCCACCCAGTCCAGGACTCGAACTGCGGTCATCTACATGGGAGCCCAGTGATATAGCCATTATGCCAACTGCTGGTCCCCAGAAATATGAATATTTATAAAGCTCCTGGATGATTCTGTTCTAGGTATTACTTGGGAGGTCACTCCAAAAACATTATCATAAAACTTTTACATTAGTCTTTCAGAAGTAGGGTTCAAAAAACAATGAGATGGGAGGACAAGCCCGGCAGGGTGAGGGCAAGGATTCTAAGCACCCCATCTGGGCACAGTTAAGCCATCTTAAAGAAACAGGTATAACTGAAAAGAGGATGGACACCAAACATAAAGTAACAGAAATTTAGGGCATGTTTGTTCCAGCAGGGTAAAGATAACTTCAGGTTGTCCTGAAAAGAGGTAGGGTTTACTACATAAGGCAGGACTTCCAAAATGGTAAAGTAAGGTGCTCAGTGAACTCTTTCTAGCAAAACAGAATATTATTTTTTAAAACCACCTAAAATATCTGGAACTTACTGTAAGTTTATACAGAGAATAAAGAAACATTCATTCAAGAAAAACCTACCAAATCCTAATAAGAATAACAGTCTACAGCATTTGAGCAATGGCTGACTCCATTCACCCCCACAATTGTCATCTAACTCTATAGCTCCATGTTATAAAATCGTTAACCTAAACACTCAGTCACAACCAAAATTAGTGGGAGCTTCCTTTCCATCACCTTCCAGTCTGGGACTATGGGTTTACATTGTGAGAGATAAATCCTTTCACCATCTCATTCCCACATGTAGGGCACCAACTTTCCCTTGGCATGGTAGACCAAGAAAGGTAGCCCTTGTTGCACCAGCTACCCCTTACTTTTGTAGGGAAAAGGATCCACTTCAGAATGAGTAACCACAAAAGACTAGGGCTGCCACTGTCACCAGTTCCAGTGCTCATTCTTAAAAGTATTCATCAGAAAATCCGTTCCCCAAATCCAGCACAGTGGCAAAAAGCTTCTGACCTGGGGGAAAGGTAGGCCACAGAGATAAACAACTCCCTAGCTCTGCCTTGGGGAACTGATTTTATTTGAAAGAAAGAAGGGGGAACTCCATGTGTAACTGTCTAATTGAAAACAATAAAGATCTTGTTGGACCACTATTAAGAGAATGATCTATGGCATTTGATTCATGGCTGATTTCATTAGCCCCACTATAACCATCAAAATCTATACCTCTATGTTACCAGAGAAATCTAGTAGCTCCATGACAGAAGCAAAATAACTGACAAGTCAGTTAAACAGAAGGAATCAGGGAACCAGCAGTTAGCGTAATGGCTATGTCGCTAGACTCCCACATAGTCGACCACGGTTCGTGTCCCGGAGCCGGTGGCTTAAAACTCATGCCAGGCGCGTGTGCGCGCATGCCTAAGAACCCGAGAGGAGAATGGAGGAGAAGGGATTGTGGCATGACCATCCCCCTGGGGGGTGATTTCTCGCTTTCTGTCTCTATGTCTCTCTCTGTCTGGCAAGGGCACGCGCCCTATAGCGAAAACCTCTCCCAAAATAAAATAAAATAAACAGAAGGAATCAGGGAAAGAAATAGTTTTAAAAAGCCCACGTGGGATCACAGTCAGTTGTCTGAGAGGATGCATACATGTGCTAGGCTGTACTACCAACGATAATCACATCAAGATTTTCAAGCAAACCTGAAAGTTTTGCTCTCTAAGTTGCACTCTGTTCCTTCAACAAGGCAGAAGGTTCTCTGGTACGAGATGCTTAAACAAACTCTAACCAGATATTGACTGAACAGTAAGCTGTTCTGAGGCACAGGCAATAACTAGGAAGCTGGGCTTAAAAACAAAATTATATTCTTCTCTGGAAGTCTGGGTAACTATGTGTATATTCAAGGTTTATCCTTTCAGAAGCAATCTCAGAGGAAATCTCCAAGTTACTAGCCCCTGGCTTAATGTGGGGCAAAAAAAGGGGGGGGGCTCTCCTTAACTGTTATAGTAGTCTCCAAGTCCCACACACACATTCAACTGCAAAAGATAAAAATCTAACTGGCTGAAAACTGCTTTTGACTAAAAAGAACCTATCTGAAAAGAAGAAAGACCCTTAAGTGGAAGACTAAAACAACAGGAACTGATGAGAGCTGACACATCACAGGCTATGCAATGCAGGAAAAACAGACTTCACAAAGTTGGTTCAGCAAAGTCCTGTTCAATGACCTACCAAGCAACAAACCAAACAATCCCTGTAGTGGTAGTGAGACTCTTAAATGTCTACTTATCAACAACAACAACAACAAAAATATGAAACATACAATGGAACAGTAAAGTGTGACTAATATAAAAAAGAAAAAAGCTGGAAATAGAATCTGTCTTTGAAGTGGTCCATATGGTCCACACAGCAGGAAAAAAACTTCAAAGCAGCTATTGTAAATATGTTCAAAGAACAAAAGAAAACCATGCTTAAAGAATTAAAGGAAGGTATGATGACAATGTTTCATCAAAGAGATAATAAAGATGTAAGAATTATTCCGATTATTGAAAGGAACCAAATGAAAATTCTGGAGTTGAAAAGTACAATCAGTGAAATTAAAGATTCACTGTAGGGGCTCAACCTAGGTTAGAACTTGCAGAAGAAAGAATCAGCAAACTTAAAGACAGATTGATGACAAGTGGGTAATTTGCAAGATACAGAAACAAGAATGAGAAAAAGTAAAATCTCAGAGAAATGAATCCTCAGGGGAATAATTAAGTACATCAACATATACACAAAAGGAATATTAAAAGAAAATAAAAGGACTAAATATGAAAAACAAAAAAAAGAAATGATATCTGAAAACTTTCTAAATTTCATGCAAAACATTCATCTACTCATCCAAGAAGCTTAATGAACTCAAAGTAGAATAAAAGTTAAAAGAACCACATATGACCAGACACATTATATTAAAAGTGTCTAAAAGAGGCAATCCTGAAAGGAGTGAGAGTAATTGCACATCACATACAACAGAATCTAATAAGATTAACACATAACTTCTCACTAGACACAATGGAAGTCAGAAAACAGTGGAACAACTATTTAGTGCTAAAAGTAAAAAACTGTTCAACAAAAATCATATATCCAAAAAAAGAAGACCAATGAAAAACAATTCCAGATAAAAATTAAGAAAATTCATTGCTAGCAGATTTATATTACAATGAATACTAAAGACAATTCTTTAGACTGAAAATAAGTATATTATAAAGCACTCTGAATTCACACACACACACACACACACACACACACACATGGCACAGTGCCTCAGTAAAAGTAGTCATCTATGCCATAATAAAAATAGTATAATTACATATTCTCATTCTGCTTCTCTTGACTGACTTAAAAAGCTACTACAATATATAAGATGTACATAAATATACTACTGTACCTTTAATATACAGGAATATAATATATTTGACAATAATTGTGCAAGCATTGTCGGCAAAAGCAATAAGTTATACTGCAATAAGAAAAAGACATCAGACAGTAACTCTAGGCAACTGTAAGAAATTAAATTAGTAAGATATAATAAATAAAAAGATTAATATAATAAAAACTCTATAAATATAAACTTACTCTCATTTCTTTCATCAGTTTCCATAAAAGATTTAAGATTATATAACAGATAATATTAAATAAACTAATGATTATAACAGTGTATTACTAATTTGAATACATGTATGTTTTATATAAAAATCCACACACAAAATATATGTAATACATGTATACATACACAATGTATACGCACACACACACACACACACACACACATATAAATAGGAGCTGTGTAGACATTTCCATATTTTTTAAGAGGTTTATGCCTTAGAGAAAAACCTTTGGCAGAGAGAGACAGACAGACAGACACAGTGAGAGGGAAAGTGAGAAATCACCCCCCAAGGAGATGGCCACACCACAATTCCTTCTCCTGTATTCTCAATCTAAAATCTCGGGCATGCATGCACACACACCCAGCGTGATTTTGAAGCCACCGAGTCCAGTACTTAAACCATGGTCTGCCATGTGGGAGTCCAGCAATGTTACTGCTATGCCATCTGCTGATCCCAATGTTTCCATATGTCATTGTAACCAGATCAATATAAAATTGGTCAATTCTGATCAGTTAATATGTATATTACAAACCCTGAGAAACACATAAGAAAATAAATTAAAATGTCAATAAAAAATCATTAAAGGAATTAAAATATTATACTATAAAATATCTACTTAATGCAAAAAAGACAATGAAGTAAGAACAAAGAAATAAAAGAGACATGAGACACATTGAAAACAAAGAGCAAAATGTCATAATACAATTACATTGATTATAACATTGAGTATGAGTGACCAGAACAACCAATCACAAGGTAGATATTTTCAGATTGGATAAAACAAATAAGTTCTAACCATATGCTGTCTACATAAGAAATACTTTAGACTCAAAGATATATAAAGATTCCAAATAAATTATTGAAACAACAAAGAATAAGTACCAACAAGGTTGTGGATAATTGGGAACACTTACACTCTTTTGGCAGGAATGTAAATTAGTGCAGCCAATATAGGGGACAGCATGACAATTCCACTATAAATAAATACTAATAGAACTATCTTATGATCCAGTAATCCAACTACTAGGTATATTTTCAAAAAAAATCAACATGATGAAGAGTTATCTGCATTCATGTTCATTGTACACTATTTACAATGGTTAAAATATAAAAATCAAAGTATCCATTAATGGATGATTGGATAAAGAAAATATGGTTTAGATACACAATGGGATATTATTCAGTCATAAAAAGTGATAAAATCCTGTCATTTCCAGCAAAATGAGTGGGACTGTGGGAACTTACACTAAGTGAAATAAGCCAGGCAATGAAAGACAAATACCACAATACCACATGTTCTCAGTCATTTGTAGAAGCTAAAAGATGTGATCACATAGAAATTGAAATTGAAATAGGAAACACTAGAATCAGGAAAGGTGAGGAGAAGGGGGAAATAGGGAGAATTTGCTTAATGGATTGCTACAAGAAATGAGTTCTAAAATACTCAAGTACTGTAGAGTAACTATAGTTAATAATAATATAATGTATATTTCAAAATAGCTAGAAACAAGTACCTCAAGTGTTTACAACACAAAGTAATGACAAGTGTTTAAGATGATGGATATGTTTATTGCCCTGATTTCAGTAATACACATTGTATACACATATTGAAAACTCACACTCCAGGGCCAGCCTGTGCAACGGTTGTGCAGGCAGCTGGATCCCACATGGCTGACTACATAGCTCAAGTCCCAGGATCGATGGCTTGAGAAATATGCCATGTGCATGTGTGCCCAAAATACTGAAAGGAGAAAGAAACGGAAGAGAAGGGACTGTAGTGTGGACCATGTCCCACAGAGGGTGCTTTCTCACTTTCTCTTTCTCTCTTTCTGTCTCTCCACACTGACTGCATGCACCCTCTGGCAATTTTTTTTTAAATTACACTTTACCCCAAATACATACAAATATTATATGCCAATTAAAAACTTTATTTTAAAAAAGGATGAAGAAAGATCTGCAGTGTAAGCAACAACCATAAAAGAAAATAGAGCAGCTATACTAATGTCAGAAAATAGATATTAAAATTTAAAATATCACCAGAAGTAGAGAGACATTCATGGTAAGAGAGACAATCCCTCAAGAAGATATAACAATAATTATTATATATGCATGCAACAATCTAAAAAAAAATCTTGAAGCAAAAACTGATAGAAAGGATGGAAAGAAAATTCAACAAAAATAGTTGGAGACTTCAACACCCAACTTTAATAATGGGTGTATTAAAATCAACTTAAAATGGATCAAAGATCTACATTTTAAATCTCAAACTATAAAACTGGTGGAAAACACAGGGGAAACTCTTGGAAACATCAAAGTTGGCAAAGACTTCTTAAATAAGACCCCCACAGTACAAGCAATAATCCCGAAAAATAGACAAGCAGGATTACATCAGGTTCAAAAGCTTCTGCACAGCAAAAGAAACAATAATTAGAGTGAAGCAACAACCCCTGGAATGTGAGAATATATGCCTCAGATAAGGGAATGACAACCAGAATACACAGTGAACTCAAGCATATTATGCCCCCCCCCCAAAAAAAATCAATCCAATTAAACAATGGGAAAATGAGCTGAAAAGATAACTCTCCAAGGAAAAAATATGAACAAACAAAAAAAATATGAAAAAATGTTCACTACCCGTTATCATAAGGGAGAAGCAAATCAAAACCACAATGAGATAACTCCTAACCCCAGTCAGAAGAGTTAAGATTTAAAAAATAAAGAATGAGGGATCAGCAGTTAGCGTAATGGCTATGTCGCTGAACTCCCATGTAGTTGACTGTGGTTTGAGTCCCGGACCCGGTGGCTTAAACTCATGCCGGGCGCATATGCGTGTGTGCCCAAGATCCCGAGAGAATGGAGAAGAAGGGATTGTGGCATGGCCATTCCCCCTGGGGGGTGATTTCTCGTTTTCTGTCTCTCTGTCTCTCTCTGTCTTTCTGGCGAGCGCACGTGCCCTATAGCAAAAACCTCTCAAATAAATAAATAAATAAATAAATAGAATGATAAAGGCTGGCAAGGCTGAGGTAAAAAGGAAACTCTCTGGTGGAAATGTAAATTAGTACAGTCATTGTAGAGAACAATATGGAGGTTCGTCAAAAACCTACAAATAGAACTACCATATGATCCAGCAATGCATTCCTAGGTATCTACCCAAAGGATAGGAATACACTCAGTTGGAAAACACTTGCACATCCACGTTTACTGCGGCATTATTTACAGTTGCTAACACATGGAATCAACCCAAAGTCCCAGAATTGATGGATGGATTGAAAAGTATGGCACATACATACCATAGGATGCTATTAAGTCATTAAAAAGAAATGAGATCCTGGCATTGGATAGGAAGTGGATGAATAAGGAAGATTTAATGTTAGGTGAAGCAAGCCAGACTATGAAAGAGAAGCATTGTACGTGCCCACTTAATACATCCCAAATGTCTGCACTCTCTGACAGAAACTGGGTGATTGGCAGTTATGAAGAGCAACTATGGATACCAGAGACAGTGTGGGAGGAGGATGGGAAGTGAGAGGTGAGAGGGAGGTAATCTGGGGAAAAAAGAGAAAAGAAAAACACTTACCATACACATAAATGCAAAATTATTTGTTAAACATGATGTGTATGGTAATATCTTTGACTGGACCAATATGCAGTTTATTCATGCTGGGAAGATTCTTTTTGTATGCCACAAAGATATACGCTTATAAAATATAATAAAACAAGGAAAAAATAATGAGTGTAACAACTTTAAAGAAGATTCTCAGGAAAATAGAGCAGCAGAGCAATGACATAAATAAATGAAACCTAACAGACATCTACAGAAGAATCCAACAGAATACACATTTTTCTAAGAATACTTAGAACATTCTACAGAATAAATCATTTGCTAGAACCTTTACACAAGCCTCAATAAATTTGAGAGTTGAAATCACATTAAGTACGTTTTTCAAAAAAATGAAAGAAGTTAGAAATTAACATTAGAAAGTTTGAGAAATAGACAAAAATGTAGAAAATCAAGATATTTCTAAGTAATCAAGAGTTTAAAAATTAACCTTTACATTTGTGATTGATTGATTTTGAGCAAGAGTGTCGAGAAAATTCAATAGGAAAAAGAATAGTTTTGTCAATGGGGCTGGGACAACCAGATATCTATATGCAAAGTAATGAAGTAGTTGGACCCCTACTTCATATGATGCACACACACACAAACACCCACCCACACATAAACCCCAAATAGACCATAGATATAAATGTAAGTCTTAAAATTCTAGAACTCTTAGAAGAAATTAGAGTTGTAAATATTCATATCCTTAACGTAGGTAATAGTTTTTAGTAAAACATCAAAAATCCAAGTGGCAAAGAGATGTTAGACTACATCAAGATTAAAAACTTTTGTGCTACAAATATATCATTAAGAAAGTGAAAAGATTATCAAAAGAAAATATTTGCAAATCAAGATCACAAAACAGGGACTTGTATCCAGAATGCCTAAGAACTCTTGCATCCTAAAAATAAAATTTTAAATAATCCAGTTAAAACTGAGTAAAATATTTGAATAAGCATTTCTTTCAAAGAAAATATGCAAAAGGTCAATAAGCACATGAAGATTTGCTCACATCATTCGACATTAGGGAAATATAAATCAGAACCATTTCATTCCCACTAAAAATAACATTACACGCCCACTACAATGGTTACAATTTAAAAACAGAAATAATGCACAGATGTAGAGAAATATACACAATCTAAATAGTGAAGAAAGGAAAATGGACAAGAAAAGAAGGCAATACGGACAGGTATAGGGAAGGAAGGGAAGGGACCGGAAGGGAAGGGAAGAAAAGGGGAGGGGAGGGGAGGGGAGGGGGGGGAGGGGGGGAGGGGCAGAGTCAGCGACAGTGAGAGGGAAAGTGAAGAATCACCCCTGAAGGGGGGATGGCCACACCCAAATCTCATCTTCTCCATTCTCCTCCCAGTGTCTTTGGCATGCACATGCACCTGGCATGAGTTTCAAGCCACCAAATCTGGATTTGAACTGCAGCCAGCCATGTGGGAGTCCAGCGACATAAACACTACACTATTTGCTGGCCCCACAATGATTTGTATTTTAAGAATTTTCCTAGAATGATTAACTATGAAAGAGGAGAACATTCATACTGTTTTATGTATGGATGTACCAATATACATTCTCATCCACCATGTGTAAGGGTTCCATTTTCTCTACCTCCTTGCTAACTCTTACTATTGTTTGACTTATTGATAGTAGGCATCCTAACAGGGGTGAAGTAGTATGATTTGCATTTCCCTGATGATTAGCAAGACTGACCGTTTTTTCCTATACATGTTGGTGATTTGTGTATCATTGAAAAAATATGTATTCGTGTCCTTTGCCTATTTTTAAGTCAGGCACGTGTGCATGTGTGCCCAAAATCCCAAGAGGAGAATGGAGGAGAAGGGATTGGGGTGTGGTTTCTCACTTTCTATCTATCTGTCTCTCCAGCAAGCACACGTACCATATAACAAAAATCTCTCAAAAAAAAAGTTTGACTGCCTACAACAAATTTTAAAGTACCTATTATTTATCTGGGTATAAGTTGTGAATATAATTTTAAAAGAAAAATAATTTCCTTTGTTTCAAACAGAAAATATTTCTCTTCTATTTGTCATATTATTTTTATGAGGTACCAAATCTACATGCATGTTCTGTTTACCTTTATATTTCATTGGCCTATCTATTCCCTACTATTTCCATGCTGTTTTAATTGCTGTGATTTTGAAATATATTTTATCATACATAGTGCATGCTTCCTTCTTACATACTTTTTTTTTTTTGCTTTAGGGCATGTGCTCTCACCAGAGAGACAGAGACTGACAGAAAGACAGAAAATGAGAAATCCCACCACCACCACCACCCCCCCCAGAGGGGAGGCCATGCAGCAATTCCTTCCCTTCCACTGTCCTCTCAGGATTTTGGACACTTATGCACATGCATCTGGCATGAGTTTCAAGCCACCATGTCTGAGACTCAAACCACAGTTGGACATATGGGAGTCCAACACCTCAACCACCACACCACATGCTGGCCCCCTTATTTTTAACTATACATAATATTTACTACTCTTATCAATCTATAAACCATATTCTAAAAAAGTTAAGAAAAAATATCCCACTGGGACTTACACTGTGATTACATTAGAGCTATAAATAATCTTGGCATAATTGATGTCTTGACAATATTCAGTCTACTTAGCCATGAATAACTACTTCTACATTGATTCAAGCCTTGTATGTCTACTAAATTTTATGGCTTTCTATATACAGGCCTTGTAGTTTACTTTTCAACTCCCTTAAGAATAGCATGCCTCAAAGCTCTAAAATCTGACAATATTTGTATCAGAAAAGGTGGGTGATAATTTATTACATGTTTTCTAGTTTTTACCATAGTAATCATTTATTTAAGTAAGTCTTTTCTTGTAAACGATGAAAGTTGAAGTGCATAGAGAAATCAACACAAATTTAAGTGATTCCAGAGAAGAAACAAGCACAGAGTAGCTGGCTATTATGTATTCCAAATAAGGTGTAATTCTTATGACTTCAAAGTGGACAAGTGAAGACATTAGGTCTAAAATGAATGTGTTTAATTTGGTTAAGGAATGATTAATAAAATTCAAAAAACTAAAAAGTAGTAAAAGTTGGAAAACAAAATGAAGATCAACTACCAGAAATTTTCATAAGGCTTCCAACACTGCAGCCACCAGCCACAAGAAGCTACCGAGTATTTGAAATGTATCTAGTCTAGGCTGTAAGCAGATTTCAAAGACTCTATGAGAGTTTTAAATCCTCGTTGACATTTTTATTTTAATTGCACTTTGAAATGTATTCTGGAAATATTAGAATAAAAGTGTATTATTAAAATGGATTAATTTTACTATTTCTTTCTTCATCTGTCTACTAGGTAATTAAAATTACACATGTAGTTTGCATTATCTTTCTACTGGGCAGCACTGTGCTACTTTTTTCTAAAATTAGCTGATACTGATTACATTTCATCTGCAGTCCCAAAATGCCCTCAAATAATATTAGTCTTTCTTAATTCTCATTTTTTCCCCATTAAAAAGTATTTATGTCCTTGGCTCGAAAGTTCAAGTTTTGCTAAAAGTCAATGATTATAATATGTACCTCCACTCTGAAATATTTTGGAAATGGTTGGGAACTAAAAGGTATAGATCTGAGTCTACTTTTCTGTCTTTAACAGTTAAACACCACACTGGGTAATTTATGAAGCATAGACATATTATCATAGTCTTGGAGGTCCAAGGCCAAGTGGCTGCCGTGGTCAGGGTATCTCATTGGTGGGGACTCTGTAAGAGCCCCAAGGCAGCACAGGGCACCACATGGCAAGAGGTTCCGTGTATGTGTCAGCCTCATTCTCTCTCCCTATAAACCCACCAAGATTCAATCAGGGGGTCCCATCCTGATGACTTATACTAATCATTCCCTAAAGACCTCAAATTTCAACATGATAGTTAAAGTTTTCACCCTCTTAATCTCACTGCAAATTTATTTCAGCACATGGATTGGGGCGGGGGGGGGCACACTTAAACCACAATAGTATATATGACTATGGAGAACTTCATGAATTAGCTGCATGAATGTGTGTACTAGAGACAGAGAAAGGAGGAGAGAGAGAAAAAGTAATTTTACAAAGCACCAAGAAATCTTCAATATCCTCAGACCACAAATAATAACAAATTACCAAAAATAATATTAAAATTACTAAAGCTAAAAATCCTCCATTATCTACTTAATCATTTAGAAGGAACTTATTAGTAATAGAAAAAAACTTTTAAACACATTGGCTAAAGAATTATTTGAGTTTTACGTTATCTGAGTTCTTTGAGTTTTAAGTTTTATGATTAAGACATTTTGCAACTCTGTCAGATCTCAAAATTTTGTTTCCATTAAAAATTTTCTCA
Source organism: Tupaia tana (assembly GCA_026018925.1). Classification (NCBI taxonomy): domain Eukaryota; kingdom Metazoa; phylum Chordata; class Mammalia; order Scandentia; family Tupaiidae; genus Tupaia; species Tupaia tana. The sequence continues at coordinate 117,020,538 of JAKSZU010000003.1, forward strand.
CACACCTCCCACCTTCCCCACCCACAGAAGCAGCTTCTGGTACCTACTATTACCCTCAATTCCTAAGCTTTTAAGTCCTTCAGTTTCTGCCACGAGTACAGATATTTGGTATATACTAAGCAGGGACATATATAGTATTTGTCTTTACATAGTCTGGCTTAGTTCACTCAGCATTGTTCCTTCTAGGTTCATCTACTTTGTGTCAAATGACAGGATTTCACTGTTCTTTATGGTTGAGTATTCCATAGCGTATATGTGCTCTGTGACCCAATACATTCGTTGGTTACTGGTTAAATTTGTGTTTATTTATTAAGCAGGTAAATAGCTTAATGGTCTATGCCTATCATTTCTTTTATTTAAAATTTTTTATTGCTAAAGGGATTGTGTGCTCACCAGAGAGAGAGAGAGAGAAAGAAAGCATTCCTCAATGGGGCATAGTCATGACGCAATCCACTTTTGTCCATTTCTCCATCGCACTAAGATTTGTGGCATGCATACACATGCATAAGCTTGTTTTTCAAGCCACCAGGGCCAGGATTTGAACCACAGTTGGCATGTGAAATCCAGCTCACAATACACAGCATTTAAACTCTGTGCTATGGAGGTGGTCCTGCCTAATTATTTTATATTAAAAATACTTCTTTATGGGAAACTCTTCTGTGACACTGAACACTTTCTACCTAAACTAGATTTCAGATTCCGTTTAACCACTTAGTTTTCTTGATTACATCTAAGCACATCATCCCAACCCTTGCCAACCTAGCCTACAACGGGCTAATTACGGAAATGACTGGGTGAACAAGAGAATGACTGAATGAGTAAGATTATGGTTTTCTTTGCCCTGAACTATATCTTTCACCTTTTTGTGAAAAGATCAGATAATGGTCAAGCATTCCAGTTGGACATTCAAATATATATGTGAGACAGTTTAAAGAAATTAGTGTCAGGCTAGCAGGTGGCACAGAGGTTAAGGAGTTCTGAGACAGTTCAAGTCCCAGATCTGGCAGCTTGATAAACATGCTCAGGATGTGTGTGCGTATCCAAAATCCTGAGAGAAGAATGGAGAAGAGACTGTGCCATGGCCATGCTCCCAAGGACTGAGTTCTCACTTTCTTGCTCTCTCTCTCTGTCTCTCTGTCTGTGTCTAGGAAGTGTACATGGCCTATAGCAAACTTAAAAAAATGATAAAAGAAATTAGTGTGCATTCAAACTATATCTGAATTTCTTAGGTGTATATTTAAAAATAAAATAAAATAAAATGCCAGTAACGGTATCTGAAAACTTTTTATTCAATATTTCAATAGTTTTTTTCTTAAATGATAACACACAAGGTTTTTGCATTAGGAATCTTTTCGACTCCACAAAATAAAACTATTATTGCCTTGTGCTTCTTATGTTAGTGTAAAATTGAAGTCTTAAACTCTCAGTTCTTATTTAATTTAATTGATGAAGTCTGAAATACATTATTTCTTCAAAAATTGAAAATATTATACCATATCTGAATTTATGCCACACCTAAAATGTGTCAAATACACAAAAAATTACATTTTTGAAAAGTTTATTTTTTTATTTCTTCCACGAGCAAGAGAAAGAGAGAGGGCCTTAACAATAGTAGCTTCAGAGCATGGTCCACTCCCAGCCGGCCCTCATCCTGGGCACACATGTGCCTGGTGTACTCAGGGAGGTTTTCTAGAAGCAAACCTGGAACTTTCCCACATGAGCCAACGCCACAGACACTGCCTTTTACTGCTGCACCAGTCCAACCCCTCCAAATTCATTTCTTTTTCTTCCTAGTCAGCTAACAATTATTCCCAGACATACTATTTACCTCTTCGTCTTCATCAACAGTTTTTCAACTGCAAGGACCACCGTATATATGTATCAGCAGTATTTGAGACAAGGATATAATTTTCCTTGATCTGTACAACCCTCGAAGGGTTATGCAACTGCATTTTAAAAAATATTAAGTCATTCAAAGGTGAAAGTTGTGTGTGTGCGTGCGCGTGCATGTGCAAGCACGTGTGTGTGTGTGTGTGTGTGTGTGTGATAGAAAGGGCCTGAAATACAGCTCTGAATTTTGAGGTGCTCCTGACATTTACTATATGAACATTAAGGCTTTTTTCCCCCAGATGCTCAGATATTTTGCCAAAATGTGTTAATACAAAATCACTTAGAGAATATGAGCTAGTCCAGAGATTAATAAAACCTCCAACTTCACAGGCTTCCACAAATAACGAGATGAAAACAAAAGATAATTTTCAGCCATCAAATATTTCAATACTTCACTCTGTTTCTATGACATATTTATCCCATACAAAAGATTTGCTAGAGGAGTTGTAATGGCCTTCTGGGACAGGAAGAATAAGGTTTCTGAAGAAAATGTTAAATTAGTTTTGATGGTGATGCAAAGTTAAGGAAGGGTTGTTAAGGGGTGGCTTGCTGCCACAGGGCGGGGTTTTGTTTTGGTATCCTTTTAGAGCCTGCAGGTGTTTGGCACGGGTTAAAATCAGGGCCAGCTGTGATATTTCAATAGTTCGGATATTTCCCTCCCAATGATTCTCAGAAGTGATGCTTCGGGGTGATGTCTTACACCTGATGTAGTCAACTTGTGTGGTACAAACACAAAGACTGTTAAATAACAGTTGTGTGACAATCACTGCCCTCTCTTCCTACTCTTAGGTAAAGGGTGTCAAGGACAAAGGCAACCACGAATCAGTCTCAATGATTCATTTGTTGTATTATATTTTATCTATTTATTTTTGACAGATTTTTGCTACAGGGTGTGTATGTTCACCAGAGAGACACAGAAAGAGAGAAAGTGAGAAATCACCCCCCCAGGGGGATGGTCACGCCACAATTCCTTCTCCTCTATTCTCCTCTCAGGATTTGGAGATACACACACCCGGGTCCAGCATGAGTTTCAAACCGCCAGATCCAGGACTTGAACTGGGGTCAGCCAGGTGTGAGTCCAGCACCTTAACCAGTACACCACCTGCTGGCCCCTGATTTATTTGTTTTAAACTGAACAGTTCAATCAAAGATAATAACATACTAGGATCATTCTTAAGCAAAGTCCTAAAAGCAAACTGGTGCATTCTCTTGATTCCCACTGTAGATAACAATGCTTTCAAACCCTCTCAGTGGTGATATTCATACCTATTTTTGCAGGAATTTGAATAGTTTCTATTAAAAGCTGCATTTTCTTTTAAGTTTGTTTGGGTTGGAAACCCTCAAACCACAATATATTTCATGCACATGTTCCCAAGGGTATGTTAAATAGGACCATACTGAGGTCATCTAGTAAGTTTCAGAAACTCTTAAGAATTCCTTTAATGTACTACACAATCTTGGCCTGATTAAAAGAAGATATCTTAAGAAAGCACTTGGAAAAATGACTGGCTATTAAATCTATATGCAGATAATCCATATTATACTTCTATAATGCATAGAGCTTTCTGCAGATAATTTGTCATTGAGGAAGAAAAACAATAAAATTGCCATTTTAAAGGCTTTCAGTCAAAACTTTTCAGAACTATCAGTAAATGCAAACCAAAACCCCCAGGGAATTAATACTTGGATTAACAGTGGATGCTTACAAGATCATTTTAACTGTGCAAAGATTTGTAGTTTATGATCAGAAGATAAGGAAGACCACCTTTCATCTATCCAAGCAAAGAAAAAATATATCACCCATTGTTTTGGTAGTCAAAAGTCAAGTATTCTCAGAATAGGAGACTATGGGAAATTTTTAGGTTTGAATAGTTTCTACCATCAAGTAAATTTTTGACATCTACCAAATTCAAACCATAGATCAAATGTAAATGGTCCACTTAATAAGTAGAAAAATAAAATTCTTTCCTGTTCTACTGACTTCTCATACTTTTTCTCTTTCATTGGGTCAGACATACCCCTTTTCACTTCATCAAAGTCTCCCTTCACGCGCCATGTTCCAGGCCTTGTACTTCACCCAAAGCAGTTTGCAGTTGAGCTAACAGCTGTGCTGGCACAGCGCACACGGAGAGCTGGGCCCAGGCGCCCATTCGCTCCCCAATACATTCCCACATCTTAACAGAAGTGGTCAGTTCTGTGTACCCAAGGCCAAGAAACTCTGTAGCTCAATCAGAGAAAAAACAAGGGCGGACACCTTAAACAGAAGTCATACTTACAAAAAACTTTTATGAAAAATAAAAGGATATTCAGTATTCAGACACAATGAAGGGTTGACAATTCCTTGATGTGGTGTTTACAAATAATTTTGTGTTTTCACAAACACAAAATCTCACTAGAGTGAGATTTTAAGTTGATTTCCATCTCCACAGTTACACCGGATTTGCCTCTATCACTACACAAAGGTAGGTAAAAGAAAGAGTTTTTAAATCAGAATACAACCATAAAGGGCACCATCTAACCAGAGCACTATCATGCATCGATTGTCTGCCATTCAGCAATCCCTGAGCTGATACCTTGATAATAATTATCTCATTTAACAGTTTCAGCAATATAGAGATAACAGCCTATTTCATCATTTAACAGTCAAAGAAACTAAAACTTACAAGGTTTGTGACAGTGTCCACAAATTTTGACCACAGGTGTAAACCATTATTTATGCTTAAGTCTCTTGAGATGGCCAAAGTTTTCCAAACAACCCTAAAGGTAGAGTTTATCAACCCTACTCAAGCAACACAGGAGTCACCTGATCATTTGGAAAGCCTACATATCCCAGAACTAACCGACTCATTAATTTGCTGATTCATGCATCAACACATATTTATTGTTCACTTGGTATTTAAGTCAATTTTGAATTTAATTTTTAGAAACACAGAGATGACTCAATTTATACTAAATCTCCAGCATCTTATACATAGTGTAATAAAAAGTATATTTAATAAATGAATGACCTTTCTAAGTAGTCATGTTAAATATCACCCTAAGGGCTTTTATAACAATGCACTTCGCAAACTTTGAAAAAAAAAATGATTTTTCTCACATATTACTTTTCTTTCAATGCAATTTTTAATTATTTTTTTTTTTTTTAGAGAGAGACTTTTGCTATAGGGCATGTGCAGTCACCAGAGAGACAGAGAGATAGAAACTGAGAAATCGCTCCCCTGGGGGAATGGCCATGCTACAATCCCTTCTCTTCCAGGGATTTGGGCATGCACACACACCTGGCGTGAGTTTTAAGCTGCCAGTCCAGGGCACAAACCACGGTCAACTACATGGAAGTCCAGCAAAGTAACCACCACACCATCTGCTGGTCCCACAAATGCAAAATTTTATGGACTTCTTTCTAAAAGAGACAAACACTTTCAGGCAGAAGGGAAAGATGATGCCTGCCTCTGTGTAGGTCAGTTTCATAATTTCCACAGTCATCTCTGCTCTCTTTTTTTTAATAACCAGAGGGCATGTGCTCTTGCCAGAAAGAGAAAGCACCCTATCCAATGGAGAGTGGTCACACCAATATCCCTTCTCCTCCATTTCCTCTTCCTATTGGGATTTTGGGCAGGCAAGCACACACGCCAGGCATGGTTCTCAAGCCACCCGGGCTGGAACAGGGACCTGAACCACTGTCAGCCAAAAGGGATCCAGCTCCCTTAACCACTAGGCCATGGAACTGGCCTGATCTTGGCTCATTTTAAAACTGTAATAATAGTGGCGAACTCCTCCCAGAGGTCCACAAGCTTCTCTTTTACCCTTTTGCCTGCACCAGCCACAGCCCAGGAAGGAGGGGGGTGGCCACAGGGAGCAGCCATAGGAGCCAGGACCGCAGGACCGGGAACCCAGGCCTTTTCTGAATGTGGGCCATTTCTGGCACAGTGTCTGTCCCAAGACCCACCTGACATGTGTGAGCGCAAACCTCGCAGGGACACCTGAGCTGTTCCACTGTGGTGCTAGGTCCCACGTCTCTCCGGCTCAGCAAGATGAAGTCATACAGAAGTGTCTACCAATTGAAGGAGATGATGTTGGAGATGACGGGAGAATCAATCTGCTAGTGCAGAGTTTCATTAAATGAATCTCAAGAAGAGGGATATAGCCAGTGTCAATGTGTGTTAAGCACACTCTCGCAATGTGAATTTTCAATGGGCAAAACTTTGGTGGCACATGATATGGATCTCAGAAAAATGCAAAAAGCAAACTCTTCAAGCAAAATGAATACAAAAGTCACCAAGGATATGATGCTTTAGCAAAGTGATCCAACATCATCTAGACAGGCATGAGACATTGAAGGGGCTAGGAGCTCTGAGAAAAGAATTAGAGCACCTTTCGCTTGTTAAAGACAGTGTTGAAGATAAGCTGGAACTGAGATACAAACGGCTCCAAGTTCTCCTTAGTGCCATCTGTGAACTTCAGCAAACACTGGGAAATGATGGAAAGCTCTCAGAAGTAGAAGAAGCTCAAGAAACAAGCATGGAAGTAGGTCCTAAAGCCCGTAGTCAGGCTAATTGCTCACCATTTCCCAAATATTGACATTGTTACATGGTCTTAGTGTGTTTAGAATGGGTCGTGTTCTTAAGACATATAAAGCTATAGCAGTAAAATTCTGTTTTGAAACATTAATGAACATTTTAGTCATATTTCCTCACACAAAGGAAAATAACTTCAGTATAAATTTATTTCTACTGAAAAAGAAAAACCTCCCCTCCTAAATATTCATGACAAGACCCCAAGATAAAAGTAATACCCAACCCCATACCCACTTCAGTTTTCCTTCTCTGGCAGTTGCCTACCCGTACGCATTTCTAATGTGGAATATATTTCTTTTCTGTTAAAAATCTATTTTTTATTTTTCTATTCAAACTTTTCTTTTCCTACTTTACACGTGTTCATGGTTTTTCATGTGTGTTAGGGCAGGTCTCTAACCTCAGACCTAGACCCAAAGAACTGGGTATTTCACACAACGCAACTCAGCTCCCTGCACGGTAATATCACTTCATCACAAGGAATCACCAAGCATGGGTCCACAATGCCATGGGGTCACTTTCATATGACCTCACATACAACACATCAATCATGTGGGCCCCTTGCCTCAAATACCAATTAACCATTGTTTATATATTTGTAGTCTTGGTAGAAAAACAGCAAAAAGAAGCAGAATTCATTCACCATTTGTCTCCATTAAACATTGTAACCACTGAATTAAGTACATTTCGATTTCTTTTTAAACAAATGGTCACATAAGATAAAAGTACCAACATTAGAGAGACCAGTTTTCCAACAAAGCTCTCCTCCCTCCGAACGGTGTATCCATTTTCAGTAACTCATTTCAAAGAAAAACTTACCACTATATAAATATGAAGAACTCAAGGAAAACACACATAATTTTGAAATGTTAGACAAGATATATGAATAATTACAGTGAAAGCTTCACAGAAAAAATGGAATTCCTCTCCCTTTGGGGTTAATGAGTGGTTCTGAAGCATGGAAAGTGACCTGTTATATTGACTAAATAAAACCAAAACGTATGCTTTTGACATCTAAGAGTAATCACTTGAAGACTTTTGTAGAAGACATATTTTCTTAGATGATCCTTCTTCCTGGGCCCCAAGAAGGCAACTGTTAAGCAATATATAGCACCAATTTCTACTCTAGTTTAATGTATGCCTCACCAATAACACACATTCATCACAGCATATAAAAACCTCTTCTTTGCAGAATTAAATATGCCTTGATTTATACATTTTAAGATAACCATATAGTCAGAAGTGAGCTATAACTGTGAAAGTCTCATATTTCCTTTTACAAAAAATCATCTGAGTGCCCAGCTACAACCTCTGAATCGAATGAATTTCTGTTCTTTAGGAAAAATACATTTTCTCTGACCTCAGAAACTTTGTGTAGTGGCTGATTAAGAAATACGTCAGATCTGGCAGACACAAAGTATGATTACAAAATAAAGTTCAAAAGTCTCATTAGAATTTAGCATCTCAGACCTTTAACAGTGCAAAATCACGTCACTGACGTAAGCTGCAGACCAATGGCTGGCGTCCCTGTGTACAAATCAACATAAACAGAAAAGGGAGGCAAATTGATGTGGTGTTAAACACAGTGCATTGAAGACTTCAGAAAACAAACCTGAGGGTCTGCAAATACATTCTTCATGTTGTTGATTGGGCCATAAGGGACTCCACTGCCTTCAAAGAGATGTAACCACGTGCTGGTAATTTCTTCTTCAAACCTAGAAACAGACAAACAAGGATGCATCTTCTTACACTCTAAAGAATATAACACAACCTCTTTTCTTACGTGATCCTCTTTCAAAACAACCACTAGTGACAAAAAAGACGTTTCTTAGATTCCTTCACTCCTAGTTTTGAGAGTAGGTAGTCTCCATAAAACAACCTGAGTGGCTCCACCGTGAAACGAGTAGTTTTAAAATCCGTTAGAGATGTAATTCCTACTGTTTCTGCCTTTATGTACTCTTAACAGAAAGCCTCTTGGAAAAAGAGATGAAAAGTGGTATTAACTGAATTCCAAATGTGGTGTTGAACAACTTCTAATGTAATAATAATATAATTGCAATTTGAGCAATGAGGTCATCTTATATAACAGTATTTAGGTCTCAGTATATAGTATATTAGGTTAGAGTAGACACTCTTGTACTAACTTATTCCTCAAAACAATAAATAAGTAAATAAATAAATAAACAAACAAACAAATGAACAAACAAATGGAGCTGTTTTAAAAGAAAGCTATGTGCAAAGTACATAAGAACATAGCAAACTACACAACTATTGGCCTATAAACAATTTTAGCTATACTTACTCGTTTTCGCTGTGATTTATGAATTAGAACTCTAGACATACAGAGACTGATATTTCAGTTTAGCCAACAAAAACTCAAAATAATCCAGTTCTTTACTCTCTGTTTTGTTTCTAGTATAATTTGAGATTAGACTTCATGAACAGAAAAGCATATTTGATTTCTTTTCTTTATTCTCTATTAGGTCTTAAAGAAAGGGAAGCTTATTTCATAACGAGATGTAGTGTTTTCTACCTTGTTAAGGCAGTGAGTACAGAAGCAAAATCTTGACTCCTCAGAGACAGTACAGTCATAGTTTCTAACTATGAAGAATTGTAGAATTATTCATTGTTGAAACAGCTAACTATTTTTAGTTAATTAATAATCTAGGTTACCAAAAAGATCTAAAAACATTAGCTAAAATAGGTTATTGTCATCCAATAAAATGCTTCACATATTAGTGGAAGAACTAGTGTAATTTTAGTAGAGCTATTTAATATTCATGGGCTTCAGATCTGTAGATTCCATAGATTCTAATTATATTAGAAAAATAAACTTTTTTACCATTTTCCAACAAGTAAGAAGTATAAAAACAGTGTTAATATTTGGAGGATACTTCTCTGATCATACTTAATAAATAAAAGTAAAGAGAAAAAAGAAAAATAAAATGGAACTAATATAGCTTCCAAAACATAGGCTGCAGTGTGAAGAATGTACAATCATAGAAAGTTATACACAGGATACAATCTTTTAAAATGAAGGTAGCATTACATTTCACTAAGAACCTGATCCTACTTACATTTACACGGAGTGAGTGCCTGCTATATGCCAAGCATTGATTCCTGCCTTTCAATATAATTCCTTCCATTTTCTTTTTACTATGATAGATAAAAATGTTTCAATATACATCTTAATTTCAGGACAGTAATGTTAACTATTTAGCACACAACAACTCACTTCTAAATATGCCAAAAAAAAAATTTCTTTCATGGGAACACCACAATGCAAGGTTAAATATCTTGCTTCTAATCGATTCTTCACATTCATATTTTCTTTTCAATGACTGTTAAAGTCATCTCCTGGCCAAGACTTCCTAAAATATATGTAGATATATATTTCATCAGGATGACATATGCTGAAAGAATAAAAGAGATAGTTTGAACCTGGAGCCTTTTCAGTCAGAGTGTCAATTATTTAAGTTTTCATAAGCAGAGTGTTGTAATGGTTAGTCTGATGAATTTTCAAGACAAGTGAATTTATCACCTTGGGACTCACCCAAGTGGTCTGAAAGATCTGCACAGAAAACGCATATCAGTATCCAAACAAACCCGTGGCTACAAGCTAGCCAACACAAAACTCTCGGGGGAATAGTTGAAGTTTTAGTTTATGTAAGCTTTTCACCACTGGGCAAAAGAGAGGGATTTATTTCATGTTATGGAAAACAACGGATGCTCTTTGGAAATAAGACTAGGGGAAGAGGCAGTGTCTGAAGCTGCAGTTGTGACCACTGTTTGTGTCTTTGTGTGGGTGTGGGTGTGGAAGGGTTCCTAAATGCCATAAACTCAATCAGTCAGAGACGGAACATCGCTGCATTCCACGGCTCCCAGAGGACACATCCATCATTTTCTTCCAAAAATCTATCTCTTGATCTAAATCTGATGTGGAATCCTTTCCTTTATCTATGCAAAAAAATAAAAGCTTTAAGTGAATGTTTTTATTAACCACAAAAATTCTGCTAAAAAAAAGGTGGAAAGAGCTAGCTGATCTGAATCCCTCAGGGCAACGGAATCATGAAGACAAAAACGGGTGTCTTTAGATGCAGTTTAGCAAGACTTGAAGCTCATGGAAGTTATTTGGAGACTCATAAACAATTCAGACTTAACTGTGAACTTGCTATATCGAGCCATATGTCTAATTCTAGATTTTTGTTGAATTCCCTCAAGGCAAGGAATGAGTATTATTAATCAGAAAAGATCATTTAGGTAGATGAGGCACTGATGCATTCAAAAAAAAAGAGTTTAAATTTCTTAACATCAAAAAGTAATTTTGAAAACAAAAAATTATTCTCTTTATTGAATGGATTAAAGTCTCAAAGGAACCAAATCCAAGACCAAAGAGACACTAAAAGATCAAGGTCAGGAAGGTGGGACTCAGAGGTAGTTGTTACCCTGGTGATAACTAAATTAAATTGTTCTGTCTGCATTTTGTCAATTTTATCTTCACAACCACAGTATAAGATAAGTATTAACATTATTTTACCAATAGGAAACTCAGGTTTGTAGGAATTAATTTGCTCTAATTTGAATAGCTTTCAAGTTCAGAGGTCACATTTCAAGTTGAGACGGTTTAACTCCAAAGCCACTTTCTGAGTACATAATGATTGTAGCAGAGTACATTCAGAAAACATAGGTTTACATATTGTTTGCATTATATATGGTCAGATAACTACAAAAACGCAGAGCAGAGCTGAAACTATTCGTCTTTTCCACTAATATCCTTCCTCACTTCCATCTGAAATACCTCGATATATATTTCCTTGCATGATACTTATTCATTCCTGATGCTTTTAGCAAGAGTTTGTTTTGAGTCAGCCATGGAGATTCCATCAATAAGAAAGACAGTCTGTTGTGTGCAGATATCATATGGTCTAATGGAGATCACAGCTATGGAAATGGATGAACAACAGTGCGAGATGCTGAGGCACAGCCTTGAACGAACAACTTAGAGTTGAAGTACCAAAGGAGACTCTTGCTAGGCCTGGGGAAGTGAGGCAAGACGGTACTCCAAAGTGAGATGACATTTGAGCCAAGTGTTAAGTGTTGCATTAGTGAAAGATAGTGCAAAGGAGCTTCCAGGCAGAAAGAGCACTGTATAAAAGATTCAATCTGGAAGGATTCAGAAATCTCTTGTGCCCTGAGTGGCAGAAGATGAAATGGAACACAGAGGTTAGAAGCAGAGTCCAAAGCATTTTGTCTGCTATGCTAATGATACTGGATTTCTGCTGGCAGCAAAGAAACCAGAAATCTTTAAACAGGGGACTGACATATTCCAGGAAATTAGAATGCAAAGAATGAACCAATGTAGGTGAGACTAGAGGTAAAGAAACTTGACAGAAGGCAACATGCTCTATCCTTCTGATGAATTTCCAATCTGCTTATCAGTAAATTCCACATTATGGTCAAAACTAAAAATTACCCTGAGGGAACCAACAGGTGGTACAGTGGTTAAGGCCCTGAACTCCCACATGGCCTTAAGCAGTTCAAGTCTCAGACCTCTCAGCTTGAAAATCACAACTGGCAGTTGGCGTAATGGCTATGTCGCTGGACTCCCATGTAGTCGACCGCAGTTTGAGTCCCGGACCAGTGGCTTAAACTCATGCTGGGCACATGTGCATGCATGCCCAAGATCCCGAAAGGAGAAGGCATTGTGGCATGACCATCCCCCTTGCAGGGTGATTTTTCGCTTTCTATCTCTCTGTCTCTGTCTTTCTGGCAAGCGCACACGCCCTATAGCAAAAACCTCTCAAAAAAAAAAAAAAAAAAAAAAGGAAGGGAGGGAGGGAGGGAGGGAGGAAGGAAGAAAGGAAGAAGGAAGGAAGGAAAGAAAGAAAATCACATCAGGCGCGTGTATGTGCATGGAGAATGGGGGAGAAGGGATTGGAGCATGGCTGCCACATTTCATGAGTTATTCCCTTATGTATGTTTCCAGTCTTTTCATAGTCCTCATCCCACCTCTCTGTGCCATAGTTGATGCTATTGACTATTTGACCTTCAAGTCTTCTGACATTCCACTTTCTTGGTTTTCTTAAAAGAGTTCTCTTTGGCCCTTGCCATTAATTAGTTCTTTTGCCAGTTTCAATACTTTTTGTTCTCTTTTACCTACCTAAGTAATCTTGTCATCTCTGTGCAGATGATACCAATAGCCACATTTCAGCTCTGAAAATTTCTTCTCCAGTTTCTAACTTCCCTTTTTCTAGTTACTATAGGATAATTCCACTCAGATGAGCTGTCATCTCCAAAGTGCAACAACGCCATGGATGACTTTATCGTTTCCATTCCTCCAATAAACCTAGAATTCCTCCTTTGCCGGAACTCCCACTCTTGGCTGAGTCTGAGATTCCTTTTTTTTAATCATTTCTTTTAACTTTTATGAGAGGACTTCAAGAACTTCATGAAAATGGAATTAAAGTACCAGTTTATTTTGGCACAAAAAAGTTTGAAATCCGTGAACAGTTTTTTCATAATACACATTTTTAGCAAATGTTTTTGAAGAACCCCTAATATGCAATTATCCTACAGGTAGAGTCAACCCTTCAAAATTAAAGCTTAATTTCTGCATTCTGACTATAATTGTAACAATTATGGCTCTTGATTCTTCACATTTGGACTATGGAAATAGTTGGATTAAAATTTATTGCCTTGGGGTCAGCAGGTAGCATGGAGATTAAGGTGCTGGAAACATGACCAACTGCAGTTTGAGTCCAGACCCAGTGGCTTGAAAATCACACCAGGAGGACAGGAGAATGCTCAGTTGGAAAACTGCTTGTACATCAATGTTTACTGTAGCATTATTCACGATTGCCAAGACATGGAAACAACCCAAATGTCCACAAACTGATGAATGGATTGAAAAAGTGTGGCATATATACTCTACAGAATACTACTCAGTCATAAAAATAACAAGACCCTGGCATTTGATAGAAAGTGGTCGGATATGGAGGATCTATTGCTGAGTGAAGCAAGTCAGGCTTTGAAAGAAAGATAGTGTGTGTATCCACTGAATATATACCAACTATCTGCACTCTATGGTAGAGATCAAAATATTAGAGGACATAAAACAGTGAAAATACTTAACGAGGATGAGACAGTGTGGAATAGGGGGGTGAAGAGAAGAGTATAGAGAAAGATAGCAAGAGAACAAATAGGCATGACATTAGTGGGATACAGATATGGCTTATTACCTGTTGATGATGACATGTATAGCATTCTCAACTGGATTGGTCTGAGAAGTATTTCGTGATGGTTAAAGTCTGTGGGAGGCTGTGCACCAGCGAGTCTGCCGAGGTTTCTCAGAGAGCAACAATTGCCATGATTGGTTCCCTCAAAAAACCTGACCTTTGAAACCTTGCTCTGATTGGCCACTAGAATCCCTCAGATTTGCATATTCGGCACCTCATGATCGGTCCAAAAGCAACCAATCATAACCCACCGTTTACAACCAATCACGGTCCACCATTTACAACCAATCACGGCCCACCAGCGTGTATATAACCACGATGCCTGGCCCACAGTAGCCAGACGACGACCCTGGAGAGCCTGAAGAGCTGAAACACTGCACAGTCTCCAGACGACCCTGAAGACCCTGAAGAGCTGTGACACCGCGTTGTCTCCGTGCTGCTCACAATAGACAACGGGACCCTGAAGAGTTGTAACACTGCATCGTCTCCGTGCTATACCATGCTGCCCACAATAAACAGACGACACTGAAGACACTGTGTCGTCTCCGTGCTGTACCGTGCTGCCCACAATTAACAGACGACACTGAAGACACTGTGTCATCTCTGTGCTGTGACACTGCGTCACTTGTTCCGGCTCTCACTCCTTCCCTCAGGAAACCTGTTCGACTGTCCCCCTGGGTCGGGACACATGGCGCCCGAACAGGGATGGGACACATGGCGCCCGAACAGGGACGGGACACATGGCACTCGAACAAGGGACCTGAGTACGAAGGATCCAGTGAAGAGCACCCGAGGAGGGGACGGCAGAGAATCGTCCCAAGATAGGATGGCAGAGAATCGTCCGAGAGGGAACGGCAGAGAATCATCTGGTGAGTAACAAAGATTGCTTACTTATAAGTAATAAGGGTAATAATGGGACAAGTAATAAGGGTAATAATGGGACAAGAGCTTAGCCAGCACGAACAAGAGCTTAGCCAGCACAAACAAGAGCTTAGTCAGCACGAACTATTCATTCAGGACTTAAAAGAAGCCCTTGCCACTGTGGTCACTAATTCTAAAATTGAAAAGGAACAGGGAGAGGATCTTATTTCCCTAGATAGTGAGGGAGAAGTTAAAAGCCCCAAAGGTGAGACAAAACCCCAAAAATTGAAAAAACTAAAAAAGAAAAACAACCTTAAGGCTCTACAAGAGCCAAAGAAAAATGAGTCAAAAACTGGGTCAGTTTTTTGGACAATGTGCTGCTGTCTATCATATTTCTATATGGTCTCTGCTTGGGGTGGTTATGTGTTTATTATCAACCTTATTCCACTGCATGTGTTTGTGTTGTTACTGATGCAGAGATATAGCAAAAGAGTCTACATAGCATATAGCATTTTCTACATTGTGGGTTTAATATTATCCATGCAGATACCTTTTGTATCACAATTAGAGAAACTAAAAACCAATACAGACAAAGAAACAAAACTAGTTCAGGGATCACATACGACAGACTTTGAGACATTCCCTGTTATGGAAACTACAGATCCCCAAGGACAGGTTTGGTGCTGTCACAGTGGGTCTATGGTAAAAGAGATTAAGGCGGCAGTCGCCCAATACAGAGCTACTGCTCCATATACCTTAGCTATAGTTGAAGCTATCACCGAGGGCTGGTTCACACCGTCTGATTGGCAAACATTAGCCTGAGCTATCCTTCTTAAATCTCAAAACTCTCAGCCTTTATGTTCCCCTAACCGCAGCTACAGCTGCTGGCTCCACTGGCTTGGGTTATTACGCCAAGTCACTGAGGGCCTTATCTCAGACCAACTAGATTCCCCGGCTGAGGTGGTTCTTCAAAATAGACGAGGTTTAAAACTCCTCCTGGCAGAACAGGGGGGAGTCTCTGTCTTGTTTTACAGGAACACTGCTGCTTTTACGCCAACAAGTCCGGCACCATTCGTGACAACATACATCAACTCCAAGAATCTCTCCAACAACGTAGAAAACAACTTGCCGATGGTCTGTCTGGAATGGTCTCCTCCCTTTCCCGCTCCCCCTACTTGGCCCATTCATTTGCTTTTTAATTGTTTGCTCACTGGAATCTGTTATATTTAATAGGCGCATGTCATTCCTCAAACAACAAATTGACTCACTTATGGAAGACCAACACCTCTATACTGGTCTCGCCTGGGGCGCTGAATCGGTTAGCCAAAGACGGGTAAGAGAGTCTGATGAACCCAATAACTGTTCAGTCCTTCCACCTAAGACAGGAGGCCATCATAGCTATGGGACTCTCCAATGACGGGTAAGAATGGACTTATGGTTCCATAAACAACTCCAACCTAAGACAGGCACGATTCCCCCAGGCCTTTACCTCATCTCTCAAATTAAAACAGAGAAGGGGGATATGTGGGAGGCTGCGCACCAGCGAGTCTGCCGAGGTTTCTCAGAGAGCAAACAATTGCCATGACTGGTTCCCTCAAAAAACCTGACCTTTGGGAACCAGCAGTTAGCGTAATGGCTATGTCACTGGACTCCCACATAGTCAACTGCAGTTCGCGTCCTGGACCCGGTGGCTTAAAACTCATGCCGGGCGCGTGTGTGTGCGTGCCCAAGATCCCGAGAGGAGAATGGAAGAGAAGGGATTGCGGCGTGACCATCCCCCCGGGGGGTGATTTCTTGCTTTCTGTCTCTATGTCTCTCTCTGTCTGTCTGGCAAGCGCACGTGCCCTATAGTGAAAAAAAACCTCTCCAAAAAAAAAAAAAAAAAAAAAAAACCTGACCTTTGAAACCTTGCTCTGATTGGCCACTAGAATCCCTCAGATTTGTATATTCGGCACCTCATGATTGGTCCAAAAGCAACCAATCATTTTACAACCAATCACGGCCCACCAGTGTGTATATAACCACGATGCCTGGCCCACAGTAGCCAGACGACGACCCTGGAGAGCCTGAAGAGCTGAAACACTGCACAGTCTCCAGACGACCCTGAAGACCCTGAAGAGTTGTGACACCGCGTCGTCTCCGTGCTGCTCACAATAGACAACGGGACCCTGAAGAGTTGTAACACTGCATCGTCTCCGTGCTATACCATGCTGCCCACAATAAACAGACGACACTGAAGACACTGTGTCGTCTCCGTGCTGTGACACTGCGCCGCTTGTTCTGGCTCTCACTCCTTCCCTCAGGAAACCTGTTCGACTGTCCCCCACCCCCCGGGTCAGGAGATGTGGCACCCGAACAGGGATGGGACAAAAGTCTTTTTACAAGCAAAATGAGAAATAATGATTGACTGGTTAAAAAATCATCGGAATAATAATAATAATGATCGGGAAAAACAATGAAAAGATATTGAATGATGAAGTGGGGATGTTAATGTCTCTATATTGACTGACATGCGTGGCATTCCCTTTTTTTTTCTCTTTAAATTTATTTATTTTTTATATTAATTCACTATACATCATTACAGCATACAAATGAATTTTCCATCCAAAATACACTGTGTATTGGCTCAATCAAGCACATCAACATACCTGTTTTCAGCAAATAATTTTCCAATTCTTATGTCTTGTATACTTTGTTTTTTGTTTTGCCATCCTTGATTCCTTATCCCTCACCCTCTGCCATGTCCCACCCTCCTCCCACATTGTCTCTGGTATCCATGGTTGCTTTCTGTGCCTTCCTCCCCCATTTAATTGATTTGCTAATGAACTTAATTAGTCTAAATATATCCAATAGCTAGCACAACTGATATATACCTATACATGAACCCAAGTCTGACTTTAGGCATAAACCCCAGTGAGTAGAATGAACATCTTATAAAGTAGTACCCAGCTGGGGCTATATAGCTTACTGCAGTCATCAAATATGCATTTTTTTTTAAAATTTCGATACGAACAGTTTTACCGTTTTTTTTTTTTCTCCTGCAACTTTTTTTTTAATTACTTAACATTCATTCCCTGAGCATCATCACAACGTACTAAATGTGGTTTCCGATCTAGAATAAACTGCATAGTGGCTTAATCATGCATGTTATTATCAATAATATTCCATTTCGGGGGGGCCAGCGCGCCGCGCGTGCGCGGGGCGCTGGGGGCCTGCACGCCGCGCGGGGCTCTGGCTGCTGGCCCAGGGCGGGCGCCGGCCCGGGATGAGCTCTGCTTTGCGTTCCGCGGCCCGTGGGCCGCCCGGCCCCCGCTGCCTCTCCGGCCCGGGGCGGGCGCCAGGCAGGGGTGGGCTCTGTTTCATGTTCCGCGGCCCGGGCCACCCGGCCCCCGCTGCCTCTCTGGCGATGGCGCATGGCCGCTGGGCCTGTGCCTGCGTGTGGCCGCCGGGCCTGCACGTGTTCCCCGGGCCTGAGCGTGGCCCCCGGGCCTGAGCATGGCAGCCGAGCCTGTGCCTGCGCGTGGCCGCCGAGCCTGCGCATGGCCCCTGGACCTGCGCGTGGCCGCCGGGCCTGCGCGTGGCCCCCGGGCCTGAGCGTGGCCGCCGGGCCTGCGCGTGGCCCCCGGGCCTGGACGTGGCCCCCGGGCCTGCGTGTGGCCGCTGGGCCTGCGCGTGGCCGCTGGGCCTGAGCGTGGCCACTGGGCCTGCACCTGCGTGTAGCCGCCGGGCCTGTGCGTGGCCCCCCGGCCTGAGCGTGGCAGCCGGGCCTGCACCTGCGTGTAGCCAGGCCTGCGCGTGGCCGCTGGGCCTGCGCGTGGCCCCCGGGCCTACGTGTGGCCGCCGGGCCCGCGAGTGGCTGCCGAACCTGTGTCTGCGTGTGGCCACCAGGCTTACGTGTGGCCGCCGGGCCTGCACGTGGCCCCCGGGCCCGCACGTGGCCACCGGGACTGCGCGTGGCCACTGGGCCTGCTCCTGCGTGCGGCCGCCGGGCCTGCACGTAGCCCCTGGGCCTGAGCATGGCCGCCGGCCGCAGGCGGCAAACTGAAGCCGAAAACAAGGATTAAGAACTTGCAACTATAAGCAACAAAAAGAAACTTTAGCTGTCTTAAACCAATTGAGAAATATATTGTATAGGAGAATTTTCTCTACCTATGGACAATGAGAAGATGATGGTTACCAGCCCTACATTACCTCAGGGGAAAACAAGATCTACTCCATCATTCTTAAGGAAGCCAGATACCCGTGAATAACTCATGCTGCAGATCCCCACAACACCATTCCCGGTGGTCACAAGATGGATGCTGTGCTGCATCAACTGATAATCATCTCTGCTTACCAAAACTGCTTCCATGAAACGGTATTACATGGAGACTCACCTACAATTGCGGAACTGCACGAGACCAACCCTTAATCCAACCCTGAACAGAATCTATGTTCCCTATTGTTAAGGAGGGTGGGAAGGGACAGAGGGTTGGAGGGAGGGATGGAAGTGTTTCTAGGAACTAGTAATGGAAAATTTTTTTTTGTAGTGGGCATGAATGAATCACTGTGCAGTGTGTACTGGATGGGAGATCGCATTTTGTATGCTGTGATGATGCTGAGGGAAGGAATGTAAATTGAATTACCAAAAAAAAAAAAAAAAAGTTGTTTCAGGGAAAAAAATAAAAATAATAATAATAATTATATATATATATATATATATATATATATATATATATATCCACACAATGACTGTAGTGGGACATGTACCCACAGCTAGGTGCTACTTTATAGGATGCGTAGAGGTGGACTTGTGTTCATGGAAATGTGTGTATCATCTGTGTTTGCTATGAGGGTATTTGGATTGCTTAGGGTCCATGGTGATTCAATAAGGTGTGGGGGAAAAACAGTATAGAGGGCAAGCTTAGATACCAGAGACAGTGTGGGAGGAGAATGGGAGATGGCTGAGGGTGAGAGATAGGGAATCAAGGATGGGGGGTGGGGGGAAGACAGTGTGGAATGGGACAGGAGAAGAGAAGAGTATGGAAAAGGATAGCAAGAGAACAAATAGGCATGACATTAGTGGGATTCAGATATGGTTTATTACCTGTTGATGATGACGTGTATGGTATTCTCAACTGGACAGGTTAGAGAAGTATTTCATGTTGAGTAAAGTCTTTTTACAAGAAAAATTATAGATAGTGATTGAATGTTTAAAAAAATAATTGGAATAATAATCTGAAAAAAATGAAAAGCTATTGGATGATGGTGATGGGGATTTTAATGTCTCTGTATTGACTGATATGAATGGTATTCCTTCTGGAAAAAGAAATGTAATACACTGTAAAGTTATATGTGATTCAATGTAATATAAACAAGATTATGATAATAAAAATAATAATAATAATAATATTATTCCATTTCTACTTTCATACATATGTATACGTATATATATGTTTTTTACCCCATATTTGACCCTCTGCCCTTTCCCTCTCTCTTATTACACTATCTCTGCTATATACAGTTGTCTTCCATTCCCTTTTCTTCAACATTTTGTTCATCACACAATATCATAAGTAATCTAACTACTTTCAGCAGGTAATTTCAAGAAGAGTAGTTTTGAACTGGTAATGATATTTCCTTGAAACTTAAAGCCTAGAAACAGGTTAGTATTCTGTTCAAATAGTAGGTACATGCACCTATCAACAGCTCAAGACAGGACAAAAATCCTTTAAAACCAGAAAACAAAGCTTAGGAGAAAAGCAGCAATAATTCAGTCAAGTCACAGAATGTTGTTTCATCGGTTCAGTCTCATGTACTTAATCTTTCTTCTGTTAAGGTTCGATCTTCCAGATTGAATTCTGGGATATAATATTCATCTCCAAACATTGTCGCTACAATTAAGTTGCCCATTTTCTTAGTTTTTGAACTCTTATTTCTGTGTGTCTGCATTTAATTTTACTGACATAGCACTCCCTTAAGAACTTCTTGGAGATCTGGTCTGGTGCTGGTAAATTCTTTCAGGTTTTGTTTATCTGGGAAAGTTCGTGTCTTTTCTTCCCAAATGAACGATAACCTTGCTGGGTACAGAATTCTTGGTTGAAATTGCTTTTCCCTTAATACTTTGAATATATTTTCCCATTCTCTCCTCGCTGAATATATTTTCCCATTCTCTCCTCGCTCGCATTGTTTCCGATGAGAGGTCTGCCGTTAGTCTGATGGGATACCCTTTGTAGGTAACTTGCCTTTTTTCTCTTGCCAGTCTTAGTATCTTGTCTTTGTCTGTGGTTTTGGTCAATCTGGCTATAATGTGTCTTGGAGAAGATCTTCTTGGGTTGATTCTATTTGGGGTCCTCTGTATTTCTTGGGAATGAATCTTTGAGTGTCTCTCCAGGTTTGGAAAGTTTTCTTGCAGGATTTCATGGAATAGATTGTCAATGCCCTTATGAGTCTCTTCACCCTCTGGGATGCCTATTATCCGGATGTTTGGACGTTTAATTGTATCTAGTACTTCTTGCATATTATTCTCAAATTTTGGGGCCATTTTCTCAGTCTTTGTGGTGGATTTTTCTAGGTTAGCCATTTTCTCTTCTACATTAGAGATTCTATTTCCTGTATGATCTAGTCTCCTATTAATACTTTCAAGGGAGATTTTGACTTCTTGTATTATAGCCTTCATCTATAATAGTTTCATCTGATTCTTTTGTAAAGTGTGAAATTCCTCTTTTAGATCTTGCATGAATTTCCTCACCTCCTGGAACTCTTCAACTCCTTTCTCCTTCCTCTTCAGCAGTTCCTTGTCTCTCTTCTCTTCCATCTCTGTTAGCTTTGCCATTATGAATGTTCTGAATTATTTATCAGACATTTCCATGATTTCCATTGAACTGTATGTGGATGAAGAGGAGCTATGTTTTTCCCTTGTGGGAGAGGTATTTTCCTGCTTCCCCATATTTCTTGTGGTCCTGCAGCAATTTCTAGTCATCTGGTGGATGGTCGGTTTCTTCCCAAACTTGGAAGTTCAAACTGATGGTCGAGGAGTGTACAGAAAAGGAAGCAGAGAGAGGGAAACAATACCAACAACAGCAAAAAAACAGACAAGAAACAGAGAAAAAGAAGAGAAAAACTTTTAAATAAATCTAAAAAAGAAAAATTAATATTCAAAAAATTTCAATAAACCTCAAAAATTAGAAAATTAGGAGGAGGAGAGGGGATTATTAACAAGATAAAGGGCTAGCTAGGAGGGGCCAAAGGGCCCTGTGAAATGCTTCACCTTAAAAAATTCTAAAAAGCAAAAATTTTAAAAAAAGACAGAGAGAGAGGACAGAGACAGAGGTAGAGAGAGATAAAGACAGGAGATTTGAAGGGGGTCTTCCTACCACACGGGTTTTGTATGCTGGAGGCCCAGTGATGAGTGGGACATCTTCCTTTCTCCCAAAATGGCTAGATCGTAGGAGCCATGGAGCTGTCTCCATGGCATTCCCTTTTGAAAAAGCAATGTAATACACTGTAAAGTTATATGCAACTCAATGTAATATAAACAAGATTATGATGATAATAAATAAATTTTTAAAAAAAGAAAAATAAAATCATGCCAAGTGCATGTCCGTGTGCACCCAAAATTACAAGAGAAGAATGTAGGAGATGATATTGCAGTGTGATCATCCCCCCAGGAGGTGATTTCTCACTTTCCCTTTCACTGTCTCTCTCTTTCTTTCTCCAGAGAGCACACACACTCCATGGCAAAATCCCTAAAATTTTTAAAAAAAAAGAAGACATTACCTCTCATCTTTCTCCTTTCAATAAGCAAACAATTTTAAATATATCTCAAATCTATTTGACTTTATCCTTCCATGAGATCACTTATCTTCTTTCATAATAGAAAAAAAGACCATTCTATCTTCACAACTTATACATAGTTGGCACCCAGTACTTGCTAAATGAATGAATATATGACTATCTGAGAAGAATATGAGGCTCTCTGTTACATTCTCCTAAGGCCTCACTGAGACCTAGCTTAATTAGACTGACGTTGCAAGATGGAAGACAATTTGGGATCTCTAGGTTTAAATGAAATATCACAGTGTCGCCTCTTTTTCCATCTCCTTTGATTGTTTCCTAAATTCTGCACAGGAGTATGCCTTGAAGAAAATAAATTTCAAGTTCTCAACAACTAACTTACAATCACATGCTTAAACCATCTTGTTTCAATTTAGGGACTGCCTATCCTATCCAGAGAATCCTTAAGATCTCAGGAATTCAATGGACCTTAAAAATTCATTGTTTTCTGCAATTCTACAAAATCATCATCTTATATATATTGAAAAAAATTCTGGTAATAGGGAACGCACTGACAGTCATGTTAATGGAGTGATTTTTTTCATTTTTTAATTTCATTTTCTCTTTTACATTCAATCACATTATTTAGCTTACAAACTGAATATTTCATCATGTGAACATTTCTCCCTATTCCAGTTGATAAACTATAAAAGTGTCTTCAACAGATAATATCACATTTCTTTGTCTCATTAATGCTTGGCCTCTCTATTTTTCTTCTAAATGTCCTTCCTCAGACTCTACTCTTTCACACATGCTATATCTGGTATTTATCCATTTACTGAAGCAAGCCAGACTATGAAGGAGAGACATTGTATTTCCCCACTTAATATATACCAAGTGTCTGCACTCTATGACTAAAACTGATTGACTAAAGGATATAGAAATACAGTAAATGGAGTGATTTAAACAAACACAGAAAGTGTGCTACATCAGAAAAGGCTCCAGCTTCACACAGATCTGGGTTTGAGTCACAAACTCCAGTATCCCCTATCAAAATGACTTCATAAAAAGATCAATTAATAACATTAAAAATGTTTCCAAATAAAAGCAACCACTTATTAAACACTGACTAAGTGCACTGAGAGCTGGTAGGTGAGGGTGAATGTGAGGGGCAAAGGGAAAAAGTAGTTTATATACATAATTGCATTTTATTCTCATGACAACCCAATAAGGGAGATACTGCCATTATGCTCATTTTAAAGATAAGCAAAATGAGATTTATAGAATTAAATAACCTTTGAGTTGACATGAACACTATGGAGCAAAGCAAGAAGTCCATCCTGGCTCCAAAACCAAGTGCTAACCATCACCTTCTACTGCCTGACTTCTGGCAGCAAAGTCCAGAACAGACCAGGCAAAGCTCTGTGAGTGAAGCACTGCTTGGGTCTGGTCTCTCAGAGGGCTTAAAAGACAGTCCTTAAAGTCTAACCTCTCAGTGTTAAGTTACTGACAGCCTTTAAGGTATCAGGTACCACAAGAAATGTTTTGCATTTATTCAACCTAGACCTCATAATCCAATGATATCAGTTCTATTATCCTCATAATTGATAAAAATAAAGTGTAAAAAGGTGGAGTGGTGCAGTGTCTTGATCAGAAGTCTCTAATCTGTCACTGCTGAGATTTTGAACAAGTTTTCCACTAGGCTCAATCAGTAGGGTAGACCCTAAATGTCAACAACAACTCAAACTTTAACACAGGTGCCACCTTAGGCATCAGCAATCAAGCCACTGTTCCCCAGAGTTGGGGGGCAGAGGCAGTTTTCAGAGGGTAACTGTGTACTAGGTGGGTTGCCTAGGCTCTGACCAATCCTTACTGCTTTTCAGCTGACATCAATCAATCCTGTTTCCAAAATGTCTCATAATGCTGGCAATTTTTTTTTTCATAGAGTGTGTCCACTCATAAGAGAGAGGCAGAGAGAAAACAGTGAGATGGAAAGTGAGAAATCATCACCTGGGTGGATGGCCACGCCATAATCCCTTCTACTCCAGTCTCTTCCTGGGATTTTGGGGACACGTGTACATGTGCCTAGTATGATTTTCAAAACACCAAGCATGGGACGCAAACTGCAGTCACCCCTGTGGGTCCAGCTCCTTAACCACCACGCCACCTGATGACCCACTGGCAACTATTTTCTGAACTGATCCTTTTAAGAATTCTTTGAGGGGCCACCAGGTGGAATGCTGGTAAAGGTATTTGGGTCTCATGTGGCCAAATGTGGTTCAAGTCCCAGAACTTGCAGCTTGAAAATCATGCCAGGCATGTGTATGCACATGCCCAAAATACCAAGAGGAGAATGGAAAATAAGAGACTGCGGTATGGGACCAGCAGTTGAAGTATGGCTATGTCGCTGGACTCCCATGTAGTCGACCATTGGTTCGAGTCCTGGACTGGGTGGCTTAAACTCACACGGGGTGCATGTGCACACATGCTGAAGATCCCAAGAGGAGAATGGAGAAGAAGTGATTGCGGCATGGCCATCCCCCCAGGGGGTGATTTCTTCTCTCTGTCTCTCTCTGTCTTTCTGGTGAGTGCACATGCCCTATAGCAAAAACCTCTCCAAAAAAAAATGGCTAGAATCAAAAAAATAAAGAACAACAAATGCTGATGAGGCTGTGGGAACTCTCTGACACTGCTGGTGGGAATGTAAATTAATATAATCCCTGTGAAAAACAATATGGAGGTGACTCAAAAACCCTACAAATAGAACTTCATATGACCCAGTAACCCCACTCCTTGGTATTTATCCAAGGATAGGAAAACACTCAGTTGGAAAGATATCTGCACATCCATGTTTACTAAGACATGGAGTCAACCAAAGTGTCTAAAAACTGATGACTGGGTTGAAAAACTGTGGCACATATATACTATGGAATTTTACTCAGCCATAATAAACAATGAGACCTACCAATTGATTCAAAGTGGAGCCAGAATGAAAGATACACACCATATGTCCCCAATCAATATGTACTGAACATCTGTACTGTATGGCAGAAATGGAAAGATTCAAAGATATGACAACAGAGAGGGTAAATGTAGATGCCAGAGAAGGCAAGGGAAGGGTAGAGATCTGGTAGGTGAGGGTGAATGTGAGGGGCAAAGGAAAAGAGCATTTAATGAACAAAGGAATGTAAATTTCTCTGTGAAAAAAAGTTCTGTAATTTTGGCTTTATAAAAATAAAAGTCAAAAATAAATAAATAAAATGTATTGAGAAAACTACCTGATATTTAATACTAATAATTACTGTGGGTAAATTATATAACTTCTCTGAGCTTCAATTTTCTGATCTATTCTAAGAAAACTAGAATAGTTGTAAATTGTTCAGCACAGCTCATAATAGGTACCCAGTACAAGTCATTTACTTAGTAATAGTGTCACTTACAACTAAAATAAATATAATCATAAAGGATCCTGTCTATAACTGCAAAGCCAAGATGAGAATTTTAACAATTTATATAGCAGGGCCTGTTTACTACTGACCATCTTGCAGATATTTTATGGTTATAAAAGTCTAAGCTTCTGGAACTTCCAAAACATTTTCATCTGTTTCTTTTTTGTCATTTGTTTGTTTCTCTTTCTAGAAAACAGCAGTGTTTGTACTGAAACCTTTTGGGGTTTGGTGAGGAACGTGTCCAGAATCCCAGCTGGTCCTCCTTGTATGTGGAGTTACCACAGTCAGGAGTGACAACGCAGAGATTTCAAGCGAGGCAGGAAATGACAATCATGTACATTCTACCAGAAGCAACCAGGACAGTTCTGAAATCACTGATAGAAGTACCGGCATCAAGATAGCTTGGGAAGAGGTCAAAGAGGTTAGGTATACTTTTTGTCTCACCCCGGGAATTGAAGCCAAATCCAAAACCTAAATTCCTGTTCATGATCAGAGAGAATGACTGCTGGGGTTCCAGCTGTTTCCATATCTAAATGAGGTCTCCTTTTTCTACAGGGACCTTTCTGTTACAACTTTCTTCTTATTCAACATTTACTTTCAAGATGTATCCATATTCATACCTGTAAATATGGTTCGTTCATTTCATCCACTGGGTATATGCCGGTGTGAATATTTCACAATTCAGCTTTTCTCCTACTACTACATCATCTCCAGTGTCTTAGTGTTACATGCAGTGATTCAAGAAACCTTATGAATGTGTCGGTTCATATGAGAGTATTCCCATTCCCCAGGGTGTAATTAGAGAATTTGGACTGCTGAGTCATAAAGCAGACACCTTCAACTGTACTACTGGGTCGTTGGAAAAGTCATGACGTATATTTGCATGGGAAAAAAAAAATGCCATGACCTTTCTGATGACTCAGTGGATTTTGCCAAGTTGCTCTCACAAGGGCTTGATGCCAGTTGCTACTTCGCCCATGTTCCATATTCTCAACATTTTTCACTGTGAGACTGAAAATTCTGTAAATCTAATAGAGGTGGAATGGTATCACATGGTTATTTTACGTTGCCTTTTCCACAGCAGAAGAAATTAAGCATCTTTTCATAAGCTTACGGGTCATTAGATATTGAAAGCTTTGCTTTGTTCTCCTTCTTTACGGCTTCCGTCCATTTTCAGTTAGCCTGCTTGTCTTTTCTCATTGACTTATAAGAACTTTCGCAGTCTAGATACAAGTCCTTTATGCACTTCAAATTTCTTTTCCTACTCTATGGTTTGCCTTTAACTTTAACTTACATTTTCATATGGAAATTACTCATGTTAATGGTAACAATTTCTAAGATTCTTGTCCTTTAAGGCTTCTGCTTTTTATGTTGCTTTGAAATGTAGACCTAATTCATCACCTTGTTATGAGCAATTAAATAAATTATCACTTTCAGAGTATTACAAATAGTGCCTGATACAAGTTAGTGCTTGTAAGTGTTAAATAAATAAAACTACACACACATTAGTGGAGGCAAACTGTTGGCAGGGAAAGGGAAGAAACTGGAATAGGAGATTTAGACACAAAAATGCACTGCCTACAGGAAACGTCCTTTTGGATAAACCTGAGTAAACTCAAACCAATAGGACTCTGTAAGATTCAGGCAGGAGTCTACAATTCAGTAACTATAAACAGGCCTGTGACACTTCCATAACCCACAGAAAAACAGCTGGAATTTGTTGGTCGGCGTATCTACCGTAAACAGAATCACAGATTTAATATTTCCTGTAATTTCCTCAGACCTTATTTCCTCTTAAGAATTTATCTCTACATATAACTGATAAATTATGGTTAAAGTTATCTGTTTTCCCCCTGCATTAATCTCTCTCTCTGTTGTCCGCAAGTCAATTTACAGGCCACACAAAAGAAGGAGTTAAGAGTCCACCCAGAATCCAGTCACTGCCTTCTATCTCAAGGTCACTTGGGACTTCCCATACACCTGGCTTGTACACATCCTGCAACACTAAGTTAAGTAACCAATAAGTCTGAAGAATCACACTAATTATTAGCACATTAACAAGTCCAGCCCATCCCAATCAGCATTCACAGTTGAGAAACAATCTTTGCTCTGTACAGACTTTAAGTGATGTGTGGGTCACTTCTAATGGTTTGGCCTGATCAGAATTGTGGTCACTGTGCATACAGCCTAAGCAGCATTGTTGCAAACATGATATGACAGAGTTGCCAATGTTGCCAAGGTCCATGATACTTCATACTACAGGCTAGTCAAACTGAAGAGTAAGCCTCTTTCATTGAGATCTCTTGAAGAACTACTGAAGCAACATATTCTTGTACAGAAGAAATAAATCAACTATTAGCTTACCACAAAGAAATTAATTGTTTTATGAATAGTTTTTAGAATATCTGTATGAACATATATTTTTAATTTTAAAAAATCACAATGTTTTGTAGCCATTTGAAATTTAGCAATCACATGATCATGTCAAGAAATAGTTAAATGGTATGTCATGTTAGCGGCTAAAGAGTATTCATTATAACAATCTACTGTAAGTTACTTGAGCACATTCCTTAGATATTTATGTTGTATTTCCCTGAGGTTTAGGTGTACTGCTTGAGTAAACATCCTTGCTGCTAAATCTCTTTATATGAATCCCTAGCTTTCATTCCTAAAAATGGAAATCCTTTAAATGTGCATAATTTTAAAACATTTTTATATTCATTCATTGAACAACTATTTATTGAATGTCTGCTAGGGACTAGGCACTCTCGAGGGGTATAGCAGTATAAAAAAATAGGCAAAAATCAGGACCAGCAGATTGTGTAATGGCTATGTTGTTGGACTCCCATGTAGTTGACGGTTCGAGTTCCAGACCCAGTGGCTTGAACTCACACTAGGTACATGTGCGTGCGTGCCCAAGATCCGTAGAGGAGAATGGAGGAGAAGGGATTGCAGCATGGCCATCCCCCCTGGCGGGGGGGGTGATTTCTTGCTTTCTGTCTCTCTGTCTCTCTCTGTCTTTCTAGCAAGCACACATGCCCTATAGCAAAATCCTCTCTAAAAATAAAAATGGGCAAAAATCTTGATCTTTACAAAGTTTGCTTGAGGGAAAGAGATAAATGAGTAAAATTTATATTATTTATGGAATTGCTATGGAAACAAATTAAGCAGAAAAATAAAGCTCTTTGTCACAGGTTGTACTTTCAATAGGATAACTTAAGAAGGTGTCAACCAATGAGAAGAATAAGTGTCAAATGCATTGTATAATGAGCTTCTATCACCAAAATGAAGAATTATCATTTGATTTCATTTTCCCACTTTCACAGGGGGGAAAAAAGGCATCTCACTGATTACTAATGTTTGAGTTATTTGGATATCTTATTTTACAGAAAGCCTGATAATTTCTTTTCAATTATTTTCTATTCTTTTTTTTATTTTCTTCTTAATGCATAAGACATCTTTTTATATTATGTTAGATCAGTTTTAAATTTTCCTTAAATTTTTATTTATGGTGGTTTTTGTTTGGTTTGGTTGTTTTTAGTTTTGTTTGTCAGAGAGCTTGCCAGAGAGAGACAGAGAGACAGAGAATGGGGAGAGGGAGATAGCCCCCCCACAATGGGGCATGGTCATAGCACAATCCCTTCTCCTTTATTTCTCTATCCTTTTGGAATTTTGGACATGCACACACAAGTGTCCAGTGTGCTCCTCAAGTTTTCAGGGCTGGAATTTGAACTGCCTGGTCAGCCATATGGGATTTAACTCCCTTAACCACTAGGCTACAGAGCTGGACCAGGTGGTTTTTAAATGTACATAACTTTTACAGTAATTTTGGTTCTCAAGGACCTAGGTGATGACAATACTAGAACATCCCATAACTTTTCAGTTGCTTTATTCTATATTATATCCATAATATCAGACTAATTATCTTAGACTCTTTAATGACCACTTAGGATTTTTTAAAATAATTTTGATTATGCTGCTCCCATTTCACTCCCAAATTTAAGGGTTATACTATATCTGTACGTCTACATAGTCAGAATATATGGTCTCTGCATAGTATACTCTCTTTGACTCTCATTTAGTCATTTGTGTGTGTGTGTGTGTGTGTGTGTAAATGAAGCTCACCACCAGTCTTTAGGTCACTATTTCTTCAGTTACTTTCATGATCTGGAATTCATTTTCTAATGGATTACTCAATCCCTGTCATGATAGCAACAAAAGAATTAAATACTTAGGAGAAAACATAACAGAGAAGAAAAAGACTTGTACACCAACAATTATAAAGTATTGATAAAGGATATTAAGGAAGACACAAACAAATAAAAAGACATCCTGTGTTCATGGATTAATGAATTCATACTATTAAAATGTCCATACTACCCAAAGTATCTACAGATCCAGTAACAATACCAGTGTCATCCTTTACAAAAATAGAAAAAGTAATCCTAATAGTTATATGGAACTACCAAATATCCAGAATAACCAGAAAATTCTTTTTTTTTTTTTTTTGGAGAGGTTTTTGCTATAGGGCACGTGTGCTCGCCAGACAGAGAGAGACAGAGAGACAGAAAGCGAGAAATCACCCCCCCAGGGAGGATGGCCATGCTGCAATCCCTTTTCCTCCATTCCCCTCTCAGGATCTTGAGCATGCACGCACACACGCCTGGCGTGAGTTTTTGGGTTTTTGTTTGTTTGTTTGTTTGTTTTTCATTTTCCACCATTTACTCTTGTTATCAAAAATAGTTCAACTCTTCTTGCAAAACAAAAACAAAATAGTACATACTGGACACATAAATCACATTTTTCTTCCTATGGCTTTAGCCCACCCCCACCCCACCAAGAGAGACCAAGAAAAAAAATCAAAATAAAAACAAAACAAAAACAAACAGAAAAAAAAAAAAAAAACAGGAAGCCCAACAACAACAACAGAAACAATTCTACCTGACCACATTCACAGAAAATGACACCAGGATACACTACAAAACTGAAGGAGGTGTCATCTGCTCTGTGTCCAAAGGTTTCTTCTCCGTGTCTTGTACTAGGCGAGTAACCATCGTTGAACATGCTGTGTGCCAAATCAAAACGTAACTTCAACATATGTCAGATCTTACTAGAGATGGTGAACATAGTAGAAATTGGAAATATTCCAGCAGTATTTTTCTTTAAATAAGCACTGACAAAGCAGCAACTCTTCTTTAAAATCTTAAGGTTATTTCTTTACACCTAGTCAGTTTTTGTTTTATTTGGGCTGTGCTCTCTCAAGCAACTGACTAGATATCCCTTCAACAGAATGTCTGTGACTCACTTGTCTTCCCCATAAAAAAGGGAAGGAGTCCTGGCGTGAGTTTTAAGCCACCAGGTCCGAGACTCGAACCGCGGTCGACTATGTGGGAGTCCAGCGACATAGCCATTACACTAACAGCTGGTCCCCAAGCCAGAAAATTCTTGAGAATAAAAATAAAACTCGAAGTTTCCCACTTCCTGATTTCAAAATATATTACAACGTTATAGTAATCAAAACAGTATTGCAAAGCAAAAATAAAATAGAATAAAAACAAAAATAAATGAGATGGGGTTGGTAAATGGCATGGCAGTTAAGGCACTGGACTCTCACATGACTGGCTCCATTCTGAGTCCCAGACCTGGTGGCTTACTTTCTCATTTTCCCTGTGTGTGTGTGTGTGTGTGTGTGTGTGTGTGTGTGTGTGTGTCTTTCTGTCAGGCTGCATTAAAAAATAATATAATGGGGACCAGCAGTTGGCGTAATGGGTATGTCGCTGGACTCCCATGTAGTGGGCCGCAGTTTGAGTCCCGGACCCAGTGGCTTAAACTCAACTAACGCCGGCACATGTGCATGCATGCCCAAGATCCCGAGAGGAGAATGGAGGAGAAGGGATTGTGGCGTGGCCATCCTCTGTGGGGGGTGATTTCTTGCTTTCTATCTCTCTGTCTCTCTCTGTCTTCCTGACAAGCGCATGCACCCTATAGCAAAAACCTCTCCCCAAAAATAAAAATAATAATAATATTATAATGAATAAAATTAAATAATTACTTTTTAAATAAGACAAATAAAACAAGTGAAAGGAATAGAAAGCCAAGAAATAAATATATATGTCTACAATGAACAGATCTCCAATGAGGGTGCCATGGACACAAATGGAAAAAAGACAATTTCTTCAGTAACTAGTGATGAGTGAACTGTACATCTTCATGCACAAGAAAAACTTTGACTCTTATCTCACACCATACACAAAATCAACTCACAGTGTACTAAAGATTAAATCATAAGACATGAAACTGTATGACTATTAGAAAAAATATAAGGAAAAACATTTCTTTTTTTACATTTTGTTTATTTATTATTATTTTTGTTTTTCATGTGTTTTTTGTTTATTTAGTTATTTATTTACAGTCATGCACTGTACATCAATACAGTATGTAAAATGAGATTTTCCATCGAGTACACATTGTATATTGGCTAAGTCAAGGACATTACCATACATGTTATACTCAACAAATAATTTTCTATTTCTTGTTTCTCATATAGTTTGCTTTATTTTTCCCCCCTTGATTCCCTACCTCTCACCCTCTGCCAGCTCCCCCCTCCTCCCACACTGTCTCTGGTATATACAATTGTTTTCCATACCTTTTTTATTCACTTTTTATTGATTAACTAAATATCTTAATTAATTTAAAGACTTTCAATAGCAAGCACGACTGAGATACACATATTTATGCATGCATATCTGACTTTAGATGTAAACCTCAGTAAGTAAAGTGAACATACTATAAAGTAGCACCTCATTGGGGCTATATAGCTTACTGTAGTCATTAAATAGGTATTAATAGGTATTTTTTAATTTCAAAAAAAAGTTTAGTTTTAATAGACCGAAATTTAAAAAATTCTAAGAGAAATTTGCTTAAAACTTTAAACCAGGTGAAAGGTTAGGGCTCAGTTCAAATAGTAGGTAGATGAATCTACCAATGTTTTAAGGCAAGACAAAAATCCTTAAATATGGAAATCAAAGCATCAAAGAATATCAGTAATATTTTAGTCTAAAGTTAAAAACAAAAAATTCTATTTCTCTAGCTCAGACTCATGTAACTAATCTCTTGTCTATTGAATTTGCAGTCTCACTATGGTCTGATCTTTCCATTGAAACTCTGGAAGTTAACATTCAGCTCTGGACTGTCCCTATCATTAGGCTGGGCATTCTCTTGTTTCTTACACTCTTATTTCTGTGTGTCCAACTATACTTTTCCTGTTATAACACTCCCTTCAGCACTTCTTGGAGAGCTGGTCTAGTATTGGTAAATTCTTTCAGGTTTCATTTATCTGAGAATGTTTTTTTCTTTTTTCCCCATAGGAAAAATAATCTTGCTGGGTATGTATTCTCGGTTTAAATCATTTTTCACTTAACACTTTGAATATATTTTCCCATTCTTTCCTTGCTCGCATTGTTTCTGATGAGAGGTCTGACATTAGCCTTATGAGATATCCTTGAAAGTAACTTGACGTTTCTCTTTTACCAATTTTAGTATCTTGTCTCTGTTTATGATTTTGGTCAATCTGGCTATGATGTGCCTCAGGGAAGATCTTCTTGGGTTGATTCTATTTGGGGTCCTCCGTATTTCTTGGGTCTGGATATTTGAATGCCTCTCTAGGTTTGGAAAGTTTCTTCCAGGATTTCATGGAATATATTATCAATACCCTTTTAGTCTCTTCACCTTCTAGGATACCAATGATCTGGATATTTGGGCATTAACGGTATCTAGTATTACTTGTATGTTATTCTCATTTTTTGAGGGGGGGGTATTTTCTCAGTCTTTTTGGTGAATTTTTCTAGGTCAAATGTTCTATCTTCTACATCTAAGATTCGGTCTTCTGCATAATCTAATCTGCTTTTGATATTTTCAAGGGAAGTTTTGATTTCCTGTATTACAGCCTTCATCTCTAACAAATTCTTTTTTATGATGTGTATCTCTTCTTTCAGAGTGCAAGAACTTCCTCACCTCCTGGAACTCAGGCTTTCCTGCATCTTCTGTAGTTCGCTATCTCGATTCTCTTGCATCTCTACTAGCTTTGTCACTATGAATATTTTAAATTCTTTATCTGACATTTCCCTGAGTTTCCTTGTATTCTTTGGGGAAGAAGAGGAGTTATTCTGTTCCATTAGAGGAGAGATATTTTCTTCATGTCTCATATTTCTTATGTCTCTGCAGTGGTCTCTGGTCATCTGATGGATTATACTTTTTTTTCCTATTTTTTAGAGTTAAATCTGAGCAATCAGAGGAATTCAGAAGGAGGTGACCTGCAATCTGTAAACAGTACCATTTTTCTCCCTTTGCAGAACTGATTCGATGAAAATTGAAGATTAATCTGACCCTAAGAATATTCAGATATTTGGCTACTGAGCACCTAGAGCTGCCTAAAAAAATCAGTGCACAGAGTCTGAGTAGAAAAATAAGAAAGGTAAAAAGGAAAGAAAAAGGAGTAGAAAAAATAAGAGAGAAAAAAAGACAAAAACAAGAAAAAGAGAAAAGAATCATTTTGTTAAAAAATGAAAAACGTGCGGTGCACTAGTGCGCCATCTGAATGTGGCTGCTCAGAACTCAAATATAGATGGCTGCTGATTGGTTTATCCTATGGGAGCGGGGTAGGGTGCTCTAACCTGACTCCAGCTAGACTGGAGAGCAAGAGGGTGACGTCTGGGCAGAGAGTCTGGTTTTTGAAATCCCTGAATGTGGCCACTGGGAACTCAAATATAGATGACTGCTGATCAGTTTATCCTGACTCCTGGCCAGACTGGGGAGTAGGAGGGTGAAGTCTGGGCAAAGGGTCTTTGGCAGTCGAAATCAGGAAGATATTTCTTGAAATTGACCTGAGAAATGATTTTTTTTGGATATAACCCCAAATGCACAAACCAAAAGCAAAAACAGATAAGTGAGATTAGATCAGACTAAAAAGCTTATGCACAACAAAGAAAATAATTAACAGGGTTAAGAGACAACATACTAAATGGGTGAAAATATTTACAAACCATATTTCTGATAAGGGGCTAATACACAAAATGTATAAGGAGCTAATACAAATTAGTAACAAAAATAAATAATGCAATTTGAAATATGACCTGGAAAGGTATTTCACAAAATAAATAAATAAATACATACACACACACACACACACACACACACACACAAATGCTCAGCAGATATATAAAAAGATGTTCAATATCTCTAATTGTCAGGAAAATATAAATTAAAAAAATGAAATATCACCTCACATTTCTTATAAGGGCTATAATCAAAAAGATTAAAGGTAAGTGTTAGAGAGAGTATGAAAAAAAGAGAACTTTCGTACACTGACAGTGGGAATGTAAATTGATAGAGCTATTACAGAAAACAGAATGGAAGTTCCTCAAAAAATTAAAAATAGAACTATCTTATGAACCAGGAATCTCACTTCTGGGTATACATCCAAAAGAAATGAATCAGGACCTTGAAGAGAGATATCTGTACCCCATGTTCACTAGTCACAATAGCCAAGATATGGAAATAACCTAAGTAAGTGTCCATCAATGGATGAGTAGGTAAAAAGTAAAAGATAGAAAAATACACAATACCCACACATGGAAACATACCACAGAATTTACTTCTTCACATCCATAAAAAATAAGGAGATCCTGTCATTTGTGACAACACAGATGAACCCAGAAAACAATATGTTAAGTTAAGCACACACAGAAAGACAAATACTGTATAATCTCATATATACGTGAAATCTAACTGGATTAGATTAGACATATATTATGTAGAGATTAATTGTTATTACATTAGATTAGACATACATGGAATCTAATTGGGAATGGAGAAATGTTGCTCAAGGGCTATAAAGTTTTAGTTACGTAAGATGAATAATTTCTGGAGATCTAATGAACAACAGCGAGATTCTAATTAACAATGCTTTATTTTGTATTTAAAATTTATTTAAAAAGGTAACTTTTTAGTATTTTCACCACAATTTTAAAAAGTAGTAAGCATCTGAAATAATGGACATGTAAATTAGCTTGATTGTGGTGACTTTTCATAATGTTTAATTACATCAAACCATCAAATTGCACCCCTTAAATATATATAATTTTTTGAGAGTTTTTTTCTATAGGGTGCATGTATTCATCAGAGAGACAGAGAGATATAAAGTAAGAAATCACCACCCAGACGGGATAGCGCTGCCACAAGCCCTTCTCCTCCAGTCTCCTCTCGGGATCTTAGGCATGCATGTACACGTGCCAGCATGAGTTTTAAGCCACCAGGTCTGGGACTTGAAACAAAGTCACCCATGTGGGTGTCCAACAACATAACCATTATGTCATCAGCTGGTCCTCAATATATGCAATTTTTATTTGCCAAATATACTTCAATAAAGACACCACAGCTCTTTAAATAGGCGAGTCAGGATTTGTTTTCACCATTTACTAGCTATAATACAGGATCATAAGATATTTTTCCTAAACTCTTCAGTCCTTAGTTCAAAGGCTTTTTTAAGAATTATTTAATTTTATTTTTATTATTATTTTTTAATTTGACCAGAGAAAGACAAAGAAAGAAAGGAAAATTGAGAAAACAAGCCACCAGGACCAGGACTTGAACTGTGGTCAACCATGTGGGAGACCAGTACCTTAACCACCATGCCACCTGCTGGCCATAATTAAAAGGTTTTTAACATCAATTTTAACAAAAGGAACATAATAATAACTTTTACCTTACAAAAATTTTGTGAAGATCAAATGAAAAAGATGTGATGTAAACAAAACTTTTATTTTAGTGCATGGCATATGATAATATTGTAAATATGAGGGGACTTAAAAAGTTCAAAATAGAAAGATAGAATTAAAGGATGAGTTTATTTTGGTGCAAAAATTTTGAAATCTATGCATAGTCTTTTGATAATATGCATTTTCAGTGAACTTTTAGGACTCTCATACAAATAAAAATTAGATATTTTTATCAGTGCAGATGCCGCTGTCAGACTTCTTGTCCTCAACTCTATTTGTCCTCCATTGACCTACCCAAAAGATGACTGATTAGGTTATAGTCACTTGAAATACACATTCAGACTATCAGCAACATATCAAACATAACCTATATTCAACTATATGGTCATGAACACCAATAGACCATAAAACACAAACCTGAAGCTTTGTTTTGTCAATACCCTGTTTTTAATGTGCCTACTGAATTAAACTTATTAAAGAAAGGAAGTTCCCTCATGAAGTATGAAAATCTACTACTTTACAAATTTACCCATCTTCTCATCAGGTGCCTTTCATTAATGAATAGTCCTAGGACCAGCAGTTGGCGTAATGACTATGTCGTTGGACTCCCATGTAGTTGACCACGGTTCAAGTCCCAGACTCAGGGGCTTAAACCAGGTACATGTGCATGTGTGCCCAAGATCCCGAGAGGAGAATGGAGGAGAAGGGATTGAAGTGTGGCCATCCCCCTGGGGGGTGATTTCTCACTTTCTGTCTCTGCCTTTCTGGTGAGCACACACATTCTATAGCAAAAAAATCTCTCAAAAAAAGAAAAAAAATATATATATATATGAATAGTCCTAAGAAGGGAAAAACTTTTGTGCATTATTCACAATAGCCAAGATAAGGAAAGAACCTAAGTAAGTATCCATCCCAATACACTACCGTAAAAATGATAAATACTTTAAAAGAAGATATAGGATAGAAAATGTTATTTATGATTTAGAAGGATTCCAAAGGTGGAATGAATTTTATTGGCAATTTCCTCCAACCCTTGGAACCCAGAACTGGTCAGCCAGCCTGCTTTTGCACGTACACAGTACAGAAAGTGCTCTGTGAGGAAAGATAGTGCTATGAGAAGCAACTTAATTCTCTTTGAGAAATCTCTGAATAAGGACTCCAGCTTCCCAGTCTTTTTTCTCTGTCTCCATCCTCCCTACCCTGTTAGTACTGGTGTCCTTTCCGTGAGAATCTAAAAGTCCTCTCAGGTAAGACTAATGCTGTGAAGGTTGGAACAACAGCTCATTTTCAACCTGAAATCTGCCCCTGGAAAGTTCTTCCTACAGATCCTTGTTGAGTTCTGAGTAGCCTCACGCAATGGTCTTCTCCAAACAGTCTTTCGGTATTATTTAACTCTCTCTCTCTCTCTCTCTCTCTCTCTTGTCAAATTAATAATACTACTAAATAAAATTAAATAATTCTTTATCAAAAAAAAAGAAAAATGGATACAGGTTTACAGTTTGGAGGGCCAAGATCCAGAGGCCAAACCTAGTGAAAGCCTTCTTTTAGAAGTTGAGGAAAATTCAGTGTTACAGAGCTGTCATTGAAAATCATGAATTAGGGGCCAGCAGCAGATGGTGTAGCAGTTGTGGCGCTGGATTCCCACCTGGCCTACCACGGTTTGTGTTCCAGATTGGAAGCTTGAAATCACACCAGGCAAGAGTGCTTGTGTGTCCAAGATCCTGAGAGCAGAAGGAAGTACAGCGAGGCAATTTCCCCCAGGGGTGATTTCTCACTTTCCCTCTCACTGTCTCTGTCTTTCTATCTCCAGCAAATGCACATGTCCTAAGGCAAAAATCTCTTAAAAAAAATAAATAAAAGTGGGACCAGCAGTTAGCATAATGGCTATGTCGCTGGACTCCCACGCAGTCGACCGCGGTTCGAGTCCCGGACCCGGTGGCTTAAACTCACGCCGGGCGCGTGTGCGTGCGTGCCCAAGATCCCAAGAGGAGAATGGAGGAGAAGGGATTGCGGTGTGGCCATCCCCCCTGGGGGGTGATTTCTCGCTTTCTGTCTCTCTGTCTCTCTCTGTCTGTCTGGCGAGCGCACGCGCCCTATAGCAAAAACCTCTCCAAAAAAAAATAATAATAAAATAAATAAATAAATAAATAAAAGTAAGAGGGACGAGTATATGGTGTAACAGTTATGTTGCTGGACTCCCACATAGTCAACCACAGTTTGAGTCCCAGACCCTGCAGCTTGAAACTCATGCCAACATGTGTGCTTGCTTGACCAAAATCCCAAGAGGAGAATGGAGGAGAAGGGATTTCAGTGTGGCCATGCCCCCCAGAGGGTGATTTCTCTCTTTCTGTCTCTCTGGTGAGCGCATGTGCCCTATAACAAATCTCTCTAATTTTTTTTTTTTAAAAAAGGAAAAAATAAAATCATAAATCAATGAATCAATTTATAAACCCATTCAAATTTTTTTATTCCAATAAATAAAGTTTAAAAAAAAAAAAGAAGTTGAGGAAACTGGATTTTGTTAATTTGATAATGATTCTTTAAAATAGTAATCCCAGCACGGAAAATTATGCTTGGTAGAGTGGAAACTCAATATATATTTATTGAATGAGAGATTTTAAAGTATTCTTTTAGTGATCAGAAAAAGAAATAGCAAGTATGAGTAAGAATAGTTAGGAAATAGTAAGAATATGGTTTCCTTAATAGCAAAATAATACTAACACAATCTCATTTCCTTTTTTGGAAGGGTTGTATACAGTTATCTGAAGGAAATACTGTGGACAAAATATTCCTGGAATTTACTAAAGCCACTCACAAAGTCATTCAAAATATCTTTGTGGATAAGATAGAGTAATATAGTTTGCATAGTGACACAAAAGTGTTAATTCAAAGGCCATCAAGAATACACCCAGGAAGTTTGGTTTCAGTCTTGGGTAAGCAAGAATGCCTTGTATTGAATCTAAATGAGTACTTGGATGATCTTACTGTTGGTCAGAGTTTTTCATAGAAAGAAGTTGGTACAGACAGCAATCAGGTTGGTTTAAACAGAGCTGATTTTGTTTTAAACAAAATGAATAAAAAATGTATTTAAGTCCAAAAACAATAAAGGCATGAGAAACAAGGCCTACTAGTAGCCAATTTTTTTAAAGGTGTTTTATGGTTAGTACTTAAAGCTAGTCAGCATGCCATACGGCTGCCAAACAAAGAGTGAAAACTTAGACTAGCTAATAGAACTCCGACCCAAGACAAATTAACCATCACCATACTTTACTGCTGCCCTGCTAGACTCCAAGTAGTGCTCACCAAGGGCTTGGTGCAACAGGCACTCTACTGAATTCACTCCTTTCAGTCTCTCAATTATTCTAGAGGTAGAGGTCATCGTCGTCGTCATCATCATCATCATCATCACTGTCTCTAATTTACAGATTAAAAAACAATCCGAAAGGCAGAAGTCATATAACTTGACTAATGTCTTATTAGGACAGGTATTGAAAGCTAAGAAGTTTAATTCAAGCTGCAATTTATGTAAACCACAATTCTATTCATCCTTTCTTGTTCTCTGACAGCAACAGTTGTACAGACTATAGATGCGTCATCACATGTCTTCTTGAGCAGCCAATTTCTACAAGTACCAACAGTCCCATCCTGCTGACAGCTCCCATCTCAAATGCCTGAGCCACTTTTATGCATGTGGTTTTCTCCAACATCATGGCACTTTGTTGGACTGCACCTCCAGAGGCAATCCTCAAACACTGGGAGATAAGAGCTGGCAGATAAATGTTTCAGGATCCTCATCCTTTGGTGACATGATTCTGAAACGTATTCCACACAGTTTTAAGAGTGTCCCCAGCATGACTGAGCCCCAGCTACCCACAATGGCAACCTGCTCATCAATACATGTTTATCTGCCTCACTTTCATCCCTGCTCATTTCTGTTTTTTAGAATCATCTTCCTAATAAATTCCTTGTCCTCAAAAACTTGGATTGAATGGGGCTGGCAGGTGGTATGATGGTTGAGGTGCTGGATTCCCACATGGCCAACAGCAGTTAGAGTCCTAAACCTGGAGGCTTGCTTTCTCACTTTCCCTTTTTTGCTCTGTCTTTGGTAAAAATTAAAACATAAATAATAATAACTAAATAAATCTTAAAAAAAAAAAAACTTGGATTGATTTGGAATTTAAGCAAACCCAAATTAAGATACTACCCCATGTTGTTTCTGAATTATTATTAAATCTTCTATACTTTTAAGTAATTAAGTCATTGTTTAATTAAATTACTTCTAGAATTTAAGTAATTTGTCTTTTTAAGCATACTATAGGCTGTCTGGCATTAATTAAACATTATTTTGTGTTATGAGCTAAACTGGAGCTTGGCTTGTGGGGAGGATGGAAAGTGTGCGTTTTCTCCAGGCCAGCTACCAAACCTAACAGTAGCTGAGAAAGAGAAAGGGGAAAATGGAAAAATAATGTAGACAAGAATTTGAGCTAAATCACTATAACTCAAGTAAAATTTAAGTCTTTGCCCATCAAATTATAAAACTGGCTCATTCTTAAGAATATTTCTGAGAAGACTGAATTCCTAAATTCATTGTCTTATTGGATATACCCAAAGGGGGTTACTGGTATTTAGAAATATAAATCAAATTAGGCAGGAAAACTGAAAAACCATTAATTTCTTGTCCTTACTTAAATAATGCCATCATTTTTTTCTCTATACAGAGTCTTGCTATTTCCCAATCTTCTTAGCTCAGCCTCCTAAATAGCTGGGACTACAGGAAGGTGCAACTATGTCTAGCTCATTCAAACAAGTTCTCATTATGTTGACAACAATGGCCACAAACTTGTAATCCTCCTGCCTTAGCCTCCAAGTAGCTGGGAATCAAGCCCAGGCCTCCCATGTGGCTTCAGGCTGCTGAGTAACAATGTCTACTAGTGTGCAGTACGTAGCTGGACAATTATGCTACTCTGTTTTATTCCTGTTACTGCATTTATAGAACACAGTCACACTCTTCTAACTCCAAGAGTACCTTTACAAGGAAGTAAAAAAATGTTACTGATGACTCAGTAATGCTGGGATGCTACAACTTTTTTTTTTTTTTCTTTTTCAGTTTTTGGCCATAGAGCACATCTGGAGAGAGACAAATAGAGACAAAAAGATGGAAAGTAGGAAATCACCCCTGGGGGGGATAACCACACTGCAATCCCCTCTCCAGTCTCTCCTTGGGATTTGGAGCATGCATGCACACATGCCCAGCATGATTTTTCAAGCAGTCTATCCAGGACTCAAATCCTGGCCGGCTATATGAGAATCTGGTACCTTAACCAATACGCCACCTGCTAGCTCTGGGATGCTACTATATATAGAAGATAAATTCTACTATTTATGTAGATAAATTTCTGTCATTTGAGGCAAGGTGGATTAATTTAGAAGATACAATGCCAGTGAAATAACCCAGGTTATGAAAGAGAATACTGTATTTCCTGCTGAACATATACCAGTGTCCTTACTCATCAGTGGAAGCTAAAAAACTGGGTAGTAGCATAGAAGTAGAGAGAGTAATGGTAGACACTGGAAGCTGCATGGGGTGGATAGATGCAGAGTTCAGCAGAAAGTGATTAACAGACACAAGTGTGCATGTAAACAAGTGGAATAGGTTATGAAACAGTGTATTGTAGTACAGTAAAAATGGTTGACAATTCAATATATTCTTCCAAAGAAGCTAGTAGATACATGAATATGTTCAACATAATGTATTGTTAAATATTAAAAATGCTGATTATGTTTATACCCTTGATTTGATTAAACATAGCATATATGCTCTAAAAAATAGACTGTAACTCACAAAGATATAAAACAATTATATGGAAATAAGAAATTATAGGGACCAGCAGGTGGTGTGGTGGTTAAGACACTGGATACTCCCACATGGCCGACCACAGTTCAAGTCCCAGACCTGGTGGCTTGCTTTCTCACCTTCTCTCTCTCTCTCATGTGCTCTGGCTGATCAAACTGGAAAATAATAATAATAGATAAAGTTAAACAAAATAATTCTTTTTTTTGAGAGGTCTTAATAAAATAATTCTTTAAAAATGAGAAATTATAAAAATTAATAGAACGAACAATTCAAATTAAGAAACACCTCAGGGAGTGTGAAACATAAAAGCTACTTAAGAAAGTAAACTACATGCAATCTTATTTTTTATTTTATAGCACTGAAAAAAATATATTTTAAGAAATCAGCTATTGGATTGGATAAGTGTATATTCAGTAAAAATAAACTAACCATCTATCAGAAAATTATTGACAGTTCTCAGATACACAGCTTTTGAGTGGGTATGTTGCTTTAAGATGCTCCATATGGTTACTGTTAAAATAAATATGTAAGTTTTATTGAACAATATAGTAAACAACCACAAAAAGCAAGCATAAATTGTTAATGAATTCTGCTACTTATGGCAGAAGGCATTGGTAGACTGTGTTTCATCAAAACATTCTCTTTCACACAGAAAAATGAAAAGTTTTATAGCACACAGACAAGAGACCTAGTCCTTTTCCCTCTTACCAAGTTTATGCATTCCCTCCCATAAAAAGTCAAAGCTAGGAAAAGATACAACTCTCTTAGTGAATATGTATGGGAGAGACTACAGCTGAAAAACAAGTGAATTGCATAAGAAATCACTGTAAAAATTAAGCTGTTTATTTAGAGTAACATGAAAGTTAGAAAATAATCGAGGATATCTTTGTATTGATATTTATCAGAAGTGAAAGTTAAGAACATGAAGTAATGAAAGGAGGCATTTCCATAAATACCATTAATTCTTCCCTTTATTTTGATCTCTATGTTCCATGCTATTTTGGGACCTCACTGACCAAAGGCTTAGAATAAAATTGCTGGTATGTTTACCAGCTAGATCAGAGCATAGAGTTTTATTTCCTTTGGGAAGCATGGGGTTGCTTGGGTATTATATTGTTTACTCTC
This sequence comes from Tupaia tana, assembly GCA_026018925.1. NCBI lineage: Eukaryota > Metazoa > Chordata > Mammalia > Scandentia > Tupaiidae > Tupaia > Tupaia tana. Next base: position 117,064,053 of record JAKSZU010000003.1, read on the forward strand.
TTAAAAATGGATGTATATTGCAATGCTATTTGTTAACTTTATTAATTTATGGGTTGTAAAAATGATCATATTAAAAATTTGGAAAACAGAGATAAATATAAAAATATGAAAACATTATAATGCTTATAATTCTATCCAGAAACTACCATGGTTAATATTTACCTATACTTCCTCCTTTGGTACTGTATTTTTTTGGATTTTGGTTGTTAACATAGCTTTTCATTTTGACTTTTAAATTAATATTATATAATAATTGCATTACCATGCAATGAAAAGTTCTTGGTAAGTTTAGTGAATGCAAAATATTCTAAAGTACATGAGTACTTATTTCCTAAATGTTGTATGTTTATGTATTTTTCATAATAATTTCATTATTGTGAAACATCTCTGCAGCAGATACTTATCACTGCCTTTAACTTGATTCCTCTAAAGAGATTTACTAAAACACTAAGGATGAAGTTTGAAATAGAATCATTGAGTCAGTAAGAATAACACTTTTAGGCTGTGTATCTCTGCTCACAAGCTTTCTCTCCAGCAGGGTATGAAGCTATATATCTTACTATTATTTATGTTGTATTACTACTTGAATGATAAAAGGATAAACATACTTTGGCCACTTTTATTCACATATATTTATTATTAGTAAGGGTGAATAATTTTTATACACGTATTTAACATTAGGCTTTCAATTTGTTGAATTACTAGGTCATCAGGAAAGTCATGATGCATTTTTGTATAGAGAAATACCTCATGACTTTTCCAACAAGCCAATATTTTTTTCAAGTTGCTCCACTGAGGTTGTTGAAAATTTTTCTTTCTGACCTATTTTAATTGTTTATTTGTAAAAATAACTACCATGATCTGTAGTAAATATTGGAAATATGTTCCCTATTTTTTTTCTATTTATTTGTGGCACTTTAATATGAGAGTTGTTCTAATATGTAGTAGATATTGTCATTGCCATTACTTTTTTAAAACATTTTTTAGTCTATTCTTTAAACTTAAGAATTTGTTAAGTTCAGAAAAGGATCCTGTTGAAATTGTTTGGAACTTTGTTAAACAACATGAGAAAAATTGATATTTTAAGGATAGTCTCCCTAGCTAGAAAGTTTTGTAGTTTGGGGTTCCTTTCATCATGTTAGCAGCGTGCACAGCTTGTTCCTATTATCCCAGGGTATTTTGTATTTGGCGTTGCTGCTGTTAATTGTGCCCAGAATATCTTTACTATGTTTTGGGCTATATAGGGAAGTACTGTTTTCTGGACATTGATTTTGCATTTGGTCATGCATTTAATTCTGCTAAGTTATAAATTTTAAGTATTATTATCTTCATTTATATTTAGTATATTTTTAGTACATTCTTCTTTTTGTCTCACAAATGTCATCATTGAAGTGAACAACCTGTCTTTGTTCATGTGCATTCAGAGACCAACTTTATTCTCTCTCTCTCATCTATTTTAGACGGGGGCATGTTAAATTATTATACAATTCTGCTTCTCATAATTTCTAATAGTTCCAAATTTTTATATTTTAAGATACATTTCTATATTGATGTCTTTAAAAACATTCTTAATTTTCAAGTACAGTATATATCAATGGCCATTAAAAAGAGCCAATCCCAGAGCCACAAAGATCCAGGCCAGCCTTTTGATTTTCCTCTTTTGTTTCCATTCATTAAATTGAACAGAGTACTGAGACTTAAATAAACTCAGACATTCCAATGTCTGGATTTTTCTTTTACCAAAGTTAGCAATTGAGAAAAGGAAAACAATTCACAATAGAAAAAAGAAAAACCATTTTAAAAGGCAACTGTAAATTTATAAATTGAAAGATTAAAAGTTGTGCATATATGACACTACACATGAGAGCAAGAGACAGAGAGAAGAGAAGGAGGGAGGGAGAGAATGTTCACTTATTTTCTTCTCCCAATCATGATTATTCTAAACATAAAACTTATGGTTAGAGAAAAGGGGAATAAGCAATTATTCTGTGAGTATTGTGGAAAAGATACTGATAATCAGGAAAATACAATTTGAGCCTCACCACTGAGCTGTGTAAAGTAGGGGAAAAGCTGTTAAATTAGAACTAAGGTGGGTACACTCTGGTGATGCAGGCAGAGAGCAAATTGTCAAAACTATTGTGGAGGGTCCAGGTAAGGATGGCGGGGGCAGCTGGTTCCTAGGGAATGTTCCAAGATACTGGACAGCTGGTGGAAATAAAGGCTCAGCAGGGATGTCAGCTGTCAGCATCATAAAAGAGGTGGAGTCAGCAGCTCTTGCTAGAAACATGGCTGATGCAAGATCAAAGATCCAAGGCAGGCCTATGTGGAAAGTCAAAGCCAAGAGGAGATAAGAAGAGAACCCAAGTGGGGGCACAGCAGTTGCAGAACAGGACTCAGTGTGAGCCAAAGGCAGGCAGGAAATTGAGCAGGAAAGGAATGAGTCAAGAAGTCCGAGGAGCAAACCAGTGTCAGGAGACTGAGTCAAACTCCAGACTCTCCATCCAATTCAAAAGTCAAGAGCGAAATAAGGTCAGCCAGAAGAGTCTGGAGAGTGGTACCCACACCCTCCCAAGAGGCAGACCTTGTAAGTTGGCTTGTGGAGTCTCCTACCAGGATCCAGGGCTTTCTGGCTATGGTACTGTTAAGTCTTAAGTTCTCTCTCATACTTAGGAAGGAGTTAAATTCAATGATATCCAAAGTCCCAAGTGTTTAGAACTCTAACATTCTATAAATCTAAAAATATACATTATGTTCCAATGGAGAAATGAGGGTATTAAATGTTTTATCCAGGGAAACAATTTACTGGACTCCCTCCCACCACCATCATCCTCTCCCTACACATACATATAAATATTCCACAACCACCACCTAATTTTTTTCTACTAAAAGGCAGTGTGGAATGGTTTATAGCCCTCTTGGAAAAAAAAGAGGAGTGGGGAAATGGGATGACATTCCATTCCATCCTGATTCACTTAAAGGCTTCATTTGACTCTCAGTCACAAAAAATCCTCTTAACAGGGTAGAAAGAGCACTGGTCACGAGGAGCTTGTTTGGAGTTGCAGTGGTTTCCTTCATTCTGTGAGCCAAGGGATGCTTTCCAGAACTGTTTCTTTCTTTTACCCTCCAGGCTGATTTTATAGTAACAAAACATGGCCATTTAAATCTATCTCCAAGTAACCAACATCCAGAAAATGTACCATATAAAACACAGACATTTTACAAGGGACCGTCTATTAGCTGATAATGGCAGAGCTGCCAAAGAACGCATAAGAAAACAAATGTGACCCTCACCAAACGTCAGTTCCATTTATCCCAATCAGCCCTTCGCAGTGGATGCCAGATAGACCTGGAATGATGTGATTCAAAGCATTCTGAGGGTTGGGCGGGAGGTTATGATAAACTAAATGTGGAGGTTGAGGATATACATAAATCACATGAAATGCAGCCTCATAAGATGCTAATAGAAGTCAGAAAAAAAAGTTGGCAGAAGAGATTCTAAAATGTGATCATATGGGAAAAGAGAATATTAAACCAATGAAAACAATTTCAGAGGGAGAACACAGTAAGTTTCTATCTATATGTTAAGAACATAGAGACATGGGGGCCAATGGCTGCTAGGTTTAGGGAGCAGTAGGATTTATCAGAGTGAAAAGAGACTTCCAGAGCCTCCCAAGGCTGAGCAACGGTGTTGGGAGTGGAATTTGGTCTCTCTGGCTCCTGACTGCTCTCAGCTCTCCATTCCGGGCCTCTTTACCCAGCTGCAGCAGCCAAGTTTTGATGATTTTGCTACTTTCTCCACACTAAAATCTAGTGTGAAGGAAAGGTCTGGAAAAACTTATTTACGTTAAGGAATCAGAGTTCAGATCTTAACCCTCCATTTGCTGCTTGAAATTTAAGAGTGAATAAACTTTAAAGACAAAAAAAAAAAAAAAATGATAATGGTAGAACCTCTGAAATCCACAAACCATGTGTAAGGAGAGGTGATATTCCGTGGAATAGCTGCTCCTTCCTGCTCTTCTAAGTTATGCTGTATTGGTAGCCACTGATTGAAAAAATGTCTTCCCTATTTTCTAAGCAAATCACCTGTTCAATGATGCCTTCATGCACATATGGAAGGTGATACATTGTATCAATTTATTTTTAAATTTTAAAACAATTCAAATTGTGAAAGGATTTGGGGCAGGAAAATCAGGTGAAGAAAGAACACAAAAGAAATAATCAAATGAGGATTTAGGAAAGGAGGAAAGATTAAGGGACAAGAGAGACGTTAGAAATTAAATATGGGGCCAGCAGGTAGGATGGTGGTCATGGTGCTGGCTTCCCACACGGTTGACCTCAATTTGAGTCTTGGACCTGACAGCTTGAAAATCATGCCAGGAAAATGGGCATGCATGCCCAAAAGCCCTAGAGGAGAATGAAAGAAAAGGGACTGTGGCATGGCCATTTCTCCTAGGGGAGTGATTTCTCACTTTCCTTCTCTCTGTCTCTCTCTCTCTCCAGCAAGCGCATGCACCTTACGGCAAAAATCTTTTATAAAAAGAAAAGAAAAAGAAATTAAATATAAGATATGAGATATTCTAATTTTTTCAGTTTTTTTTCCCCCCATAGTACATGTGCACTTGGCCAGAGAGACAGAGAGAAAGAGAGAAATCACCCCCTAGGTCAGTCATTCACTTTGTCATATAGGGAATAGGAGCTGCCTATAATAATGTTAAAATAAGTTTGCACTGTATTTTAATGGTATCTTCCTATATGGTCCCTACCTTCCTGGTTAGGTTTGCACTAACTTTTTTTTTTTTTTCTCTAGGGTGTATGTGCTTGCTGAAGTGAGACAGGGAAAGACAGAGAAAGAAAATGTGATAAATCACCTTCCCAGGGGATGGTCATGCTGCAATCCCTTCTCCTCCATTCTCGTCTTGAGATTTTGAGCATGTATACATACATGTAACATGTGTTTCAAGCCATCAAGTTTGGAACTCAAACCGCAATTGACCATTCCAGCGCCTTAACTACTATGCCACCTGCTGGTAGCAAGATATTCTAACGTTTTACTAATAGCACATGTACACACATGCAAGAGCAAGAGAAGCACCTCAACATCATACCTCGACCCGCTTCTGCAGTCCTCCAGCTACTCAAGATCCTGGACACCAGCACAAACACCCTGCGTGTTTTCCATGTCAACAAGGGCATCTGAACTTGCAATCAGCCACGTGGCATCCAGACTTGCAAGGCACTTATATTACAACTGCACTCTAAAGGCGGGAGTGGCAGTTTTCATTTATTAATAAAAATTTTAAAATAAGGAAATTATTGATGTAATGAACAGAAAAGTAAAGTCAACAGTTTTGGGGAAAGCCAAAGATAGTCATTAAATCTTTGAAAAACTTACCTATAAAAATGACACAGGAAAACTCACTGAGTGTATTTTACTTAAGAGTTCAAAGACCCTGTTTGAAGCTTCCCATGGAGGCTATTAACACAGTATAGTTACTAAATAACACAAAAAGCGTTTCATTTTTTATGAAAGTACAGCCACAAATGCAAAGAGCAACTCAGGTGGAGAGTTCACAAGATCCAGATTCATTGTGCATGGTGAGGAACACATGTCTCTTGAAAGAGAATAAAATATGGACTGTTAAAGTCCACTTTGATTATAAATAGAAACTAAGCACTATTAATAACTCTCATTGGGAATATAGTACAAAGTTAAACATATTCCTAAGTCTTATGAGCACTTTTTAATTTTTCAAAAAGTTGAGGGACCAGCCGTTGGCGTAATGGCTATGTCGCTGGACTCCCATGTAGTCAACCACCGTTCAAGCCTCAGACCCAGTAGCTTAAACTCATGCCAGGCACATGTGCGTGCATGCTCAAGATCCTGAGAGAAGAATGGAGAAGAAAGGATTGTGGCATGGCCTTTCTCCCTGCGGTGGTGGTGGGGGGGGGTGATTTCTTGCTTTCTGTCTCTCTGTCTCTCTGTCTCTCTGGCGAGCGCATACACCCTATAACAAAAACCTCTCCAAAAAAAAAAAAAATTAAAAAATAAAAAGTTGAACAGAAGCTATTTATTTACTTGCTCAGGGCCATTCAGGGTCAACTAAAACATCATGCTTTAGTTTTACTAGAATTAAGTCAAATAGGTACAATAATACTAGTTATAGCATCTAATCTGGATTTCTGATGGGTGGAGAAATGGAACTTTATTAAATAAAACATTTGAAAGTTGATTCTTATAATAATTATCGTTTGGCATTTAAAAATCCCTTAAAAACATGAGTGTCATGAATTTTAAAATATCGAATTTGAATGGTAAAAAAATTGAGGCTCTGTAATCTGTAATTCTCAAGAACTGAGACTGTCCTCAAACAGATTCAGACTGTAGCACACTCAGCACTATGCAAGCTGCTTCATGCCTGTTGCATTTTTAAATTCTGTGATGTGGGTATTATTATGAGCATCTGGTATGTAAGGACCTGATATGGGTCTTCTGGCAGTCTTTGATCACAATCCAGGCTTCTTGGCTAGTTCAAAGTCCTCCTTTCCTGCTACCACTGTTCTCCTATTTTCATTGTATATGACCTGACATTGGAAGTCTTCCCTCTTTTCCCTTTGGCTAGTTCTGCCATACTTGTGTAGCTTTGCCCATCACTGGTTCACACATTCACTAACTAAAGGAACATTTATGGTGTCTCAGAAACTCAAGTAGACACTAGAAATTAAAATAAAAGAGATGTAGTCTCTGACTTAAGAAATTTCTTGTCAAAGACATAAAGAAGTAATTGGATTGTTGAGTGCAATAGATGCTTGATGCAGCAGAGTAAAAGGGGCCACTTACAATGGACAAGGCAGGCGAAGATGGCTCTAAAACATGTGCTTAATTTAAAGGACTGGCAGTGGCCAAGAGATGAGCCTTCATCATTTCAGTGGAAAACAATGAGCATGGGGGAAGATATGTAAGATTAAAAAACCAGTTTACACCATCAAGAACAGCAGGAGCCAGGTGGTGGAGTGGTGACTGAATGCAATGCTCTGCAGGGCTGACCCACAGGGAAAGGTTCTGAGCTCCCATCTAAGGACCTCCCTGAGTGTGCTGGGCACATGTGTGCCCATGAGCCAGGGCTAATCGGGTAGGGGTAGATCACAGTGTCAGAACCTGTTGGGGGTACTGTTTGTCTCTCTCTCTGTCTACCTCCTTGTCCATAGAAGAATTAAAAAGACGAAGAAGATGAAAGAACAAGTGGTTCTGTGTGGCTGGAGCAAGGCCAACAAGAGGAAAGGTACAATTCCAAGTATTGAATAAAATTGTATGAACTTAATTCTAAAAGCTATAGAAAGTTCCAGAAAGACTTAGTCAAGGAGGTAGAATGAGCAGTCTGCCTACTATATCAAGATGTCAGGTTTTGGTTTTGTTTAATTAACACTAAATTTAGGCACCTTTGAAATTACATTCCCTCCATCAACAGCCAAATAATGTTCCCAGTTCAATATTTTGAACAAATTTATTAAAAATAATTTGATATCAAAATTTGAAAATGATCAGATTATAGAAAGGTCTTTAATAAACTTGACTTGACTCAACCAATATTTGTTTAGCACCTACATTTAGAAGGCTCTAAAATACAGCATTTAATTTCACAATGTTTTCATATAATGATCTCTAAAAATAAGTAAACATTTAATTATGTATCAGAAACAAAGAAAGAACCAAATAACTCAAAACCAAATATAATTGTTTATTTGCTAAAAGAATTACATTGTATTTTTAAAGCTGAATTTATCTAATGTCACTAGTTTTATTTTTGTCAACTCAGTATCATCATTTTTATATATATATGCCCTTACTAGGATTACATTGACATACACTTGCTTTACACGTGTAACTTTTTTTTTAATTGCCAGAGGGTGCATAAACACACCAAAAAGAGACAGAGAAAAAGAGATAAAGGCACCCCTCAATGGGGCATAGTCATGCCACAGTCCTTTCTCCTCCATTTCTCCATTTTATCAGGATTTGGGGCACGCATGCACACACACAGCACGTTTCAAGCCACTGGGGCATGAATTCAACTTCAGTCAGCCATGTGGGAACCAGCTCCTTTAACCATAAAGTCACAGGAGAAGCCCTCATTTTTCTAAAAGCAGTTTTAAAGTTAGGTCAGTGCCTTTCTAAATTACTTTGTTTTCTTATTCCATGATATTTTTTTTCAGGCTTAGAAAATTATACTCAGGTCAGTATTTCCTTCTTTGAACTGTTTTCTTTACCTATCTAATCCTCTTTGACCACCAAGTATTAAATAAAAGACTACCCAAGTATTAAATAAAATTTTATGAACTTAATTCTAAAAGCTATAGTAAAAGTTCCAGAAAGACTTAGTCAAGGAGGTAGAATGAGCAAGTCTACCTACTATATCAAGATGTCGGGTTTTGGTATTGTTCAATTAACACTAAATTTAGGCACCTTTGAAATTACATTCCATCCATCAACAGCCAAGTAATGTTTCCAGTTCAATATTTTGAACAAATTTATTAAAAAAAATTTAATGTCAAATTTTGAAAGTGGCTCTGTCCCCAGGAAACCTTCCCTGACTCTACAGATTGTAGTAGCTGCCCCTCCCCTGGGCTGCCGGGCACATTGTGTGGTATTTCCTACCACTACTTACATCATTCGTTCTCCTGTTTGTTTTCATAGGTATGCCATGAACTCCTCGGCTTGTCTACATGTCTATATCTGCAGGACCAGGGTACATGGTCAGTCAGTAGCCAATAAATGTTGATGAAGCAAGAAAGGAAGGCAATAAAATTAATTTTATTTCTTTCTTCATCCTTTCTCTTTTTCTTCATCTTCATTTCATGTCTTCCTATTATTTCTCCCCAACCACTAATACATCACCTTTATTTTTATCTTCTTAGTTTTAATGCACATCATGACTTTCAATCTCTCTCTAGAGGGCCTAAGGGTTGCAAAAATGCTGATCTTGTGTGTCAGTAGCACAGGTTTAAGAGTTTGTTGCTTCTTAGCATTGCAAAGAAGGGGTTTGCTTTATCAGGCCCTGGATTAGTCTCCACTGAATCTCCTCTTTGAGTTTTAGCTAGGGATTTTTCACATGCTTTAACATTACCTAATTTTCAACAGTTAGCAGCTGGGTAAACAGACTTTGCAACATCCCGGATAAAATGGCAAACTCAAGGGGGAAGTCTTCCACCTTTAAATTAAAAAAAAAAAAAAAAAAAAAAAAAAGAAGAAGAAGAAAAAAAAAAAGAAAGAGAGAGACTTGCTCACAGCTATGGTTGGGGAATAATAACACCTGAACACACTCGAGAGGAACTGTGTGCTGGCTGCGGAAAACACAGCTGATGACCAAAACAGGCAGCTTCAGTCCTGAGTGGGGCTAACTGCCCTCAGAGTAGCGTCAGACTGTACTTAGCAGGAATAACAATGAAATGAGGTAAGTGACTGACATCTCTAGTAGGCATTTCCTAAAGAGTCTATGAATTTCATGGAACACAAAGGGAATGGTTGGACTCTAAAAACGTAAATGAATGCTCAAGGGCAGGAAGGAAATACTCAAAAACTGCTCAGGAAAAATACTTTGGAAGGAAGATTTTGAAACACCGAAGGAAATCCACGTGTATATTTAGGAGAGAAGATTTTGTAAAAATTCATAAATGCGTCTGTGTTCTCTTTTGGATATCAAATTAGCTGTAACGTGTGAGAGTTTTGTTTAATAGACATAGTGAGTCCATCATTTCTGCAGTTTGTTTTTAAAACTTACCTGCAGTATAAATTCATTCTCATGAAGCCTACATTTTTACATGTTCTAAAAACTTTTTTAAACAAAAATATGGGCCAAGCCAAGAGTGGATGAGCACTGAAAGGAAAGTGTTAATAACGTGGTTATTTAATAGCAAATAACAGGCAAGAAATGGGCTACTTGTGTGGTAAATATAACTACTATTACTAAAAATATGCTTTTACCATAGAAATGAATGGCAAACTACACTAAAAAAATTGTAGCATATATATCAACATGCTCAAAAGAAGACAAAAAAGATAAAAATGAATACTTGTGATAGGTTTATAAAGTTAAATGTTTTGTTTTGTTTTTTGAGAGGTTTTTGCTATAGGGCGCGTGAGCTCACCAGACAGAGAGAGACATAGAGACAGAAAGCGAGAAATCACCCCCCAGGGGGATTGTCACGCCGCAATCCCTTCTCCTCCATTCTCCTCTCGGGATCTTGAGCACGCACGCACACGTGCCCGGCATGAGTTCTAAGCCACCGGGTCCGGGATGCGAACCGCGGTCGACTACGTGGGAGTCCAGCGACATAGCCATTATGCTAACTGCTGGTTCCCTAAAGTTAAATGTTTTTAAAAAGTTAGAAGGTAAACATGGAAAAATAATCTCTGAGCATCATCAAAACAAGGGTTTTATGGGACATTTTTAAACAACAAAAGAAATACTTCTTTTAGAAAGTCCACAAGGGTCACCCATGACAAGCCCCAGAAGACAGGGATTTTTGTCTATTTTTTATTTTTAAAGTTTATTCATTAATTTCTTCCATGAAAGAGAGAGAGAGACTCCCAACAGAACCCTCACACTGTGATCCACCCCGGCCTCCACCAGCCGGCATCACAAGCCCACATGTAAGCACCCACGTGCACAAGAAGGACTTATGACCCAAACGAAGAACCCTCCCATGTGGGCTCAGTGGTGTTACCACTGAATCATCTACTTTTTAAATACTTTACAAATGCCACATTTACATATAAACACTACATTTGTATACTTTTTAACTACTACTTTTAAATACTATTGTCTACCTTTTAAATACTATATTCCTTGTGCTCAGAACAGACTCTGGCACATAGCAGGTATTTCATAAAAGTATATTTAATAAATGAAAGAAGGAATGAATGAGAAGCATAAACCATAAACCCCTAAGTCTTCAAGTCTGGCCTCTACAAATGATAAAGGAGGTCTTGCTGACTCTATGTTGCTGAAATGCTGGTTCCCCCCCATTTAAAATATTTATTTATTTATTGACAGTTCAATCAAGGGTATTACCATATACATCATTTTCTATAGAGAATTTTATATCCTAGTTGTGTGGCTAGAATACTTTTAACTCTCTACCAGATATAGTATGCCATCCAGATATCTCTTCAGCATAGATAGAAAATAAAAGTTGTCATTTTATGACAAAATAAAATTGTTCATTTCACAAAGTTGAAAGACTACTTCTCCATAAAGGTTTTACAACACAACCTGTCTCCGCGCACAGAGAGTGAACCTATCTTCGACCCCCTGACACACTGACACACTGACCTCTGTGCTTCCCCCTTAAGTACCCAACCACGCACCTCTGCCTAGAATACTCCCAGATATCTGCCAGCTGCCCTCTCATTGCCCACAGGGCTCTGCTCAAATGTCACTTTTTAAGAGATGCCCTCTTAGACCATCCTAATGACATAGCCAGCATCAGACCCAATCTTTGATCCTCTTCCCACATTAGTTTTACTGTTTCATTCACATCTTCATCCTGAATGCTTGCAACAGTGCCTACTAGATCACTCAATAAATATTTACTGTTTGGATATACAAGGGCACAGTCATATTTCATGTGCCCCTTCAGGTAGACAGTATGATATATAGAGAAGACAGGGCCTTTGAATCCATTCCTTCACTGACTATCCACTATATACTTGGCCTTGAGACTTTCTTAAATTTAAAAAGTTCCATCTGTAAAGTGGGACTAATAACATAGTAGTTCCCCCTTCTCTGCAGCTTAGCTTTCACGATTTCAGTTACCCTCGGTCAACCATAGTCTGAGAGTATTACATGGAAAGTTTCAGAAATAAACAACTCGTAAGTTTCAAGTTGCATGCCATTCTGAGTAGTGTAATCAAGTTGGGGCAGTTCTTCCCAGTCCTGCCTGGGTGTGAATCATCCCTCTGTCCAGCACACCCACATTGTGAATCTATGCCTGCAGTCACTTAAAAGACATCTCCATTACCAGATTGATTGGCACGGTGGGTTATTACTTGTATTCAAGTAACTCTTAATTTTACCTAATAATGGCTCAAAGTATAAGAAAAGTGATCCTGGCAAATTGTTTTTTTGTTGTTGTTGTTGTTTTTTTTTTTTTTTTTTCTTTTTATTTTTGGAGAGGTTTTTGCTATAGGGCGCGTGCGCTCGCCAGACAGACAGAGAGACACAGAGAGATAGAAAGCAGGAAATCACCCCCCAGGGGGGATGGCCACGCCGCAATCCCTTCTCCTCCATTCTCCTCTCGGGATCTTGGGCACGCACGCACACGCGCCCGGCGTGAGTTTAAGCCGCCGGGTCCGGGACTCGAACCGCGGTCGACTATGTGGGAGTCCAGCGACATAGCCAGTACGCTAACTGCTGGTCCCGCAAATTGTTTTAATTGTTCTATAACTACTTATTGATGTTAATCTCTTAGTATGCCTAATTTACAAATTAAACTTTATCATAGGTATGTATGCCTAGGGAAAAACACTGTGGTTATAGGAGTCAGTAGTATCTGCAGTTTCAGATGGCCACAGGTGTCTTAGAACATAGCCACTGTGGTTACAGGGGATTCCTCAGTATTTATCTGGCATGTACTTGGTATCCACCAAATGCTGGTTCTACCTTCTTTTATCCCTACCTCCCTTTTGTGGTTGGGAATTAATGGAACTCTGTGGTAAGGAAACAAACTTAAAGTGAATCATGATGAGTTCTAAGACGGCCGTGAAATGAAAGCAACTATATGCTGAGCAAGGTCAGAATGTTGAGCAGACCTCTGAGCACTGTCATTCCCAATGATTGTGGCAGGCTGTCCACATGGTCTTTCCTGAAGGTGCCATCTGGGAACACAGAGATATTAGGGGGTGGTACATGGAGAAATAGCCTGGCCTTCATGACTGTGGTTCAGAATAATGGGTAAGTCTGGGAAGCATTCTAGAGGGGAAACAAAAGAAGCCAAATGGAAGTGTGGCTGGTGCAGGGGCTTTCTACCGAAGCATATTAGAAGAAAACATGGACAGGGAAGGTGAGGTAAGATTGTGGAAGACACTGGATGGCAGAATGAAGAGACTAAATTTAATCTCGTAATTCATGATGAGCCACTTCAGTCTTTGAAAACGAGAAAAACATTAAAATAAAGAAAATGATCAATTTTAAAGCATTCACAGACACTTATGAAATCCAAGCACTAAACACTACTAATGAATCCAATGACATGTGTTCTGAAAAAAATGACCAAATTCCAAGTGGGAATGAGTCAATACACCAATCCTCCTTGGTTGTCACTGATCCACCCTGGAGAAGAGACTTGAGCTACAAAAGACATGAGACTGCAAACCATAAGAGAGCATACCAGAAAGTCAACACACTAACAGAAGAGAGCATGAGACCTAGCCTCTAAGTAACCAAGGCTCTGTCTGCAATCTGTGTCCAACAGCAGTACCTATGAGGATGTGAACTCCCTATTAAATTTCTTCTCTTAAGATTACCCCTAGCCTCTTCCTTGTAGTTTTATTTTTATTCCTTTTTAAGTCTGAATAAAACTATAAAAACCTTATAGGTTCCAACGAGCTGAAACTCCCACTTCTGTGTATTTAAGTGTAGAAAGGAGAAGGTGACAGATTATTTAATTCACCCCAAAGAGGGAAAATTGAAATTAATCTGTTACAGATGTTGCTAAAAAGTCTTTCCACAGTAGAATTCTATAATATAATTTAACAAGGAATAAAAGTTTTAGAACATAGGTTTCCTGTGTTTAAAACATAGTAACTTAACTTTGTGGTTCTTAAAGCTATAAAAGTGCTACCAACTAAATAACAAGATGACACTTATATCTGCCTGGGTTTTTTACTTTTCTTGGGGACCAGTCTTCTCACAGCATGGACATGATTTATTCAACTATCAAAGAGCTTTTGATAAGGTTCACACAAGTGGCTATTATTAAAACTTGGTAACCATGGTGTGAAAGGAAAAAATCATCAATGAATTAAATGAATTAAAAATGCCTGAGAGGCAAAGAAGCAAAAAGCAGAAATAAATGACCAATTCTCATGTGAAGAAAGGTTAATCATGAAGGGCTCTGGGACTCTGTAGGAGAATCAGTTATATCTAACTACTGACCGGGAAAGTGCACCCTATTCTCACCCCCCATTCTGTGTATAACAGGCTCACACACAGGACTGCAATTGGTGAGAGGAGCATTTGGCACATGGACAATATACAGGCAATGTAAAGAAATGTTTAAAATCCAGGAAAAAGCAAATAGGTAAATGAATGGTGGCTTATAAAGTCATGTGGAGATCCCCAAATACAAAGGAAACAATTTTTTTTTAAATGGCAGAATTTTATTTTTTAAGAGTTTTGATATACAAGGGATTTCAAAAAGTTCATGGAAAGACGATTAAAAATTGATGCAAAAAATTTTTAAATCCATTCATAATTTTTATATAATCTTAATTTTCCATGAACCTTTTTAGAATCTCCTCACACACTACATAAAAACTCATGGGCCTCTTCAAAAGAACTAGATATGGTATTTGAACAAAGTGCATAGTTTATTTGCATGAAGAGAGTAAATTTTTGATACTGAAGAATAGTTCATGTTAGCATTTCAAGCCACGAAAAACATAAAGCCTGTGTCTACAAATTGAGAAGAAATTTAAAAGAAAACAAAGGCTGATTTAAAAAAAGAGAGAGAGAGAGAGAGAGAGTAAGAATTAGAAACCCTCCTTCTGGCCCAACACCCAGCGAAAAGCCAGAATCCATGTGCATCTGAGGTGAGCCTAGCCCTGCGCCTTTAACCAGAAAAAGCCTCTGCCCCAAACCCTTCCTTCTGGCCCAACACCCAGAGAAAAACCCGGTAGGAGGGTCTCTATCTTCTTTCTGTCCCTGTCTTTGTCTCTCCCCTCTCTCTCGAAATTTTTCTCTTATATATAAGTTTTATTTAAAAAATCTGTAGGTACAGTTTCTTGTCTCCGACCTCTCCTTTCTCTTGGTAATTTCAGAATCCATGTGCATCTGAGGTGGGCCTCGCCCTGCCCCAAAGGGGGCACTCTAGCGCGCTGTGTGGTTCTCCTTTTTTTGCCTTTTTTTAACATAAAATTTGTTTTACCTTTTCATTGTTTTGTGTTTTGGGTTTTTTTTTTTTTTTTTTTTTTGTATTTTTCCCTTATTTTTCCTTTCTTTTACCTGAGTTTCTCACCTTGCTTCTCACCTTCCATACATTGAGTGTCTGGGCAGGTCTAGGCACAGTAGGGAAACATCCGAATACTTTAATTCCTGCAGCTCAGCCCAGATGCCCCTATTCCCTCAAAACTGTGAGACCTTTGCAATATCCAGTTCCACCGACAAAGGTGCAGGTTGTTTAGTGAAGATCAGGGAAACAGAACTGCAAAAAAATTGCAGGCCATCTCCTTCCACACGCGTCTAACACTCAGAATTAACTCCAAGAAGGTAGAAAGTAATGTATAACCCATCAGATGAACAGAAACCACCACCATAGAGGCACGAGAAATATGTGAAATTAAGAAAATGTCTCTCTCCGGGACCAGCAGTTAGCGTAATGGCTATGTCGCTGGACTCCCACGTAGTAGACTGCGGTTCGCGTCCCGGACCCGGTGACTTAAACTCACGCCGGGCGTGTGTGCGTGCGTGCCCAAGATTCTGAGAGGAGAATGGAGGAGAAGGGATGGTGGCGTGGCCATCCCCCCTGGGGGGTGATTTCTCACTTTCTATCTCTCTGTCTCTCTCTGTCTTTCTGGCGAGCACATACGCCCTATAGCAAAAACCTCCCCAGAAAAAAAAAAAAGAAAATATCTCTCCCCAAAGGGAAAAAACAGCCCTTCATCATCCGCAGACAATACAGTGGAACTCATGGAAATGTCAGATAAAGAATTGAGGATATTCATACTGACAAAGCTAACAGAGATGCAAGAGAAGAGAGAAAATGAACTGTAGAAAATGCAGGAGAAATGAAACAAGAAGGTCCAGGAAGTGAGGATATGAAAGAGAAAATACACACCATAAAAAGAATCAAACAGAACTGTTAGAGATAAAGGCTGTAATACAGGAAATCAAAACCTCCCTTGAAAGTATTAAAAGCAAATTAGATCACACAGAAGATAGAATCTCAGATGTAGAAGATAAAACATCTGACCTAGAAAAATTTAACAAAAAGACTGAGAAAATAACCAAAAAAGGGAACTCAAGCACCTTACACACACACACACACACACACACACACACACACACAAAAGATTAACCCAATTAAAAGATGGGAAAATGAGCTGAACAAAAATCTCTCTAAGGAAGACATACAAACAGCCAAAAAGCATATGAGTAAATGTTCAGCATCCCTCATCATAAGGGAGATGCAGATAAAAACCACAATGAGATACCACCTAACCCCTGTCAGAATGACAAAGATTAAAAATATAAAAAGTGATAAGTGCTGGTGGGGATGTGGTGAAAAGAGAACTCTCCTACACTGTTGGTGGGAATGTAAACTGGTTCAGCCACTGTGGAGAACAATATGGAGGTTTCTCAAAGATCTACAAATAGAACTATCATTTGATCCAGCAATCCCACTTCTGAGTATCTACCGAAAGGACAGGAGAATACTCAGATGGAAAAGTCCTTGCACATCAATGTTTATTGCAGCATTATTCACGATCACCAAGACATGGAACCAACCCAAATGTCCACAAACAGATTAATGGATTGAAAAAGTATGGCATATGTACTCTATGGAATACTACTCAGGGATAAAAAATAAGACCCTGGCATTTGATAGAAAGTGGTCAGATATGGAGATCTATTGCTGAGTGAAGTAAGCCAAGATATGAAAGAAAAATATTATATGTCTCCACTTAATATATACCGACTATCCACACTCTATGGTATAGCTCGAAATACTGGAGGACATAAAAGCAGTGAAAATAGTTAACAAGGATAAGACAGTGTGGAATGGGGAGGGAGAAGAGAAGAGTATAGAGAAAGATACCAAGAGAACAAATAGAGAAGCATGACATTAGTAGGACACAGATATGGTTTATTACCTGTTGATGACGACGTACATGTATAGTATTCTCAACTGGATTGGTCTGAGAAGTATGTCATGTTGGGTAAAGTCTTTTTTTCGAAAGGTTTTTGCTATAGGGCACATGCGCTCACCAGAAAAACAGAGAGAGACAGAGAGATAGAAAGCAAGAAATCACCCCCCAGGGGGGATGGCCACACCGCAATCCCTTCTCCTCTATTCTCCTCTCAGGATCTTGGGCACGCATGCACACACGCCCAGCGTGAGTTTAAGCCACTGGGTCCGGTACTCGAACCATGGTTGACAACATGGGAGTCCAGCGACATAGCCATTTATGCCAACTGCTGGTCCCAAGGGGTAAAGTCTTTTTTTTTTTTTTTTTTTTTTTTGAGAGGTTTTTGCTATAGGGCGCGTGCGCGCACCAGACAGACAGAGAGAGACAGAGAGACAGAAAGCGAGAAATCACCCCCTAGGGGGGATGGCCACGCCACAATCCCTTCTCCTCCATTCTCCTCTCAGGATCTTCGGCACGCACGCACACGCGCCCGGCGTGAGTTTTAAACCACCGGGTCTGGGGCGCGAACTGTAGTCGACTACGTGGGAGTCCAGCGACATAGCCATTACACTAACTGCTGGTCCCCGGTAAAGTCTTTTTATAAGCAAAATGAGAAATAGTGATTGACTGTTTAAAAAAAAATTGGAATAATAATAATAATAATAATCAGGAAAAATAATGAAAAGCTATTGGATGATGAAATGGGGATTTTAATGTCTCTGTATTGACTGATATGCATGGTATTCCTTCTGGAAAAATAAATGTAATATATTGTAAAATTATATGTGATTCAATGTAATATAAGCAAGATTATGATGATAATAAATAAATGTTTAAAAAAATTAAAAAAGAAAAAGAAAGAATCCTATACAAGTAATACTAGATACCATTAGATGCCCAAACATCCAGATAATTGGCATCCCAGAAGGTGAAGAAACTAATCAGGGCATTGATAATCTATTCCATGAAATCCTGGAAGAAAACTTTCCAAACATAGAGAGGCATCCAAATATCCAGATCCAGGAAATATAAAGTACCCCACATGGAATCAACTGAAGATCTTCTCCAAGGCATATCATAGCCAGATTGACCAAAACCATAGACAGAGATAAGATACTAAAATTGGTAAGAGAAAAACATCAAGTTACTTTCAAAGGATATCCCATCAGGCTAACATTGGACCTCTCATTCGAACAATGCAAGCAAGAAAAGAATGGAAAATATATTCAAAGTGTTAAATGAAAAACAATTTTAATCAAAAATACTGTATCCAGCAAGATTATCCTTCATGTGGGAAAAAAGGATAAAAACATTCTCAGATAAAACCTGAAAGAATTTACCAACACCAGACCAGCTCTTTGAGAAGTTCTGAAGGGAGTACTATACCAGGAAGACTAAAAACAAACAGACAGATAAGAGAACAAAAAATGACCAAGAGAAAGACCAACTTAATGGTAGGGATGGGTTCTGAAATGTCAATAATAATGTTGAATGCTAACAGAAATGTCAGACCACAGTAATACTGCAAATTCAACAGAAGAGAGTTTACATGAGACTGAACTGGTGAAATAGAATTCTATGACTTTTCTCTAAAACATTACTGATTTTCTTCTATGCTTTGTCTTCCAGATTTAAGGATTTTTGTTTTCTTTTGAGTTTTTGGGTTCAGCAATCTGTTAAAAAATGAATTTTTAAACTGAAACATAAATTTTTTCTTCCTTCCTGACCCCTTTGCAATTAGAAAATATTTTTGAGCATTCTTATTTTGTGACAGAATGGTGATTTGCATAATTTCAATAATACAATAGTATATGTTGCCTTGCATCAGAAATTGAATTCTTATGGGATTTTGTGCAAATAACAGACCAAATTGAGATTAACATCATTTTTTTTGCAAAGAAGTTAGTTTAGACATCTCTTTAGTAAAAGAGGGAATGGAGAGAGAGAAAATGTTTCAGAAGAAAATTACAGTGCACTTGTTACTAGATTCTAGTTTTGTCCATATAAGATATTTTGTGAATGAATAAAATGTAAAAAAAAAAAAACAAAAACACAAGTTTAGTATGGTAGGGAGGGAAGGGAAATGGGAAGGAAAAAACAGGTAACAGTATGCTTAATTGACAAAAAAATGAGAAGTTATTTGCTGATGATAATGTATATAGTAATATCCTTGTCTTGACTGAGATGTATGGTATTTGTGTTGAAAAAGAAATGTATGCTGTAAAGACAAGATAAAATAAAAATTAAAAAAAAGAAAGGAAGCCACCAAAAAAAATAGTTAAAAGAAAGAATAAGAAATAGTACTTTTTTTTTTGAGACGTTTTGCTATAGGGCACGTGCACTCGTCAGAGAGACAAAAGAGACAGAGAGAAAGCTAGAAATCACCCCCTCAGAGACAGAAAGCTAGAAATCACCCCCTCAGAGGGGATGGCCATGCCGCAATCCCTTCTCCTCCATTCTCCTCTTGGGATCTTGGGCACGCATGCACATGCGCCTGGTGTGAGTTTAAACCACCAGGTTCGGGACTCGAATCGCGGTCGGTTACATGGGAATTCAGTGACATAGCCATTACACTAACTGCTGGTCCAGAAATAGTACTTTTTTTAAACATAAAAAACTGTTTAAGGTTTTATCAGGTTAAGCCTGACATGAATATGTGGGAAGTGAAAAATACAGTAATTAATTAACATTAATCTTGTATGACACAGAACTCAATCTGTCATCTTCAATGTCCCAGAATCATTATCACAATTAAGAGTAAGGCTCAGAAAAGCCAATAAACTCTTGATTATACCTCCCTTTGCCTTAGTTTTCATATCTGTAAAATGGGAATAACAGAACTTATAGGATGATTATAAGAGTTAAACACAATAATGTATATAGAACATTTAACACAGTAAAAGCAGAAGATGTTAAATTGCTATTATTAATGTTACTGTTATTGCTGTTTATGATATACTACTCCAATTAGTTCAGGCCCCAGAGAAGCAACCTAATTCAAGTTATTGGGACTTTCTTATTTATAGCCTTGTCATGACTCACTACTTAATAAAACATATAAAATATTTTCAACTGCTTTTGAACAACAACAAAAAGACATGCTTTAAAACATCTTTCCACTCACCGATTTTGTGAAATAAAGAGAATTAATTACCAGTTGCACTAAATGAGCCCTGCAAAAAAACCCATCAGGCAAATGCTTCTCACATATTAATTCTTAAATGTATGAATACTAGACATAAGCTTACCGTGCAGATAGCATTTTAATAAGGCCTTTCCTATTTTTTACTCGAAGGTGATTAGTTTTATACTTGGGGTCATCAATCAACTCAGGCAAATTCAAGATCTGAAAGGGAAAAATAATTTTAAGTATAATGCACAAGTTTTTCAGGCATCTACTCATAGGTGCTAGTGTTCAGAACCTGTCACTCCACTCCCAAGCACACTCTTTGCTGGTGTTTATTCCTCTCAACAGAGGGATATGGAAGGCACTGTCATACGATTAGGACAGACCATGCTGCTGAATAGGTTTGTCACTTATAAGAGGTTTTTACTACATTTAAGGATTTATGCCTACATATGGGAACACAGAAAAGTTATCAGACCCTCGTAATAAGTCTTATAGCCAAACATGAAGACATAGAAAAAAAAGTTATCAGGCGTCCATAAAAAAATAAATAATTTTTTAAAAAAGTCTTATCCAGAATAAGTAGGAAGAGACACACAAAATCAAGTAAAACTATCCTAATTCTGAGAACCTACATAAGTGCATGTCTACACTTACATGAAGCCCACATCAACATATATCTTGTAAGTACATTCATTTACTTGTTCCACATGTAAATAAAATAGTACTATCTGTCCCAGTAGTCCTATCCAGGATGTCGTACAAGGTGTTAAAATAAAGGGACAGCATACACATTTGCCTGAATGCACACCATTAAAACGATGTCAAATTAAAAGATCTTCTTCCTGAAAAAGTGTCACTATTTTTCTTTAATATGTCTCCCTTAAGGAATACCGACTAGAACTGCTTTTATATACTTCCTCTTTTGCTCCTCCTCAATAAAGAGGAAATCTATCTCGCAGGTCCCTTTGGACATCTTGCAACTTTAACAAGACTATAATGAAAGTACCAAGTGGATTTGGAATGGAAAAGCAGTGTTAAAGAGAATGTGTGGAAGCGGTGTTTGGCAGTTGTGGTGGAAAGTCAGAAGGAGCATTTATGGGCTGGGGGCAGGCCATGTGGCCCACAGAAAGCGTCACCGCCTTTATTAATGTATTTGCTTTCAATATAAACATTTAATGGTTTCATTTGTTTCCCACAGTTTAAATAAAATCAATCCATTAATCATCTCACAAAGGAGAGGAAAACGCGGAAGATTCCCCAGAGTAAAGAGACCATCTCGATGGTGTAATTTCTCTTTCACATGTTCTACTTATTGGTTCCCTTTAGGAGTAATAAAGACATGACTCTTCAAGTTTTTAAAAAGCAACACTGCACACAGTCCCTTTCTAGCAAACTCCCTGTCACCACACCTGATCTTAGAATCGGCCTCAAGGCATGTCTAACAGTCAGAAACCCTCCCTCCCTATGACTGAATAAGTCATTTTAAGAAAAAGCAAGTGCCTTTACTAAATCACAGGTTAAATGTATAAATTTGGCCTCACCCTGAATATGCTATAACCTACATAAAAAAGACTATAGAGCGACTGCAGTCAGAGGGAACTGGGATGCCCAGATGGCCTCTGTTATTTGACATATTGGACCTCTTTTGTCTTTCGAAATTTGTATGCAACAACAGGTCACTGCCTTTAGCTTTGCCAGCTCATATTCAAAGTGTTTCCAGAGAGAAGGTTTCAAGGATTGTGATCATAACCATTCTGCAGTTGTGAAGAGTGCTGCCCGGGAAAAATGAAACACCGTATGTGGAAGTGCTTGACATAATAAACACTAAATAATGTAACGTATTCCAACTAAATACAGTTTCTCCCAACGGAAATAGGAAAGCATATGAAGGGAAGGAGGAAGAAAGGGAGCCCTCCATAAAAAAATGAAAAGATACAATAATAAGAACTGCAAAGTGTTTTAATACTCCTAGCATCTAATGCCTCCCTTAGAGCAAAGCCAAAATCCTTATGCTTCCATAGACTCTACACGATATGGCCCTTGCCTCTCTGACATCACCTCCTGCCATACTCCCCCTCTCTGCTCACCGCTGCAGCCATGCTGACTTCTTGCTAAACCAGGAGCAAGACTATCACACTTGGGTCTCTGGACTTCTGCACCAGCCACCTCCTTGCCGGGAACATCAGATATCCAGTGGGCTAACCGCTCTCCTCAGTGAGTCTGCTCATAGGTCAGCTCCTCAGAGAAACTCCTCTGACCATCCTACCCCACCACAGCCCACCCCAGCCCACCCCACCCAGTACCTAACTCCCCTGATTGCCCTTCCCTTGTCCCTTCCCTTTTCCCTCCATAACTCTTATCATCTACCAT
Source organism: Tupaia tana (assembly GCA_026018925.1). Classification (NCBI taxonomy): domain Eukaryota; kingdom Metazoa; phylum Chordata; class Mammalia; order Scandentia; family Tupaiidae; genus Tupaia; species Tupaia tana. The sequence continues at coordinate 117,086,678 of JAKSZU010000003.1, forward strand.
GTTTATTATTTACTGTCTGTCCTCCCTTCTATAATATAAGCTCTATAAACTGGGGTATTTTCAATGTTTTGTTTACTGGTATATCCCACGTGCTGATAACATATTTGTCGACCAACTGACTTACTAACACATAAATCATGTGAACTGTTTCAGGCATAAGATCTTCTAGATATTACTCTATGTATGAATCCTATTTTATTAAGTCTAAAACTACTTTTTAAAATATAGGTATTCCTTTTATTTATTTTTATTTCTTTTTAGAATTATTTAACTGTATTTACTTTATTTATTTATTTATTTATTTATTTATTTGACTGGAGAGGGACAGAGTGAGACAGAGAAAGTGAGAAAGCAAGTCACCAGGTCCGGGACTCGAACCATGGTTAACCACGTGGGAGTCCATCACTCTTAACCACCACACCACCTGCCAGCCCCTTATCTTTTTATTTCTTTAGGATTTTGCCATAAGTCATCTATGCTTATGAAATGAGACAGACAGGGAAAGTGAGAAATCACCCCCTGGGGGAGATGACCATGCTGCAATCCCCTCTCTTCCATTTTCCTCTTGGAACTTTGGGCATGCATGCACATGTGCAAACATGATTTTCAAGCCACTAGGTCTGGGACTCAGATCATGGTTGGCCATGTGGGAGCCCAGCACCTTAGCCACCATGCCACCGTCTGGCTCCACATGCTCCTTTAATCTATGGCTTCTCAAAGGAGCTGTTTGCCAGGAGGAAATTATGATAGTTGTCACTGCTTCTAGGGCATAGTGTTCACATACACTGTTATCACTTGATGTGAATTATTCATAAATCACACGTTACATTCAAATAACCTTTAAAATATCATCTAATAGATCACACTATAATTCAGTGCTGAAATAATAGTGAAGCAGGTAAGATTGAGGTTTAGCAGGACTATAGCCATTTTCAAATTAAGAAATGCCTCCGACAAAAACAATCTGACCAAATGCTGAGCCATGGGGGAGGTTTGTTTGAGGAATGAGTATTTTAGGTGAAGCAAGAATCATGGTAATTGCTCAAAGGAAAGTGATTGACTTTCATTGACTGTAGTAAGGAATGATTGGCATGTGCTTGTATCTGGTATCTATAAATATTGAACCCATATTAAGCTTTTCCAGACAGTTAGGTGGTACTTGCTGACTGTCTCCCTGAAACCTGGTTGCAGAAATAAACTCCCTTCTTCTCCTGCCTCTGCCTCATTTCATTGATTGAGTAAAAGCAGCTGGACTTAGTTTGCGGGTAACAAAAGGACTTTGTATTTCAGGAAGGCACAGAAAAAGAGCGTGGGTTATGCTGTCAGAACCATTGGGATCTACTTTTTAAATATAAGAAATGTAAACATCCCTTGTAAAATGTAAAATTTCCCAATTTCTCAACAAATTCAAAACACTCAGTCTTCCCTCTGCCAGTACAAATGCTAGGTAAGTCCGTGCACAAGGATTTGTTGCAAATGATTTTCCCAAGATAACAAAAATTAGTGCCTCGTTAATATGGCCCCATTCCAGCTTTCTTTTGATTGCATCTTTTGCTTGTTTTGTGTTTGCGCTTAATTCCATCCTCTTTCTTGAATTCAGCATAGAGTTGGGTCATTCTTTTCCTCTTTTCTGACCACCTCTGTCTTTTTGGTGACTTAAGACCATTCACATTTAAAGTCTTACTGATATTTTTGGAATATTTAGATCTATTGCTTTGTTATTTTTTCCATTTGTTCCTTTGTTTTCCCTTTCTTTCCTTCTTTGGAGTTGGAAGCTTTAGTATTTGTCTATTTTTATTTGGGCTATTTATTTTGTATAGATGTTTAAAGATTGCTTTAGAAATGGATATACTTAATATTTTATTACTTCAAGTGGGAGATTGAAAATGTACCACAATGTAAGTTCCTTTGCTCTCCCCCTTTAGTGTCGTGTTTGTCTGTTGTATGTTGTATAATATCCATGTACATTAAAAACATCATGACTCAATATTTTAATGTTTACTTTCACCCATCAAACCTATTAGAAGAATTCATGATATTTTCTATTTCTGTTGCTATTCCTTCATTCTCGATATTACCATTTTCCTTCTGATGTCATTTGTCCTCTGTAAATGAAGAACTTCCTTTAAAAATTCTTTTAGAGGCATAACTCATGGCCTGGTGGCTAAGGCAGCTGGATTCCATTTGACTGACCACATGGTTCAAATCCCGGACCTGGTTGATTGAGAAACATGCCAGGTGCATGTGTGTGCATGCCCAAAAATCCCCAAAGAAGGGAGAGATGGGGGACAAGGGATCACAGTGTGACCATGTGCCAAGGAGATGGGGGGTGCTTTCACCCTGCCCTCTGCTATACCTCGTCTCTCTCTGGAAACTGCACATGTCCTCCTGCAAATTATGAAAACATCTTTTTTTTTAGGGGGGGAGGTTTTTGCTATAGGGTACATGTGCTCACCAGAAAGACAGAGAGAGACAGAGAGAGATAGAGAGACAGAAAGCGAGAAATCACCCCCCAGGAGGGATGGCCACGCCGCAATCCCTTCTCTTCCATTCTCCTCCAGGGATCTTGGGCACACACGCATACTTGCCTGGCATGAGTTTAAGCCACCAGGTCCAGGCCTCGAAACATGGTTGACTACATGGGAGTCCAATGACATAGCCATTACGCCAACTGCTGGTCCCATGAAAACATCTTTTAGAATAGGTAGCTCACTGCAAATTCTCATATGGGAATGTCTCTATTTAGCCTTCATTTCTTAAGGCTATGTTTCCTGGATTTTTTTTTTTTTTTTGAGAGTTTTTTTTGCCATAGGGTACGTGCACTCGCCAGAAAGACAGAGAGAGACAAAGAGAGAGACAGAAAGCGAGAAATCACCCCCCGGGGGGATGGCCACGCCGCAATCCCTTCTTCTCCATTCTCCTCTCGGGATATTGGGCACGCACGCACACGCATCCGGTGTGAGTTTAAGTCACCAGGTCCAGGACTCGAACCACGGTTGACCACATGAAAGTCCAGCGACATAGCCATTACACTAACTGCTGGTCCCTCCCTTGGATATTGAAATCTTGATTGACAGTTCTTCTTGTTCAGCTTTTAGACTGTCATGCCACTTCTTTCTGATTGTAATTTCTGGGTTTGTTGTTGTTGTTTTGTCATAGGGTGAATGCCCTCGCTAGAGTGAGATAATGAGAATGAAATTGAGAAATCACCCCCTAGGAGGCATGGCCATGCCACAATCCCTTCTCCTCCATTCTCCTCCTGGGATTTTGGGCATGCACTCAGCGTGATTTTCAAGCCACTGGGTCCGTGACTCAAACCCCAGTCTGCCATGTGTGAGTCCAGCACCTTAACCACTCCATGCCTGCTGGCCCCAGTGACTGTAGCTTCTGACAAGAAATCTACAGTCAGTTGAGTCACTATTCCCCGTATGTATATCATTTTTCTCTGCTTTCAAAACTTTATTGTCAGGGGAACCAGCAGTTAGCGTAATGGCTATGTTGCTGGACTCCCACGTAGTCGACCGCGGTTCGCGTCTCGGACCCGGTGGCTTACAACTCACGCCGGGCGCGTGTGCGTGCGTGCCCAAGATCCCGAGAGGAGAATGTAGGAGAAGGGATTGCGGCGTGACCATCCCCCCTGGGGGGTGATTTCTCGCTTTCTGTCTCTATGTCTCTCTCTGTCTGTCTGGCGAGCGCACGCGCCCTATAGCGAAAAAACCTCTCAAAAAAAAAAAAAAACTTTATTGTCAGTTTTTAATTTTAGCAGTTATATTCTTATATAAATTTATATATACTTATATACTGGAATATTTTTTTGGTTTTATCCATCTGGGGGTTGCTGGCATTATTAAATCTATATTTTTTCTTTCACCAAATTTGGGAAGTTTTCAGCTATTAGTTCTTAAAATATTTTTTTTCAGCATGTACTCTTCTCTTTCCAGGACTACAATGATAATATTGGATATGTTTCTGTTACTGCCACACAAGATCCTGAGAACCTGTTCACCTGTTCTTTTATTCTTACTTTCTTTTTTGTGAACAGGAGAGGGCCTTTTTTTTTTCCTTTCTGTTGTTGAGAATGAATTGCTATTGATCTCTCTTCACCTTTTTTGTTTTCTCTCTTATCGCCATTGTGCTACTAAGCTCATCCAATGAGGTGTGTTTTTTTCTTGATTATTGTTTTTTTTAGTTCTACAGTTTTCATTTGGTTCTTCATATCTTCTATTTCTTTGCTGAGCATTTCTACTTTTCCATTTCAACAGTGTCTTTGATTCTTGTTAAAGCATTTTATAATAGCTGTTTTAAAGCCTTTGTGAGTTAATTCTAACATCTGTGTTGTCTTGGCATTGGCATTTATTGATTGTCTTTTCTCATGCAAGTCTAGTTCTTCATATGCTGAGTAATTTTGGATTGTATCCTGGACATTCTGAATATTATATTATGAGCCTCTGGGTCTTGTTTAAATCCTACAGAGAATTTTTGTTGTTGTTGTTTTTAGCAAGCAATTGAGCTGGTTGGGTTCAAGCTTCAAATTCCAACCCACCTTCTGTGTGCTTTGACTCTAATGTTGGTCCAGCTTTCAAAGCCTTTGTAGTGCAATTTGAATCTGTCCCGCATGTGCCCCACTTAGTGGTCATACTATAATCTGGGCAGTCATCTATTCATTAATTCAATTCTCAACATCTTTAGTATGTTTGGATCAGAGCAGGGCATGTGCAGCTCAGAGGTGAACCCAGGAGTTCATAAATAACTTCAAGAATTGCTTTGCAAAGCTCATACCCCTCTGCAATCCCTCCAGCTCTTTCTAGTTTCCTGGGACCCTGCCTTCACTTACCCCATTTACCAGCATACTTCCAGGATAAAAGTGAAGCAATGCAAGGACAGAGAAAAAAGCAACAGGGACTCACTCATCTCCTTGGGATCACAGCTCAGCAATGAAGAAGAAAGCACCTCTTCCTCAGAGTTTCGCTCCTGCTTGACCACTGCTGCCCCCATAGGACTGCGGGGCTAGCGCATGAGAATGCAGAAAGGAAGGAAAAACAGATGTATACACTTTCTGATCTTAGAGCTCACCTTTTCGTGCACCTTGCATCAGGAATAAAAAGCATCTCTTGGAGCAGGCCCTATGGCCTAGTGATCAAGGGAGCTAGATCCCACATGGCCAACCATGGTTGGAATCCTGGCCTTGAGGGCTTAAAAAACATGCCTGGCACATGTGCATGTGTGCCCAAAATCTCAATAGGATGGAGAAATGGAAGAGTAGGGTCTGCAGCATGACCACCCCCCAAGAGACGATGCTTCCTCTCTCTCCCTCTCTTTCTGACTCTCTTTCTCACTCTGGTGAGTGCACACACCCTCTGGCAATTTAAAAAAGAAGCATCTCCTGGAGCTCAGCTCCATTGCCTGGTGCCCATTTCAGGGTTTTAGGCTCTGGTGTATTCAGGCAAGGGAATAACTGGAGAGAAAAACTGGTAAATGTATTTGCCAGTTTAGAGGTACTGCGACTTCTGGTGTTCTTCACCAATTTTCCTGTTATTTATTTGGGGTCCTCAAATAGATGCTCATGAATTCTGTCCAGGTCTTATCACTGTGTGCAATGTATTTATACTATCCTCCTCAGAACCAGAATTTTCACACCTAATCTTTTTTTCTCTCTTTCATTTCTTTATTTATCTCATGAAAGAGAGAAAGAGAGAGAGAGAGACACCTGGTAGGGTCTTTTCATGCTGTGATCCTCCCCACAGCCTTCTAGCCAGTCAGGATCACTGGCACGCCAATGTAGATTGGCCTGGGTCTGAGCCCTGGGTCTTCTCATATGCCTTCAGTATCACACGGCAGCATCCCACCACCTGAGCCACAGCCGCTGGGTCATACACACCTGATTTTTATAGAGACCATGTATTTTTGCATACTACAGGGCAGAACTACACTAAGTGCTTTAATTCTCTAACCCTTATAAAGCCCCACAAGTTATTTATTACTGTACTTAGATACTATAATCTTTATTTTATACATGAGGAAGCAGATGCTTGCAAAAGACTAAATACCTTGTAGAGGTCACCTGACTAGTGACAAGATTCATAGAGGCCTTAAGAACTATGCTATAATGTCCTCAGTCCACCTTAACAAAGTCAACTGTAGTGCTCATCATAATTGACATTTCCTGTGCACCACACCAGAGAAACTAAATCAACATCTTTGGGAATGGCACTCAAGGAAAATACCGCATATACTAAAGTTGAAAACCAATGCATATTGCTTCCAATAAAAGAAGCCTTCAGCCTAAATGACTTTAAAAAGAATGTCAATATACTTCAAATAAGAATATCCATTAATGTTGGCATCAATCAGCTTAAAATAGCTTACATATGCTCACTTTCTCTGCTGTTCTGTATCATGTTAAGGGACATAAAATAGGATTCGTTATAAGCCAAGGTTTACTTTATATGCAAGATTTTTTTTCCTGAACCCCAACCCTTGAACCTGACAGTCTTGCTCCCACTCCAACCCCTGACAATGAGAGCTCCCTAAACAGGCCTCTCCCTGAGATGTATTGGTTAACCAATACATCATTTTGGAAAGAACTAAGCATAAGTAATTTCCACCCTTTCATCACAGAAAACACTGCTACATTTCTCCCCAGGGAGTGAGCTGTCCCACCTTTTCCAATGGACTTTATCTGCCAAAGAAACACTTGGATGGGCTTACTTTGAAACCTGGGATCTCATTTTCTATAGGGCCAATTTGAACAATGAGCCCCTTTATCAAGGGTAAATCTGAGTAAAAACTATTTAGAAGAAACTTTCTTACTATATATCATGTGGAAGGCAGGAGAACTTGCATCAGTATAGGGGAACAGATTTTTCTTCAGTGAAAATGTTTTTAGGACATTTTATACGTAAATATGTGATTATGAAAACAGGAAAAGACACATTCACTCAGGATGCCTACTCAATAATACAAATAACACATAATTCTGCATGAATTTTTCTTCCAAGGATTGCAAAGAGTTTTATAGATATTCATAGTCCACTGTGGGCATTGTCATTCCTGATTCACATTTGTGCAAATCGAGGTCAAGCACACCATTTTCAAAGGCCCTCTGATATTCTTTTAAAAATGTCTCCATAGCAATGTCATAATTTAGTACTAAAACTTATGGCAAATATTCTGCTTTGAAATGAACATCTTTCTCAAAAAGTATTCTTATGGATATTTATGAAGAAGTTCAAAAGTTTCCCATTGATCAACAGTAATGAATCAAGAATAAAAAGGATTCAGTGCAGTTATTTTCAACAGTGAAGAATACGTCAACCAGTAATTCCGCCTCTCTTGCCCTCCTTTCTGGAGACAAAAAACTCCAAAACATATGGCCCAGGAGGAAAATCTGTACTCGTTTATAGCAATGAACTGGATTTTACATCTCTGCACTTAGACTACGCAAATGACTTCACAGGCAACGGCTTCCGTATGTTTCATATTTTTAACATTGACCGTTCATAATAAAGATTCTTTGATCCCAGATCAAATGTTGGAATCAATTTTCTCTACACTTACTCAGAGTCACCATTATAAAAGCTCCCTCCTTTCCCACCTCCGATGTGCCAGCCCTTCCAGCAGTCAGAACTATCTCCATTTGTCACCTTCCCCGTGGAACTTCCCACTCCTTTGCTGTGGTTTTTAGCTCTTCTCGTTAACCTCTCATACAAAAGAGGAACAGTAATAAATAATTTTTCTACATAATAAGGTAACTACAATAAATAAGTCTGATCTAGGAAATCCACAGGCATCTTTAATAAAACTGAAAGCTCATGATATTATAGTTAGTATGGGGCCAGCAGCTGGTGTAATGGCTATGTCGCTGAACTCCCATGTAGTCGACTGCGGTTCGAGCCCCAGACCTGGTGGCTTAAACTCACGCCAGGTACATGTGCATGCATGCCAAAGATCCCAAGAGGAGAATGGAGGAGAAGGGAGGAGAAGGGATTGCGGCGTGGCCACCCACCCCCAGGGGATGATTTCTCATTTTCTGTCTCTCTGTCTCTCTAGTGAGAGACAGAAACCTTTAGCAAAAAAAATCTCAAAAAAAAAAAAAAAAAAGAAAAAGAAAAATATAGTATAGTTAGTACAAAAACTAATCTCCCAGTCAGAAAGAGTCCTTCCTCCGTAGGTTAGGATTTGCCAACATGTAAGAAAAATAAAGACAAAAATAAAAACTATTATTAAAAGCCTATTAATAAAACTATGTTTAAAAAACTAAATTTTATTTTTGGATTAAAACTGTAAAAAGGCCTTAAATTAAAAAAAAAAAGACCAAAAGTCTAGATAGAAACTAAAAATATCAAGTAAAACAAAAGTCTAGACAATCCTAAAATTTAGACTATCTATAATATAAAATTATTACAAATTATCCCATGGCTTTTTTTAAAGTAGTCCTGAGTTGACTGTGGACTTAGCATCATTGTTCTAGGCAAAACCAAATCTTCCTTGGCTTTCTAGTAAGTGAATCACTCCATGTATCATTCCCTCATTCAATGAGTATAGATTACCTTGCACACAGTAGCAAACTGTTGGTTGTTTCCTGCTCCAACTACAAGATAGCCGTCCTTGGTTTTAAAAGCCTAAAATAAATAAATACATATGTAAATATGTTTTATATGTTGACAAGACCACAAAAGTTGGCTTTAATATCCAAAACATCTATATAGAAAACTCGTTCTATACGATGTTACTAATTTATAGCATTAATTATACTTTTCTCCTATGTTTGAGTAGTTGTTTTCATTTAGGATTTTCAAAGCATTTCCTAACTCTTCCACTGTTACAATATTTTTTTAAATGACTCAGCGGACCAGAAGGTGGTGTGTGTTTAAGGTGCTAGATTCTCACATGACCAACCATAGTTCAAATCCTAGGCCCAACAGTTGGAAAAATCACAGCAGGAGTAGATGAGCCCATGCCCAAACTCCCAAGAGGAGAATGGAGAAGGGATTGTGGCATGGCCACCCTCCTGGGGGGTGATTTCTCATGTTCCCTCTCTGTGATGAGTACATGTGCCCTATGGAAAAAAAAAAAAAAAAAAAAACAGAAAATTTTATCTACACAAAATTCTCTATTTATTATAGTACAGCTTAATGATGAATTTATCAAAATTTTATGTTTTATTTGTTTCCATTTTTCTTTGTAGGTAGGACAAATGTTGTAGAGCAAAAAATACTGTTTTCTGATAAATTAAAAAAAAACAAGTACAGGAATAGAAAGTTATTGTGTATGGTAATATCTTTGATTAGTCTGACATGAAATGCATTTATGCTTTGAGAACCCATATCATATACCGTAAAGATGTACAATAATTAGATGTGAAAACAAAAACAAAGAAAGTTTATATACCTCTTTGTAGCCCCTTTTATATTAGTGATATATCAAAGTAAATCTTTATATATTGTGTCCCCAGATATATAGATTAAATGATTATTTTATGTATTTATTTTTATATCCTATGGAAAATAAAGAACTAGGTTACAAACCCCCCCCAAAAAAAGAATAAATGGAAAAAAGGAAGGAGCAAAGTAAAGAGGGAGGGAGGTGAGGAAAGAAGAATAAGAGGGAGGGGAGGGTGAGTGAGCTGATGAAGCCACAATTATTTAAAGATCTCAAATGTAAATTTGGGGCAATTTTCATTTTTTAGAAGTGAAAACTGACCCATCAGGATCTTTCTGTACCTCACATAGTGCTATGGACAATGTCTGCCCCATTTTGGAGACAGGTTCACCTGGACAGCAACAGACCTGTCAGCGATTGATTTACCACCACCTTTAGGCCTGGCCCACCTGTAGGACTTAGCACTTCCTTCTCCACACACAATCACAGTGCAGTTGGAGGAACCAAGACTAATCCTTGGAAGGCCTTATTCCAATTTCCCAAAAATCAATGAGATTTACCTTTTTTTTTCTATATAAAAATTACTCTGAATCTTTACCTAATTTTTGTTCATTTACTCTTGCCTCTGAAATGACTTCTGTCTTCCTTAGCAGGGCTTATGGGAGTATGTCTGCTTATCACCTTGGTGCTACATTGGCCCACATTCTCCAGGACCTACTCAGTCATCTTTAATATCTTCATTTCCCCTGAATCTTTCTCTTCTGTCTACACATAGACTTGTTCCTCCACTGAAAATATCATTAACAACAAGCAAACAAAATCAGTCCTGAGACCAGCACATGGCATGGTGGTTAACACACTGGATTTCCACATGGTTAACATCAGTTCAAGTCCCGGAACCAGCAGCTTGAAAATCATGCCAGAGTGGGACCAGCAAAGGGTTTAATGATTACATTGCCGGACTCCCACAGAGTTGATCAGGGCTCGAATCCTGGACCCAGCAGCTTAAAATATACTGGGCACACATGTGTGCATGCTCAAAATCCCAGGAGGATAATGAAGAAGGAGGTATTGTGGAATGGCCATCCCCCCTGGTGATTTCTCACTTTCTGTCTCTCTGATGAGTGTGTGCGCCCTATAGCAAAAACCTCTAAGAGAAAAGAAAATCATGCCTGGCATATGTGCATGCATGCCCAAAATTCAGAAAGGAGAATGGAGAAGGGATTTCAGCGTGGTTATCTCACCCTCCCTACACCCCACCACTCTCTCTCTCCAGCAAGTACTTGTGCCCTACGGCGAAAAAAAAAAAAAAAAAAGTCAATCCTGACACTTCTCTCAAGCTATTTTAAATTTTTGTTCCTTTCCTCCATCTCTAATTAACACAGAAGTGCCACCTGCCTACATTGCCTCACCAGCACCATGTTATAGTGCTCATGGCCATGCGACGGCTACTCAGTCACTGCGCTGAAGAGTTGCCTTCACTATCCCCTCTGTATTATTTGGTTCACTTTGTCAGGAACCCGTCTCATGTACAGGCTCTGTCCAGAGTCATCTCTTATCTCTCTGGCCTGTTTTTCCACATGCCTCTTTTGCAGGATCTTCTCTTTAGGCTTCAGTATTCCTTGAGCATCTGTCTTTTGGCTTTCACCCCACTTGCTTTCTTATAGCAACCACTAGCCACATGTAGTTCTTAAATTTTAATAAACTAAAATTCAATTAGCCAGTCACAAAATACCACATATTGTGATTCCATTCATATGAAAGGTCCAAAACAGGAAAATTCATGGAGACAGGAAAAATAGTAATGGCCGCCTCAGTCTAGGGGAACGGGCAGTGACTGCTAACGAGTGCTGGGTTTCTTATTAGGGTAATGAGAATGTTCTAAATTTGACTGTGGTAACAACTGCACAACTCTGAATATACTAACGAGCACTGAATTGTGCACTTTCAATGGCTGATTTCCATGTTATGCAAATTATATCTCAATAAAGCTTTTGTTTAAAAAATTAACAATTCAGGTCCACAGTCACATTAGCCACATATCAAGCATTTAATAGGCACATGCAGCTAGTGATTACTGAGTCAGGTAGCACAGATACAGATCTAGCCACTCATCACAGAACGTTCTGCTGTATAGTACTGGTAGACTACAGCTGATATATTTAATTTTTTTCCTCTAAGTCTTCCTACTGGGACTAATATGATATCTAAAGTATATTAATTGCAACCAGCAAATGGCATAATGGTTATTGCTGGACTCTCACATGGCCAACCGCAGTTCAAGTCCCAGACCCAGAAGTTTAAAACACACTGGGTGCATGTGCGTACATGCTCAAAATCCCGAGAAAAGAATGGAGGATGAGGGATTGGAGTGTGGCCATCCCCCTGGAGGGTGATTTCTCACTTTCTGTCTCGCAGTTCTTCTCTGTCTTTATAGTAAGCACACATGCCCTAGAGCAAAAACTTCTCCCAAACAAACCAAAAAAGAATGAATGTTAGACAATTAATAAATGGTTGGTAAATGCTCATGAATCAATGAAATGATTGCTTCCAGATAATAGAATTGTGGCTAAGATGGATCTCAAGTAAATCATTATAACAAGGTTTTTATTCTGTTTTTATTATTGCTTGATTTGGTAAATAATGCTATTAAGAAGATTTCACATGAACTGCTTTGAACATTTTTCTCTTGTCCACAGGGCAAAAGCATAGTTAGCATCGTAGATAATGCATGAATGTTTCTCAAGCTACAGGAAAGGAATCTGCAACAGAGTTGTGAGGAAGGTACCAAAATTTTGCACTGAGGTGTCTCAGTGAACCACAGACAACTACGAAGTTACAGAGGTTGTACATTTCTTGCCTTTTTTCTTTTTCTTTTTTTATTTTTTGCAGAGAAGAGTGAGGTGGGGAGTGGATAAGTAAATGTAAAGTAACAATTGTGTTGCTGAGTACAATGTGAAGAAAAGTTTTCAAAATTTTGGATCAATGACATGTTCATTGAATTTATGAATTAGAGGGCTGTTCATTTTCTTATAATAAAAAAAGAAATGCCTGTCTCCAATATATCCTGAAATGTATCTTTCACAATATAAAAACTTAATGCTTTTGTCTGAGTGCATGTGTAAATGTACAAGAGAGACAGAGAAATCACTCTCCAATGGAACCAGTCATTCCAAAATCTTTTTTCTTCCAATTCTCCACCCTGCCAACTTCCTGGGTATGTTTGTCAAGCCCCCAGGGCCAGGATTCAAAGTTTGGTCAGCCATTTGAAATCCAGCTTTACCTGTGCAGTTTCTATCCACTGCACTAAGAGCTAGCCCAATTTCTTGATGTGTGTATGTGTGTGTGTGTCTGTGTGTGTGTGTGTGTGTGTGTGTGTGTGTGTTTATTTTAAGCAGAGATAACTAGGCAGTGGTAACTGGGAAGTTAAGAATTAATAGCAGCTGAGCTACCAGAGTATAATCAGACTAAAGATCACTAGATAGATTTTATAAAGATCAAAGTAAGATTATGAATTCTTTTAATAATTATTTGTTCCTCGTTCTTATTGCTTGTTTAATAAATATATTTTATGTAAGAACTTTTAAAAATAATACATTATCATAGAAAATTGGGCAAGTACAGAAAAATATAAGGAAAAACATACTTATGATATTATCCCTCAGAAGAAACAACTATTACTAAAATAGGTTGTCTTTCTAGCCCATTTGTATTAATTTTGCATAATTAATATCTTATACACATAAATTTCTAGTCCTTTCTTCTCACTGACATCCTATCACAAGAATTTGTGAATATCATTGTTTTTAATGACCAAAAAATGTCTATTTCAAAATTTGTTTAAACCTTCTCAGTGCATGTAAAATGGACAGTATTTTTGTTTTATTTTGTTGTGTTTTCAAATCAAGCACTATATCATATAGTTAATATCACGAATTAAAATTTTGGGGGTCATCATAAAAGTCATGGTGCATTTTTGCATAGAAAAACATGTCATGACTTTTCCAACAACCCAATATTTAATTTCACAGTAAAACTCTGAAACAAAATGTCTGGTTTAATTAAGATTCTTTTTTTTTTTTTTTTTTTTGAGAGGTTTTTGCTATAGGGCGCGTGCGCTCGCCAGACAGAGACAGAGAGTCAGAAAGCGAGAAATCACCCCCCAGGGGGGATGGCCATGCCGCAATCCCTTCTCCTCCATTCTCCTCTCGGGATCTTGGGCACGCATGCACACGCACCCGGCATGAGTTTTAAGCCACCGGGTCCGGGACGCAAAACGCGGTCGACTACGTGGGAGTCCAGCGACATAGCCATTACGCTAACTGCTGGTCCCTTAATTAAGATTCTTTAAGAGCCATTCTTGCCCAACAAGGCATGTAGAATCTAAGAGCAAAATGAATGCTACTTCTGCCATTTCCTTAACCTGTATATTTTAAGAAAAGTTACACAATTTCAGAGCCTCAATTTATAGGAATAATCAAGATTTACCTTTAGAATTAATATAATGACCAAATTCATAAACATACACTTATTTACATAGTTGGTTAAATGCTTACTGACATAATTTGTTGTGCCAGACTCTGAATGCAATGAGTAGAAAATGACAAGCTAAATAAATAGCTATGACCCCTCACATGAGACTTACATTCTAATAAGTAGAAGGCATCAATCAAAGATTCACATCAATAATTACAAACAGTGACTGCTACCAGAAAAGAAATAGGGACCAGCAGGTGTCATGGTGGTTAAGGCGCTGGACACTCCCACATGGCCGACCGTGGTTCAAGTCTTGGACCCAGTGGCTTGCTTTCTCACTTTCTCTTTCTCTCTCTCTCTCTGTATCTCTCTCTGCTCAAAATAAATGAATGAATAGATAAAATTAAATAAATAATTATTTAAAAAAGAAAGAAAGAAAAGAAATGGCCACAGTGTGATCTTGCAACAGCTGGGCCTACCCTGGTCATAGTTGAGAGCTGTGAAACAAGGAAAACTTCCCTAGAAAAGTGATCTCTGAACTAAGATCTAAGAATTTGTAGGCATTAGTTAAGTAAAGAGATAAGGGAGAAGGAGGTCACTGCTGACAGAGGCAACTGTACGTGCAAAGGACCTGTGGTCGGAAGAAGTAACAACTCACGAGAGAACAAGAGGAACACTGGCACAGAGGAGACTATAGAGGTAGGCAGGGAGCCAGATAAAGTCAAAGACTGTATAAAAATATGTTATAAATATAAATCTGTTTATACTTATCATAACACTAATAGGAAGTCACTTAAAAGAATGATCATGTTTGCGTTTGGAAAAGATCCCTCTGGCTGCATTGTAAAGAACTTATTGGAGGGGACCGGCAGTTAGCGTAATGGCTATGTCGCTGGACTCCCACGTAGTCGACCGCGGTTCGAGTCCCGGACCCGGTGGCTTAAACTCACGCCGGGCGCGTGTGCGTACGTGCCCAAGATCCCGAGAGGAGAATGGAGGAGAAGGGATTGCGGTGTGGCCATCCCCCCTGGGGGGTGATTTCCTGCTTTCTATCTCTCTGTCTCTCTCTGTCTGTCTGGCGAGCGCACGCGCCCTATAGCAAAAACCTCTCCAAAAAAAAAAAAAAAAAAAAGAACTTATTGGAGGATAACATTGGAAATGAGGAGGCCAATTTAGAGGCTGCTATGAAGCTAAGATGATGGAGTCTTAGATTAGGGTTCTGACAGCAGAGACAGAAGGAAGTAAACTCAAGAAATATTTAGATGGCAAAGTGTCTTAGTATTACGGTCAGTAATGTGCTGAGTATGATGGATGAGAGTTGAAGGCTGAGAGAAAGGAAAGTACATGGATGACAGCTAGGTTTCTAAGGAACTTTTGAGATATTCCAGTAGAAATTTCATCTGAGTAGGACTTGGGAACTATTAATATGTGACCATCTTAACTGTAGATTAAACATTGGGAGCCATTTGGTTATAGCCTATAGCTCAAGTCATCTCATAGGTGAAATCATGTAGGAAGAGAGCTCAGACTATAGAATCAGAAAAATAAAGTGGGAAGTCAAGTGAGGAGTCTGAATACTGCTTTCATTTGAAGACCTAGCAGAAGAGGAATAACCAGAGAATAAGATATTGACTGAAGAATGCCTCCAGGGTGGTCTTCTTTACCTCAGCATGAACTGTCTGGTGTCATGATAATGACGGAATGCAGCTTACAATGGATCAAGACTAAGCAACGGTTGAGGAAATGAAGGCAGCACGTGCAAACATCTGTTTGAGAGATTTGGTTGTGAAGGGGAGAAATAAGCAATACCAAGAGCCCAGCATGAGCACAGATACACAGGGAGGTCTCCATGCTGGTTTGGTGGTGGGAAACTGAGGAAGTTGCCCCTGGATCCTCCTACTTTCTTATGAATAATGAGTGACAATGAGTGAAGTCATTAACTAAATAGGACTGAGGAGATATGAGGCAGGAAGACTAAGGAGCATGGAGAAGTTCTGAAGTATCACTGAAGAGAGTGACAGAACAGAGTGACAAGATAAACACAACTGTAAATTGACATGTTGAGAGCCTAGATGAGTGATTTTTCCATCATCTCTCAGTCACCCAAACATAGAATAAACCTATTTTTATATTCATGAGGTTTAGGATTTTTCTAGATGGATATTACAAAAAGATTTAGGTACAGGAAATCTAGAAAACTACCCAGAATGTTATTGAGTAACAAGCCACGGACTATCTGTCTAAGGAAGATGGTGATGAAGAAGGGAGAAAGTTACGGCTAAAGAAAAGAGAGAGATGTCAGTGGCTCAGAAGTCCTGAGGACATCTAAGAATAGACATGGTGAGAGAAGTGGCGCAAGCAAGGTGGAAGAACAGGAGCTGATGAGCGGTCATGACGTAAAATGCTACATTCAGTGATGATAGAAGTGAAGTAGTTTCAAGTTATGACTAGAAACCACAGTGTAAAGAGCATAAAATAGCCACTGATATGAGGTAGAGACTCAGTATGCACCATTACTATTAAATAATTACTATATGGCCCCTCATAAAAGGAACTTCCTATACATTCTAAGCCCTTAGAGCCTAATTCCCAGGCCCTACTGACCCTGCAAACAATTCTTCCTCCTCTTCTCCTCATCCCCTTGGCTGCCTCACTCTCCATGCCAGGCAAGATCAGTGACAACCTGCCAGGCACACTCATCACTGGCAGAGTTCTCACCACAGGAACAGCTCAAACCTAAAGCACCTCACTGGGCTGTCAAGCCCCAGGAGGAGAGACACAATTACATCTGCATGAAATGCTAAGCGGAACAGGCAGCGAGGGCTCGGGTCTATAGTTTTAAAAGAACAAGGCCTAAACCAAGCTTTTCCTCACAGAGGACCAAATTTTTTCATTCTTGAAGTAAAAAATCTTTTTTTACTATGAGTTGTGTTTATTTGACGGTGACAAGTTTCACTGGTAAAAAGACCAAACAGAAATTACATGGTTTTCTTCACATTCTAGTCACAATAAATCTCCTCTCCTGGGGAGGAGGTGTATTTCTAGACTGAAATAATATTAAGGGCCAAGGGATTAGATGTCCCAAAAAAACTGAAAACCTTCATAAGCAAATTGGGAGACATGCCAAGCTGGTGCTCAGAGTTTAAGTCCTCTAATTAGAGCAGTTTCAGATTTAAGATGTACCATATCTGATGGGCGAGGGGAGCTGGGAGTGAAGACATAAAATAGAAGAGTAGAGAACAGTGAGCAAATGTGAAAGCAGAGAAATAAGACAATCAGGAATTTCTGTTGTCTTGGAAGTTTCTAGTCCTTCCCAGGAACATTGCTTTCTGAGCTTCCAAGCTTGCTAATGTAGTTTAATGATGTCCTAATTAGTAAACTGACAAAAGATAAAAATGCAGAACTCCTAGAAGCCCCACATCAACTCAGTGTATCAGATAGTCAAATGGGAAAAAAAAATGTCTAACTAGAATTTCTTGTGTTTTCTTCTTAAACTAGCATATCAATGCTTCCAGTGTTTTCTCCCACCTAATTAAGGAACAAGCAGTTAGTAGTGTGTCTACTTCAAAAACGAGGACACAAACTTCAAACTTTCCTGGGGCTACTCACTTTTTAACAAGATTTTCTTCCACAAAAGGTAACCATTGCTAAAGGACTTCATCATCCACTGGAAAAAGACATTCCATGAAGTTTAACTCACTGCCACGTGAATGTTTTCTGGAATGTCAGGCAGCTATTGACTTCTGGGTCTGTGCTAGTACATCGTGACAAATATAGAGCACTATTTCCTACCACTAACAGTTCAGTTCACCTTATGGTGCAGGAGCTGGGCTGAGCCAGATGGCAGAGGGGCACAGACTGCACAGGGACAGGAACAGTGTCATCCACGGGATACGGTGATGCAGCTAATGCGGATGAGCCCAGGAGTCTCCGAGCTCGTCTGCTCCCAGTATGGCATAGTCCATACATTTTTTCACATGGACTGAACCATTGTGAGAACTCATTGCTAAACACAAGCCCTTGCCTTGAATTATGTAATTCCAGAGTAGCTTTAAAAGCAATAATATTGTATGGTGGTTTTCTGACCCAGATCCAGACTGAGATTTTCCAACTCTATAAGGAGCTTACATAGATTCTTGAGGTTTTTCAAATCAATTAAATTTCACTTTGAATCAGACATACCTAGGGTTTTTTATCACTGTTTTTTCTGATACTGGGTATGGAGATAATGGCAAGAAAAAAAAATGAAAAGGTGTCTTAAATTTTTTATATCCATACAAATTGTCAATGAATATTACTTTTCTTTTCTTTTTTTTTTTTAGAGAGAGAGATTTTTGCTATAGGATGCGTGCACTTTCCAGAGAGACAGAGAGACAGAAAGAAAGAAATCAGACCCCTCAGGGGGGTGGCCATTCTCCTCCATTCTCCTCTCGGGATTTTGAGCACACACGCACACATCCCAGCATGAGTTTTAAATTGCCAGGTCCAGGACTCAAACAGGTCGACGACATCCAGCGACATAACTATTACACCATATGCTGGTCCCTGAATATTATTTTTCTTATAAAGGGAGTTGGATTTTTTGTTTTTGTTTTTGTTTTGTTTTGTTTTGTTGGAGAGTTTTTGCTATAGGGCACATTCACTCGCCAGAAAGTCAGAGAGAGATAGAGAGACAGAAAGTGAGAAATCACCCCCAAGGGGGGATGGCCATGCCACAATCCCTTCTCCTCCATTCTCCTCTTGGGATCTCGGGCATGCACGCACACGCACCCGGCATGAGTTTAAGCCACTGGGTCCAGGACTCGAACCACAGTCGACCACATGGGAGTCCAGTGACATAGCCATTACACTAACTACTGGTCCCTAAAGGGAGTTCTTAATGAAGAAAGTCTGTTGTTACAAGTAGGCAGTCCTCATGTATCTTGAACACAGTGTAAAATAGCAAATGGAGTTTTTCTTCCTGTGAATAAGAGGCCAGCAACTAATTTTTATAATCCCAAACTGATTGTATTATAAAGAATTTAAGCCAGATTATAGGCGATAGCCTATCAAAAGCACCTACTATATAATGTTAAGTGAACAAAAACACTAGGCAGACGTCCATATTGACTTGTCAAGAACATTCTAATGCTTGACTGAATCAAGCTTTTTTTGTTTTTTTTTTTTTTTGGAGAGGTTTTTTGCTACAGGGCACGTGCGCTCGCCAGACAGACAGAGAGAGACATAGAGACAGAAAGCGAGAAATCACCCCCCAGGGGGGATGGTCACGCCGCAATCCCTTCTCCTCCATTCTCCTCTCGGGATCTTGGGCACGCACGCACACGCACCCGGCGTGAGTTGTAAGCCACCGGGTCCGAGACGCGAACCGCGGTCGACTACGTGGGAGTCCAGTGACATAGCCATTACGCTAACTGCTGGTTCCCTGAATCAAGCATTTTTAAAGTGTCCTTGTTTATCTCAGACATGTTGCAACAATCACAGCTCTGTATCAGTAAAGTGAATATAATTTCTGACAGTGAGCCTACCTTTTTACCTTAGGTTAGTTAAAACTTAGAAATTTAGTCAGCCATAACATTTCACTACCTTCAAGCAAAGAATAAAGCTAGAAAAATATATTAACTATGGTTATAGTAACGATATTCTAAAGTGGATTATGAAGTGGATTGCCAAAAAGGTTTTCTAAACATATTTTAATTCCATTGTATCTCACAATTTATCAGTGACAAAACATAAGTCATACACAGTAAGACTGACCTTGATATTAACACTGCCTAGACCTGAAGAGGTACCGGAGTGCAGGCCAACTGACAGCACAGGTTCAGCCCAGAGAATAGAAAAGTTGAATAAGCATGGTTCCGGAACACAAATTAGCAAAATAAAACCAAGGGCTATAGAAAGGGAATGGGTGACAAATTTTGATAGACTAATTCTTGGAAGCTCTGAGGAGGTAGTTGGCCCACGAGATGTATAATCAGAGACTACAGGGTCCCAACTGTAAGGATGAGGCTCAGAAACGCAGCTTCAAATTCTCACATAAGGAACTGCAATATCAAGGCAAAGAATGGAGGGACAGGAACTAGGCAGTTCACTCAATAAGAAATATAGGATAATGGCCAAAGCAGATGCCAAAGCCTTTGAACGATGGCATCAGAAGTCAGGAGAATAACCATTGGTGAGTGCAGGTGATTGGATAACCCATAACAGCAACTCAGCGTCCAGCCTGCTAGCCTACTGTAGTTACACCGAGCACCTAGGCCAATATCTGATATATATAATAGTGAGATCTTAATACATTTTGTCAAGGCAGTTCCAATATGTGAATGCTACACCACAGCAATCCTGCCAATTCAAGAAATACTATACATGGCATAAAGAGCTTGGTGACAAAACTGGGAAGCATGAAATAGAGGAAAGGAAGAAGGAACTCAGGAACCAGCTGAGAACGACAAACCCCCTAAGAATCTGTTCCCACAGCAAACGTTTTTCCTCACAGATGCTCACCCAAGTTTAGGGATGAATATTGAAGATAAGTTAAAGAGAGATGGTGAATGTGTTTCTCTTAGGAGTTCCAGGCGTGTCCTGCAGTTAGAACAAGAAGGATCTCACTCCCTCCGTTAGGTATTTTTCATTCTTCTCACAGCAGCCAAAATTTAGCCTTGGAGCATATAGGATCAGCCTATATGCTGGAGGGACAGTTAGCTACAACCAAGTAATTGGTCATAATATTGAAAGTAAAATATATTTACCCTCTAAATATAAAAGAACTTCCCATACAGGGGTTGGAATCTGAAGTATACACTCTCGAAATAACTCTGGGCTTAGCAGGCCATGGGAAGTCTGAAGAGCTTCTCAGCTCGTTAACCGGAGAACGGGTGTTTCTGGGAGGGCCTGCTGACCCATAGGAGCAACTGAAATGTAGTCCTTGCAGAGTAGCCAAGTATCTACAAATCAACTCCAGGGTCAGAAAAAGCCTAAAGGAAGGCTCCATCTGAAAGATTTACAGAAATTTCTAACTTTGGAAATGGTGGAAAAGTTAGTAAGCTGGAAGCATCTGGCAGAACCTTGATGAGACTGCCATATTCCAAGGTCTGAACTGGTTTTTTAAAGGACTCATTTCCTGTCCTGGGTAATCAGACCTGGAAGACTAACAAAGGCAATCTAGCATACATGTGAAATTAAAGTAGATAACAAAAGAATTCATTGCTACTATATGGTAATAAGGAACTATTTTACAAACCAGACTAATTAAAGACTATATTATTAATGGAGTCTTTCCCTGGGAAACTAATAATCAGAAGGCAAAATTATCAGAGTTGAACATGGTTTAATTACTTCCTGTTTCAAGTGCCTGTGAATTTGGATACTGAGTTAAGCCTGAATCTGCCAATGGAGAGATCAGTAGAACGTTCTGTGTGCCACTGTGAAAAAGAGGAAAAAACAGGCTGAGGCTTGTTCAGTGGATCCTGATCTGCTAGAGGATTAAGGTCTCAAAATGTACCTCGACCATTTCCGATCTGCCAAATTCTCACAAGAAAAAAATCAAGATGCAGTCTGAATATTATTCTGTACATACCTTTGTTTCGACCAATGGTTACCTAAAAGGGTTGGGCTTATGTGGCTATTTTTATCATGACTGTGGTCATGGGAGTATTGTGCAAGGTTTGTAACAAAATATGGACCATGTAGGAAGTCTGCCCTTTGTAAAGTAACTTAACAGTAAAACTATTACAAACCTTCCTGGGCCAGCCCATGGTGTATTGGTTAGGGTGACTGGATTCCACATGCCTGCCCTTGTGGTTTGAGTCCCAAACTCAGTGGCTTGAGAAACATGCCAGGGCATGTACATGCAGGCCCAAAATCCACGAGGAGGGAGAAATAGAGACAGGATTGCAACGTGACCATTCCCATAGCAGGGAGGGTATTGTCTCACTTCTCTTCTCTTTGTGTCACACTTTCTCTCTGTCTATCTTCTCTAGTGAATACATGCACCATGTGGCAAAGAAAAAAAAAAATTTTCCACACAACATGAAAAAATTTTCAGTAAGTCATTTCAGCAGGTTGGGAAGTGAAAAAAGCAAAATTCTCCCCTAATCTCCATAACTGCTGGAGAGAACGTATTTGATATTTCTGTGAGCACTATATCCAACATTAACAGGTCATACTAGCTAAAGGACCAAGAGAAGAAGAGAGACTCTGTTTTATTTTAGAGTTTATTTACCTCTTTGGATAAGTATTATTTACTAGTCCCTCTGGAATTCATGCTTTGTAAATAAAGGTGGGAATTTCTATGCATAGTAAAGAATGCAACATAAAAATATCACTGTTTGCGTCCCCCAAAACTACAATTCCTCATCCGAATTACATTATTTAATGTTCCATTTCAATAGCACTGCAGCCCTCTTAAAGAAGCAACTCTCTACATCATGCAACTGGCTATTCCTGGTTAAATGGAATACTGTGGACACCATTCCCAAGCCAGCCAGTACATTCACTAGCCAGGAATCAATTGCATCAGCTTCAAAAGGTCATGTGGATGTGGAGCGAGGATGGCCAAATTAGACTTCGGACAGAGAGAACGCCTCAGAAATACTAAAACTGAGACAAAAGACTAGACCACTCACAAGAAACAGACATATGGACCAAGGAACTGCCTCATTCTTGATGGCATCCTGAATCTCATGAATCCAAACTATCCTATTGTTTCTATACATCTCTGTAATCTTATAATATTCTCTCTCTTACTGCCCCCTAGCCTGTTTATCTGAGTTAGACTGAAGTTCTGTTTGTTGGAACCAACAGAGACTCAGATTTCCCAAATGCTGCTACCTAATGCAAATTCAGGATCATGAAATGACTGGGGTTTTCTTGCAGAGAGCAGAGTGTTTGGAGAACACAGAATAAAAAGGCTGAGCCTATAAACTGTGGGCTCCTTGCCTATTTGCTCGGCACAGGGACTGGCACTTAGGAAGCCCTTATATTAATATTTATTTGAAAACGGTTTTGTACTAGAGATTGTCAATCAATATTTCCCAAACTAGTTACAAGATAGTATTTCATAAAGTGTTAATTAGAATCTTCTCTTTCTCTCTCTCTCGCCCTACATACCATCAGTGAAAGATGTACACACACACACACACACACACACACATGCACACACCACCCATTTTCTTCGCTCGTGAAGTTTGAGAATTGCAAGTTCAACAGGGTTTTTTTTAACTATGCTTTTCAAAATCCTTAATGTGCTAATAAATTTATGAATCTCCAAACAAGGCCTACAATTTTTAAAAGGGAGTTTTCCAAGTTAGTTTAATCATGAAGTCCTTTTCTGAAAGTATACCAAATCGTTTTCCCAGAGGAGTGTTAACAGAACAATTTGAGAAAGGCTGGATGGCCTATCAGACCAATACAGGAGAAAGGCCACCGCTGACAGCCAGAAGGACTACAGGGTATGATCTTTCATTTTCTCCAATGTGAATGTCATAAGTTCCTTGATTTATTCTAAGCTTGGTTGAATACTTATCCTTGAAACAAATAAACCATATTTTCAATGTATACAAGTCCTAAAATAAAGGTTTTGGAAAATATCAAATGAGAAATGCTATGATTTACTTTACCTTAATCCATCCAAATATTGATAGGTAAGAGCTAATTATTTAGATAGGGAGGTTGTTTTAAAAAAAAATGAACATAAAATCTGGTTAATCAGGTGTTATGAGCAGAGAGTAACACTAGCAAGTACCAAATAGTTTATGTTCTTCAAGAACTTCCCTCTACATGTTGCTAAATTAAATATTCAGTTTTTGACCCAACCATGGTAGCCTAAGTAATAGGGAACCAATGCACAAAGCTGAGACCATGTCGCAGGACTTGTGAAGCTAGCTGACTGGGAGGCTGGGGCAAAGGATCATGACAGCAAGACCCTGTCAGAAATTTCTCTCTTCTCTCTCTCTCTCGTTATCCCTCCCTCCTCTACCCCCATGTTAAAAATCAGTCTTAATTATTTAATTATATATACTATTGGGTCATCAAAAAAGTATTTTTCTGTGTTTTTCTATGCAAAAATGTATCCTGACTTTTCCAACCACCCAATATATCTTTTGCTTCTCAGACAGTAATGGCTCTCTGCTTCTGTTTCTCCACCATTTGGTTGTTCTTTTTTCTTGCAACATGGTTTCTTTTTCAGCACTGCCAAAACCACTCTTCGATAGCATCCCGATTAATATTTTGAAATATTTTTTCTTAAAGTCCTCACCTTTCTTGATCTCCTTGTCTTCATTTATTACTTTCCTTTTTTTCTCTGGGGAACTACATGCTTACTTTTTCAATTTTTTCTTCTCTCTGAGATTTCTCATGCTGTTCTCCTGAGCCCACTTCTCTTCTCCTTATTCTTTGGCTCTGTGATTTTGCTCATTCCCAAATATTTAACTAGACTCATATATGAATTCTCTCTGTAACACTGACCCACCTCCAAGATTTTGTACTATATCCCTCAAAGTCAGTAATCAAATCTGAATTCATCAACTACCATTTAAATCAGAAGTGGGACAAAAATGGAAAATTACACCTGAAGAATACATAAATATGGGTCACATAAAGGACTATTTTATGAGCGGAAGTGTAAATGAGGAAAATTCATTTGTGAGTGTTGGGGGAACACTTCCTGAATAATCATAACCATGACCTCTCTTTAAAACTGAATTTTTAATTTAACAACATGTACAGAGAATTTCCTGAAGGACAGAAAGTATTTGTATTTGCTAACATCATTCTCTGCTCATAACACCTGGTTAACAAGATTTAATGATTTTTTTTAAACCATTCTATCTAAATAATTATTGTAGGGTCCAGAAACCACAAGACAAAAATTTGGTTCCTGCTTTATACTACTTTGACACACCATGCAAGAAATAAATATAATCCTATTTGGAAACAAAATATCCTCAACTTAGAATGGTAAGGGATAACACAGATGTTCAAAAATAAAACCTAGCTGTCTATGAGCTCACAATCCAAAACTACAAAATATACAAGGAAATAAGCTACCATGAGCAGAAGTGGGTAGAAAAAATAAAGATCAGAATTAAAATCACATGAAATTCAGATAATGGTGTTTTCAAATATGAAATAAAAAATAATCATGAAAATTCTTTTTCAAAATGAGAGATAAATTAAAACATCTGATAAGAGAATAAGTTACTTGCAAAAAAGAACTGGGTACATTTTTTAAAAGAAACAAATAAAAATTTTTAAAATAAAAATATAATTGAAATTTAAAACTCAATGAACAGGACAGGTTACAGAACATATTAGACAACTGAAAGGGAAATTACTGGTTGGATTAGAGTTTTTCAGAATTAATCTGAATTCCACACCAGGTGCATGTGCATGCATTCCCAAAATCCCAGAAGAATAATGGAGGAGAACGGATTGTGGCGTGGCTATCTCTTCTTGGGGGACAATTTCTCACTTTCTCTCTCTCTCTCTCTCTCTCTCTCTCTCTCTATCTCTATCTCTATCTCTGATGAGTGCACACACACTATGGTAAAAACCTAAAAAAAAAAAAAAATTAACTAGAATTCAGCAGAGGAAAAAAATTTTGAAAATGTAAAGTGTGATTAAGAGACAAAGAGAATAAAATTAAAATATCTTGGGACCAGCCCAACTGATCAAAGAACCAGTAGTTAAGTACTGTGCAGAAGTTTGTTTTGTTTTGGGAGGTTTTTGCTATAGGGCGTATGTGCTTGCCAGAAAGACAGAGAGAGACAGAAAGACAGAAATCACCCCCCAGGGGGGATGACCACGCCACAATCCCTTCTCCTCCTTTCTTCTCTTGGGATCTTGGGCACGCACGCACACATGCCCGGCATGAGTTTAAGTCACCAGGTCTGGGACTCGAACTGCAGTCGACTACATGGGAGTCCAGCGACATAGCCATTACACCAACTGCTGATCCCTGCTGTGCAGAAGTTATATCCCACATGTCTGACCAAGGTTCAGATCTTGGCCCCATCAGTTTTACACCAGATGCACAGGGTCCTGATGAGATGGAGAACTGAAGGAAAAAGAGTTGCAGTGTAATCAGACCCCAGTGCAGGAGGGAGGTGCTTTTTCTTTCTCTCATACACACACATATATGTCCTCTAGCATAAAAATAAATAAAATACAAATTGAAATATCTCACTAGAGTTACAGATGAAGAGAATATAGAGAATTTGGGAAATTAAATATATTAAAAAGATGATGTATGAGAAATATACAGAATTGCTTAAATCTATAAACTTGGTAAATCCAAAGTGTAATAAAAAATAAAAAATATAACTAGGTAAACTATTGCAAAACTCAAGAATACCAAAGAAAAATAGAGGTTGTTGAAACCAGTACAATAAAAAGGACAAGGACCAGCAGATGGCATAATAGTTACGTCACTGGACTCACATAGTTGATGCAGTTCGAGTCCCAGACCCGAAAGCTTAAGACTTACACTGGGCACATGTGCGTGGGCGCCGAAAATCTCAAGAGAGGAGAATGGAGAAGGGACTGCAGCATGGCCATCCACTCAGGGCGAGAGGAGGGGGATGACTTCTCACTTTCTGTCTCTCCGGTGAGTGCATGCACCCTATAGAAAAAAATCTCTCTTAAAAAAAAAAAAAAAGATTGCTTGTAAAGAATGTCAATTAGACTTGCAGAAGAAATATCAGAGCAATTAGAGAAGTTAGGTGAGGATGTTGAGATGTTGACATTCACTAACCACAGGCCTTCCTACCAATTCAGCTCAGCACAACTGGAAGAAAACTCTCTCGGTCCCCAACTTCTGCCTGGGAAGGTAAAGAGAAGACGGAGACATGTCCACCTGCGTAGACTTTTCAGGGGCTGCCACATGGATTAGTTTCTGCCTTGCCTGAATCTATGTGCTGACAGAAAAGGGCTGACAGAAAGTTGAAAGGGGTTGAAACAAATGCATGAGCTCACTCACTCATTCACCATAGTCCCTCCCTTGCCTCAGCACAGAATAACTGTGAGAAACCCTCAATTCCCAGTCTCTGCCGGAGGAGGGAGGGAGAGCATACATCCAATGTACCAGCTTTGTTTGTTTGTTTGTTTTGTTTTGTTTGTGGAGGAGGAGTGGCTTCCTGGTTTCTGCCTCACACAATTTCAAGTGTTAACAAGACCCACTATAGTGTAGAAGCCTGTGGGCCACTGAAAATAAAATAAAGTTGAGGCCTTTCAGAGCTCCAAAGAATCTGCAGTACCCCAGACAAACACAAGAAGAAGCAATAAATTATGAGCTCCTGAAAAAGAAACAGGCACATTTCTCTAATTGGGAGTTTATACTCAAGTTCAAAGATGGAAACACACAATAGACTTGAGAATTCTCCATAACTCTAGACATGTGAAGATCTTCCTCTGAGCAAAGGTAGTCAGTCCTTAAAGACTGAGAGAGACAGCTATTTTTTTAATTTATGAATTTCAACATGAAGTTACAAAGTAAGCAAAGAAACAGAAAAATAGCCTGATAAAAAGACCAAAATAAAACTCAAAATAACAATCTTAAAGAAACAGAAGTACATGAATTATCTGACAATTCAAAATAGTCATCATAAAGATAATCATTGATATTAGGAAAATGATGTTTAAACAAATGAAAATATTTTTAAAAAGGAAAGAAAACATAAAAAATAAACAAGTGGGAATTCTGGAGCTGAAGAATACAACCGAATTTAAAAATTCACCAGAGGGATTCAGTAGCAGACGTGATCATGCAGATGACAGAATCAGCAAACTCAAAAACAGGTCATTGGAAATTAGCGAGACAAAGGAAAAAAAAAAAAAAGAAAGCCTACAACTTATAAAAAACTATAGAGTGAACTAATATATACATTATGAAAATTCAAAAAGGACATGAGAAAATAAAAATTTATTTTAAGAAACAATGGCCCAAATCCAGGGATGAAAATTAATGTCCAGATTTAAGAAGCTTAAAGGATACCAACTATAATAAACACACAGAAGTCTCCATAGAGATACATTATGATCGAATTGTCAAAAGGCAAAGAAAAATGTAACTTATCACTCACTTTGTATAGGGAGCCTCCATAATAATATCAGTGGATTTTTTTTTTCAGCAGAAACCTTGTAGACCAGATGGGAATGAGATGGTATATTAAAAACAAAACAAAAGTAAACTAAACTAAACAAAACAAAAAGAACAGTATATCTCACAAAACTGTTCTTCATAAAGGAGGAAAGGTATAGAAGGAAATTTCCTCAATATTAAAACAAAAAGTTATTATTTAAAAAAATGTTAACTGTTTTTATTTATGAAAAAACAACAGCTAACATTATAGTGAATGGGAAAAAAAAAAGTTTTTATATTAAAACTTCATGAAAGAAAAGGATGCCCACCTCACCACTTGTATTCAGTATAGTACTAGCAAGAGAAATTATACAAGGAAAAAAGTATTCAAATTGAAAAGAGTGAAATTATTTCTATTTGAAGATGATATAATTGTATATGCAAAAAATTAAGACTAATAAATAATTAAAGTTACAGAATATAAACTTGACATACAAAAATCAGTAGCACTTTATATACAAATAATGACTTAACTGAAAAATAAATCAAAAAAAAATCCCATTTACAAAATAAATTTTAGGACTGTGACAGTAGCACAGTGGTCAAACATAAGGCCATTTGGAGCAGATCCCAAATGACTTTCTGCAGGCTGAATGTCAGCTTGAAAAGCATTCCAGGCCATGTGCATGCAGGCCCAAAATCCTGATGGAAAGAAGAAATGGAAGAGAAGGGATTTTGACATGACAGCATCCTAATGGAAGGGTTCTCTCTCTACATCTTGCATACACACCCTCTGACAACTAACGAAAAATAAATACATATGTTTTTTAAATTCCTAGGAATGAATTTAACCAAGGAGGTGAAAGATCTGTTGACTGAAAAGTATAAAACACTGAGGAAAGGAATTAGAGATACGAAAAAAGAGAAAGATATTTCATAACTGAAGGATCAGAAGAATTAATATTTTTAAATCTATACTACGTAAAGTGATCTACATAGTCAATACAATTATCAAAGTCCCCATGGCATTATTCACAGAAATTTAAAAAAAAAATTCACATGGAATAATAAAAGACCATGATTAGCCAAAGCAATTCTGAGAAAGAAAAACAGAATTGGAAGCATCACACTTCCTAATTTAAAACTATATTACAAAGCTATGGCAATCAAAATAGCACAGTACTTGTATAAAAACAGAAACACAGACTAGTGAAATAGAACAGAGATCCCAGAAATAAATCTAAACATATACAATCAACTAATTTTTGACAAGGGCACCAAGAGGACACGTTGAGGAAATAAAAGGCATGAGAAAAATGAACTTCCCACTGAGATTATCCAGTGAGGTAGTGGCTAAGATACTGAACTCCCACATGGTCAGCAGCAATTTAAGTCCCAGACACAGAGGCTTGAAAACTACACCAAGCATGTGTGTGTGCATGCTCAAAATCCCAGGAGGAGAATAGAGGAAAAGGGATTACAGCATGGTCATCACCCCGGGCGGAGAGGGGGCAGTAATTTCTCACTTTTCCTCTCTCTTTATCTCTTTCTCCCTCTCTTTCTGAGCACACATGTCCTATGACAAAAAAAATAATAATAAAAAAAAACTTTTAAAAGAATGAGCTTTTCACATGAAAAGGAATAAAATTTTACCCTTTTCTTGTACTATACACAAAAAAATAGACTCAAACTGGATAAAAGACCTAAAGCTGGACTTTGTCCTTGGCAATGATTTTTTGTATATCACACCAAAAGCCCAGTATACAAAAGGAAAAATAAAAAATCATATCAAACACAGAAGCTTCTGGACAGAAAAGGAAACAATCCACAAAACTAAGTAGCAGCCTACAAGTTGAGAAAAAAAATATTTTCAAACCATGTATCGGACAAGGAGTTAATAGTCAAAATTTATAAAGAACTCAAATAATTTAATAGTGAAAAGGCAAATAATTTGATTTTTAAATGAGCAGAAAATCTGCATAGACATGTCTCCTAAGAACACTTAAAAATAATCAACAGGTACATGAAAGATGCTCAAAATCATCAATCATTAGAGAAGTACAAATCAAAATCATTATAACTTTTTATACCTATTGAATGGCTATGATCAAAAAGTCAGGATACCAAATCAGGTGAGGGCATAAAGGAAAGAAAACTCTTGTAAACATTAGTGGAAATGTAGATTGCTCTAGCCATTTTGTAAAACAGTAAGAAATTTTTTAAGAAATTAAAAATAGAACTACCATGTGACCTAGCAATCCTTTCTGAGCATATATACAAAGGAAATAAAATCACTACCATATAAAGATACCCACGCTCCTATGTTCATCACAGCATTATTCACAATAGCAAAGATGAAAACAACCTAAATGTCTGTCAGTGGACCAATGGATAAAGGAACTATGACACACATATACAAGAAAATATTTTTTAGCCCTAGAAAGTACAAGATCTTGCCATATGCCACAACATAAATGAATCTGGGAGACATAAAGAAAAGTAAAATAAGCCAGAAACATAAAGAAAGATATTTCACATTCTTGCTTGTATTTGGAATCTAAAAAATAAATAAATAAAATAAATAAAAGTAGAAGAAGAATTAAAATACAAATAGAGTCAGGGGAGGCAACAATGGAAATGGGGAGAGGAAGGTCAGAGAATACACTGTAACAGTATGTACAATAGATAATCCAGAGGTCCGATGTAAAATGAGGACTCTAAGTACTAAAATTGTACTGTATATGAGATTCATAATACATTAATAGATTTTAGCTGCTCTTATCACATCGAAAAACTGGGTAACTATGTGGGACGATCGATATATTAATGTGTGTAACGTGGTAAGCTTTTTACTACCTGTACGTATTTGTAATATCATGCTGCAAAAAGGGGAGAGGAGGTTCCACACACCATGCTTAATCTACTCAGAGCCTGAGGACATGGGTCAAGGCACTGCTACTGCCACCCCAGAAATTTCGTCTTCTCAACCAGAGGGAAGTCTGTGTTCCATGTGCCTCACCTTGGGTAAGACATCATCCACCCCTATCTCTTTCAGCCTCCACAGCCACCAGCATTCTTTCCCATTCATCAAAGGGGCCCACATACACCATACATAATCCACACAGGGTCTCAGAATACCAGCTCAGGCACTACCACTACCTCCACCAATACCCACATCTCTTTAACACATGGGGTCTCCATTCTGTATTTCACACAGAGCCTGAAGATGCCACTCCCCCCAACACTGACCACCACCACTAACAACAACATTGCCCTAAACCAGTGGCATCCCCATGCATGATGCATCCTCCACCCAGGATCCTAGGATAACAGCTCAGCAGACAGTATGCACCTCCAGCAAAGCTCCACCACTGTCTCATAAATAACAAAAGGAATGTTTAAACCCAGAATTCTAGGAAACTAAACAGCATGCTTCCAATCCAGAACTGAGTCAATAAGAAAATTACAAAAGATATTTAAATTTTCTTGAAAAAATTAAACATTAATATTCAATATAGCCAAACCTATGAAACAGCAAAAGTAGTACTAAGAGAGACATTAACAGAGTTAACTGCCCACTAAAAAGGAAAAAGAAAGATCTCAAATAATCAATGTAGCAATGCTCCTCAAAATAGAAAATCAAGGGACCAGCAGTTAGCGTAATGGCTATGTCGCTGGACTCCCACGTAGTTGACCGCGGTTCGCATCCCGGACCCGGTGGCTTAAACTCATGCCGGGCACGTGTGCATGTGTGCCCAAGAGCCCGAGAGGAGAATGGAGGAGAAGGGATTGCGGCATGGCCATCCCCCCTGGGGGGTGATTTCTCGCTTTCTATCTCTCTGTCTCTCTCTGTCTGTCTGGCGAGCGCACGCGCCCTATAGCAAAAACCTCTCCAATAAAAAAGAAAAAAAATCAAGAATAAGCTATATCCATAATTAATAGAGGAAAGAAAAAAATAGTAAAGGTCAAAACACAAATTAACAAAACTGAGACCATCCAAAATATAAAAGATCAGTAATACAAAAAGTTCATTTTTAAAAAGATAAACAAAATCAACAAATTGTTAGCTAGACTAAGAAGAAAAGACAGAAGACCCAAATAAATATAAGTAAAAATTTAAAAAGAAACATTACAACAGATACTTCAGAAATGCAAAAGATTATTAGAAACTATTAATATTGAGACCAGCAGATGGCATAATGATTACATCACTGGACACCCACATAGTTGACTGCTATTCATGTCCTGGACCCAGAAACTTGAAACTCACACTAGGCATGTGGCCATGCATGCCCAAGATCCTGAGAGGAGAATGGAGGAGGGGATTGTGACTTGGCCATCCCCCCGGGGGGTGATCTCTCATTTTTCTGTCTGTTTCTCTCTGCCTCTCTGGCAAGTGCACACACCCTATAGCCATAACAACAAAACACACACACACACACACACACACACACTCACAAAACGGAAACTATTAATAGTATGAATGGATCAACTGGTGGCATGCTGGTTAAGGTGGCTGAATCCCACATGGCTGAGTACATGGGTCAAGTCCTTGACCTGGTGGCTTGACAAACATTTTGGGTGTACATGTGTGCCTGCCCAGAATCCCAAAAGGAGAGACAGAAATGGAGGATAGAGTATTGCAGTGTCACCATTCCCTAAGGGGGATGTTTTCTCACTTCCTCTTTCTCTGTCTCTGTCTATCTCCTTCTCTGTCTCTTTGGCAAACACATGCTCCCTCTGGCAAATTAAAAAAAAAAAAAAAAAAAAAAAAAAAAAAGGTTAAGAACAACTATATGCCAGAAGTTGGAAAACCTAGAAAAAATTTGATAAATTTCTGGATACATATACTTCACCAACATTGAATGAAGAAGAAACAGACCAATAAAAAGCAATGAAAATGAATCAGTAATAAGTATCCCAACAAGAAAAATGGCAGATCCAAATAGTTTCACTGCTGAATTCTATAAAACCTACAGAAGAACTAACACCAATATCAAACTTTTCCAAAATCTAAGCAAAATCGTTTTATGAGGCCAGCATTATACTAATATGAAACTCAGACAAAGACACAATGAAAAAGAAAGTACTTACCAATAACTCTGATGAATATAGTTGCAAAATTTCAGAACAAAATACAGCAGCAAAATTCAACAGAACATCAAAAAAACCATGATCAAATGGGATTTGTCTAAGAGATGTAAGGATAATTCAACATAAATCAATAAACATGTGCACTACATCAATAGGATAAAGGGCAAAAACAAAAAGATCATCTCAATAGATACAGAAAATTGATAAATACAACATCTTTTCATGACAAAACTTACCACAACTTAGGTATAAAATGCACCTCAACACAATAAAGGCTATATATAACAAACCTACAGGTTATATCATACTAATCAGAAAAAAGTTGAAAACTTTTCTTTCAAGTACTGGAAAAGACATGGATGTCCACTTGCACCCTCCTACTGAACACAGTATGGGAAATCCACACCAGAGTAACTGAGCAAGAGAAAGAATTAAAGAGCATCCAAGTTAAGGGGCAGGAAAGGAGTTAAGATTTTCCTGTTTGCAGATGACATAATCTAACATACACAGACCAGCTGATGGTATGGAGGCTAAGGCACTAGATCCACATAGCCAACTTTACGGTTCCAGTCCCAGGCTTGAAAATCACACCAGGAACATGTCCATGCATGTCCAAAATCCCTAGAGGAGACTGGAGGAGAAAGGATGCACTGTGGCCATCATCCCTAGTGTGTGATTTCTCACTTTCCCTCTCTGTTGAGTGCATGCACTCTATAGTATACACACACACACACCAAATAAGTAAATAAATAAGTAAATAAGTAAATAAATAAAAGCAGTTAAGCTCTGTGCAATCAGCCAAATTGCACATGGCTTATCATAGTTTGAATCCTGGCCCCAGTAGCTTTAAAAGCATGCCAGGTATATGTGGGTCCATGCCCACATGACAGGATGGAAAAATGAACATAAAAGAAGTGGCATTCACTCTCTCTCTGTTTCATTCCCTTTGTCTCTATTTATCTCTCTCTCTCTTTTCTCTTCCCTGTGTCTGTATGCACACACAAAGTTCCAGGATACAAAATCAACACACCATAGTGGTTTTATACATGAATAATGAGCTAGCTGGAAAAGAAATTTTAAAAGTAATCACATTTACAATAGCAAAAAATAATAATAAAAAAATACAAAAGATTAAATTTGACCAAAGAAATTATTGATGTCTATAATAAAAACTATAAAACAATGATAAAACAAAAGGAGAAGACACAAGACTGAAAAGAATTTCCACTTTCACAGTTTAAAATAATTAATATTGATGGGGCCAGCAGGTGGCATGGTGGTTGGGGCGCTGGACTCCCACATGGCCGACCATTGTTCAAATACTGCACCTGGTAGTTTGCTTTCTTTCTCTCTCTCTCTCTCTCTCTCTCTCTCTCTCTCTCTCCCCTCTCTGGGCAAATTAAAATAAATAAATAAATAAATAAATAAATAAATAAATAAAGTTAAATTAAAAAAAATTAACATTGGTAAAATATTTATATACCCAAAATAATTCACAGAATCAATGCAGTCCCTATTAAAATACCAATGGCATTCTTCACAGAAATAGAAAAAAGAATCATAAAATTGATGTAGAACCACAAAAAAGAAAAAAACCTGAATAGCCAAAACAATGCTGAATAAAAAGAACAAAGTGAGAGTTCACTACCTGACTTTAAAATATATTGCAAAGGTACAATATTCAAAACAGCCTGGTACTGGCACAAAAAACAGACACATAGACCAATGGAGCAGAACAGAGAACCTAAAAATAAACATATATATATATATATATATATATATATATATATATATATATATCTCCAACAGTTTTTACAAAGGGGTCAAGAACTACCGTTGGAGAGATTTGTTGCTTGGGACTTTGAGGCGAGCTTGTGCCCCAACGTGCCTCATCCAGACACCAGTTGCAGCGAAAGGCCTTGCCAGTTGGCAGGCTGCCTGCAGCTGGAGGGCTTAATGTCTGAGACCCGTGGTTCATCCACTCCCCCACTCACCATTGGACTCTCAAGTTTGTTGCTTGGGACCTTGAGACAAGCTTGTGCCCCTCCCCACACCATCCAGACACCTGTTAGAGTAAAGAGCCTTGCCAGATGGCAAGCCACCTGTGACTGGAGGGATTAACAGCTGGGACATGTGGCTCATCTCCTCCCCCAGTCGCCGTTGAAGTCTTAGGACTTCAATGTTCGTATAGTACACCATGAGATAACTTCTTGGTTAGTGAGTTGAAGGTCAGTAGCTCAATTTCAGGCACACCTGTTCCTTAGAAACAGGGAGGACTTTGGGTCACCCAGGACCAGCGACAACAGTGCAAGGTGCTGGTGAGCAACAGAGAGGCACAGCAGAAGAGAGGTCATCAATTGCCTATTCCTGCACACTTTTGAATGCTCAGAGATACCTTGAATAATTTAAAAAGGAACATATTGATTACCAGATGACTAGAAACCATTGCAGAGCCACAAGAAATATGATAAACCAACAAAATTCTCCCTCAAGGAAAAACATCAATTTTTTATCAACCACAGACAACACAATGGAACTCATGGAAATGTCAGATAAACAATTCAGAATATTTACAGTGACCAAACTAAATGAGATGCGAGAGAAAGGAAACAAAGAGCTCCAAGAGATGAGGAAGTCCATTCATGATTTGAAAGAAGAAATAGACACTATAAAAAAAGAAACAAATGAAATTGTTAGAGATGAAGAATGTGATATAGGGGGACCAGCAGTTAGCATAATGGCTATGTCGCTGGACTCCCACGTAGTAGACCGCAGTTCGCGTTCTGGACCCGGTGGCTTAAAACTCACGCCGGGCGCATGTGCGTGCATGCCCAAGATCCCGAGAGGAGAATGGAAAAGAAGGGATTGCGGCGTGGCCATCCCCCCTGGGGGATGATTTAACCCTCATTCTACTCAAATTATTTCTAAAGATCAAAAAGGAAGGAAACCTCCCAAATTCATTTTATGAAACCTCCATCATCCTCATTCCCAAAACAGATAAAAAGACATGATAAAAAGAAAAGGTAGATCTGAAGAAAGGAATCCTTTTTACCACAGCCACAAAAAGTATAAGATACCTAGGGATAAACCTAAGAAAGTCAAAGACTTTTACAAAGAAAGCTATGAATATTTTTTAAAAGATATTGAAAATGACACAGAAAAGTAGAAGGACATTCAATGTTCCTGGATTGGAAGAATCAATATAATCAGAATGGCAATACTACCCAAATTAATCCATATATTTAATATAATCCCAATAAAAATACAAGAGACATTCTTCACAGATCTAGAAAAGACAATCATAGAATTCGCCTGGAATCATAAAAGACTTCATATTGCCAAAGCATTCCTGTGCAAGAAGAGTGGAGTGGGCAGCATCTCACTCCCTGACCCCAAAATATACTATAAAGCTGTGATAATTAAAACAACATGATATTAGGGGGAAAAAACAGGCATGTGGACCAATAGAACAGAATATAGACCCCAGAAATAAACCCCAACACTTACACCCAACTGATTTTTGACAAAGGATACCAGTCAATCCAGTGAGAAAAGGAAAACCTTTTTAGCAAATGATGCTGGAACAACTAGGTCTCCACCTGAAGAAAGATGAAACTGAATCCCCATCTTTCACCATTAACAAAAATCAACTTAAAATGAATCAAAGATCTGAACCTAAGACCTAAAACTATAAAACTACTGGTGGAAAATACTGGAGAAACTCTGGGAGACAATGAAGTAGGAAAAGATTTCTTAAATAAGACTCTCAAACCATGGGCAATAACCACTAAAATAGACAAGTGGGATTACATCAGATTAAGGAGTTTCTGCATTGCAAAGGACCCAGTAATTAGTGTGAATCTACAACCCTCAGAATGGGACAATATTTTTGTAAACTATGCCTCAGACAAGGGACTGATAACCAGAATACACAGGGAACTCAAGCTTACCTAAGGAAAAAAAAAAATTAATCCAATTAAAAATGGGAAAATGAGGGAACCAGCAGTTAGCGTAATGGCTATGTTGCTGGACTCCCACGTAGTCGACCGCGGTTCGCATCCCGGACCTGGTGGCTTAAAACTCACGCCGGGCACGTGTGCATGCGTGCCCAAGATCCCAAGAGGAGAATGGAGGAGAAGGGATTGCGGCGTGGCCATCCCCCCTGGGGGTGATTTCTTGCTTTCTGTCTCTATGTCTCTCTCTGTCTGGCTGGTGAGTGCACGCGCCCTATAGCAAAAAAAAAAAAAAAAAAAAAAAAAAAAAAAAAAAAAAAAAAAAAAAAAAAAAAAAAAAAAAAAACCTCTCCAAAAAAAATGGGAAAATGAGCAGAACAAAAATCTCTCTAAGACATACAAACCACCAAAAGGCAGATGAAATACTCAACATCCCTCATCATAACGGAGATGTAGACTAAAACCACAATGAGATACCACATAACTCCTGTCAGAATGGTGAAGATTCAAAATACAACAAGTGATAAGTGTTGGTGGGGTTGTGGTGAAAGAACTCTCCTATACTGTTGGTAGGAATATAAATTGGTCCAGCCACTGTGGAAAATAATATGGAGGTTCCTCAAAGATGTACAAATACAACTACCATATGATCCAGCAATCTCACTTCTGGGTATCTATTCAAAGGACAGGAGAAGGCTTAGTCAGGAAAGTGGTTGCACATCAATGTTTATTGTAGCATTATTCACATTTGCTAAGACATGGAACCAACCCAAATGTCCACAAACAGATGAATGGATTGAAAAAATGTGGCACATACACTCTATGGAATACTATTCAGCCATTAAAAAAACAAAACAAGATCCTGGCATTTGATAGAAAGTGGCTGAATATGGAAGATTTATTGCTGAGTGAAGCAAGTCAGGCTATGAAAGAAAGATATTGTATGTATCCACTTATATACTGACTGTCCACTTAATATATACCAACTATCTGCACTCTATGCTAGAAATCAAAATATTAGAGGGCATAAAAGCAATAAAAATAGTTATGGATGCTGAAGACAGTGTGGACCTGTAGGGGGGTGGAAGAATACAGAGAAGGAAAACAGGAGAAAAATAGGCATGGTATTTGTGGGACACAGAAATGGATTATTACCTGTTGATAATAATATGTATAGTATTCTCAATTGGACTGGTCTGAGAAGAAAAATCTCTTTACAAGTCAAATGTTGTATAGCAAGTGAATACAAAAAAAAAAAAAAAGAAGAAGAAGAAGAAAGTAACAATCTGAAAAAATTATGAAAAGCTATTTACTGACAATGATGTGGATAGTAATGTATTTGTCTTGACTGATATGTATGGTAATCATGGTGAAAAAAGAAATGTTATACACTGTAAAGATATATGTGATTTAATGTAATATAAAATAATAATAATAAATAATTTTTTTCCAGAGGTTTTCACTATAGGGCGCGTGCGCTCGCCAGACAGACAGAGAGAGACATAGAGACAGAAAGCAAGAAATCAGCCCCCAGGGAGGATGGTCACGCCGCAATCCCTTCTCCTCCATTCTCCTCTCGGGATCTTGGGCACGCACGCACACGCGCCCGGCGTGAGTTTTAAGCCACCGGGTCCAGGACGCGAACCGCAGTCGACTACGTGGGAGTCCAGCAACATAGCCATTATGCTAACTGCTGGTTCCCCATAAATAAATTTTTAAAAAAAGAAAAATTTGAAAAATAAAAAGAACCATCATTAGATAAAGGATAGTTTTTTCAAATGGTGCTTGAAGAAATGGATATCCTCATGCAAAGAAATAAAACCAGATCTCTACTTCTTACTATGTATAAAAATCAGCTCAAAATAGATTAAAGACTTTTACTTAAAACTGCAAAATATAAACCTATTATAAGAAAACTTAAGAGAAAACTACAGGACTTGACCTAGGCAAATAATTTTTTAATAAAATTTCAAAAATCATAGGCAACAAAATAAAAAACAGACAAATGGAATTATATCAAACAGAAAAGCTTCTGCACAACAAAGAAAACAAACTGACAGTGAAAGAACAACCTAAAAAATGGGAAAAAATGTTCATAAACTATACATTCAACAAGGGACTAACTGTCACAATATTTAAGGAACTCAAAACAATTCAACAACAAAATAATAATTTAATTTTTAAAAACCTGAGCAAATAATCTAAACATGTGTTACTGACAAGAAGACATACAAATGGCAAACAAAGACATTTACAAATGTTCAACATCACTAATCATCACAGAAATGTACATCAAAACCAGGAGATATCATCTGATTCCAGTTAAAATGGCTATTTTCAAAAGAGAAAAATAACAAATACTGTTGAGAACATAGAGAAAGGGAAATTTTTTAACTCTTTTTACATTGTTGGTAGGAATGTAAATTGTGCAGCCATTATGAGAAACAGTATGAATGATCCACAAAAACCTAAAAATAGAACTGCCATATGATGCAGAAATCCCAACATTAGACACATATTCAAAGGAAAGGAAATCATTATACTAGAGATCTATTGCAGCACTATTCCCAATAGCCAAGAATGAAATTAACCTAAGTGCCCATCAACAAACTGATATTTTTTTAAAGTGATCTTCTATCTATTTTTTTAAAAAAAAATTTGGGGAGAGGTTTTTGCTATAGGACACGTGCACTTGCCAGAAAGACAGAGTGAGACAAAGAGACAAAAAGTGAGAAATAATCCCCCAGGAGTAATGGCCACGTCACAATCCCTTCTCCATTCTCCTCTTGGGATCTTGGGCACGCACACACACACACCCAGTGTGAGTTTAAGCCACCGGATCAGGGACTACATGGGAGTCCAGCAACATAGCCATTACACCAACCGCTGGTCCCATGTCTATCTATTTATATCCAACAAAATACTATTAAGCTGTTAAAAAATAAATAAAATCTTTTCATTCAGAGCAACGTAGATGAACCGGAAGGACTTCGTCTTAAGGGAATACAAGCCAGGCACAAAAAGAGAAAATCACCACATTCTCACTCATATGTAGAAACTAAAATAAATTAATAAATAAATAAATAAATAAATAAATATAAATAAAATGAAAACAAAAGCAAAAACATTGTCCTCATAGAAGTAGAGAGCAGAATAGTGGTTACTACAATAGAAACTAGGAAGAATAGGGGAAAGAAGGAATAGAATATGGGGAAAATTGATTAATGGCTATAAAATTAGAGTTAGATAAGAGAAGTAACATCTAGTCTCATATGCAATAGAGTAACTATAGTCACAAAGTAATGTGTTTAACATGATGAGTATGCCAAATAACCCAGTTTGATCATTATATGCTGTATCCATGGACTGAAAAAAATTTCCCAAAAGTATGTACAAATATGTGACAATTAAAATAGTTTTTAAAATATAGGGTCAGACAGTGGTGCAGTGGTAGTACAACACTTTGTGCTGCTGGACCCACATGGGAAGGTCCTGAGTTCAAGTTCTGCCATATATATGTGCGTGTGTGTGTGTGTGTGTGTGTGTGCATGTCTGTCATCTGAGCTAACTGAGGCAGGGGGTGTCTCTTTCACTATCTCTGACTCATAAGGGGTGATAAATGGATTTTTTAAATAATAATTTAAAGCCATTAATTCCCAAGCCTGCTACATGGGGCAGGAAGCAGCAGCAGTTAGTGAGGCTAACTGAGACAGGAAGATCAACTCACCCTCCCACTGCCTTCTGACTGCTCCAGTTAAAACCCTCAAGTTCTGCCCCACGTGAACCTGGTCCCAAGAAACTGGGAAAGTTACCAAAATCTAAAGCTGACTATATACACACTTCTCTGATTGGAAGACAAGGCCCTCTACCAACAACACATCTGAGAAGTAGAGTGCTTCCTCCCCACCGACTACAGAATCAACGCTAGAAAATAGGAAGAAGTGTATAATTAGTAAATGACTAGAAACCAGCACAGAAGGAAAAGAAACATGGGAAAACAAGAAAACATCTCTCCCTCAATGGAACAGAGCAACCCTTCTTCAGCCATACACAGCACAAAAGAATTTACTGATGTCAGAAAACGAATTCAGAATATTCATGGTGACAGAGATAAGGAAATCTTTTCAGGATTTGGAGGGGATATAGACATCATGAAAAAGAACCAATCAAAACTTCCAGAGATGAAGACACTAATACAGAAAATAAAGACCTCCTTTGAAAGCATTAATAGTAGACTAGACCATGCAGGAGACAGACTCTTTGAGCTGGAAGACAAATCCTTTGACTTAGGTAAAACCGGCAAAAATAATTTTTAAATTACTTTTTTAAAGGAGGACAACATACAGGAGACATAGAATACTATTAAATGCCCATCTATCCAAAAAAAAAAAAATGGTATTCCAGAAGGTAAAGAATCAGCTGAGGGCACAGAAGATCTATTCCATGAAATACCTGGAGACACAACCCAAATCTAGAGTAGCATTCAGACATTCAGACCCACGAAATACGAAGGACCCCAAATAGAATAAACATAAGAAGAGCTTCTCCATGACACATCATAGCCAGATTGGTAAAAATCACAAAGACAAGATTCTATAAATGACAAGAGAGAAACATCTCATCACTTACAAAGGTTATCCAATTAGACTCATATAGCCAAAACAATGCAGACAAGAAAAGAATAGGAAGACATATTCAAAATACTAAAAGAACAATTTCAACCAAAACTGCTATACCAGGCAAGATTATCCTTCAAATGGGAAAGACAAATAAATTCATTTTCATACAAACCAAAACTGAAAGAAATCACCAATAGTAGTCCGGCTCTTTGAAA
This sequence comes from Tupaia tana, assembly GCA_026018925.1. NCBI lineage: Eukaryota > Metazoa > Chordata > Mammalia > Scandentia > Tupaiidae > Tupaia > Tupaia tana. The sequence continues at coordinate 117,128,490 of JAKSZU010000003.1, forward strand.
AGTACTGAAGGGAGTACTATGGCAGGAAAAATAAAGAGGAAAAAAAAACAGAAATAAAAAAAGAAAGAAAGGATAAAAGAAAATGGCTAACAAAATGGCAGGGACCAATCTTCAAATATCAATAACACTGAATGTTAACAGATTAAATTCTCCAATCAAAAGACACAGACTGACTGGATAAAAACAAAAACAAAAACAAAAAATAAGAACCTTCTATTTGCTGCCTGTAAGAAATCCACCTTAAGGATAAAGACATACAAAGACTAAAACTGAAAGACTGGAAAAAGATAATCAATGAAAATGAAAAATTTTAAAAAGGTTGGAGTTGTGTTACTGATATCAGACAAAAATAGACTTTAAGTCAAAAACTGTAAGAAGAGAAAAAGAAGAACATTATATAGTATTAAAAGTGCTAATGCACCAAGAAGAAATAACACCTACTAATATCTATGCACCCAACTTAGGAGCACCCAGATGTGTGAAAGAAAGATGCTAGATCTAAAGGGAGATATAGACTGCAACACATTAATCATTGGGGATCTCAACACCCCACTGTCTTTCTTAGACAGATCATTTAGACAAAAAGTAAACACAGAGATAAAGGATCTAAATGGCACCATAAATAAAATGGACTTGATAGACATTATAGAACTTCCCTCCCAACAACAACAAAATATGCATTTTTTCCACCTTTGCATGGAAACTTTCTGAAGAGTGACCATGTGGTAGGGCACAAAACAAGCCTTTACAAAGGCATAGAACTTATATCCAGCATATTCTCTTAACATGATGGAATTAAACTTGAAATTAACTGAAAAGTAACTCAAAATACACAAACACATGAAAACTAAACAACCTACTCCTGAATGACTTCACAACCACTGAAGAAATTAAGACTGAAATTAAAAGATTCATTGAAACCAATGACAACAAGCACACAAGTTTCCATAATCTATGGGAAACGGTGGGAAGACATCTCATGTTCCTGGGTTGAAGAATTAATACAATCAAAATGTCAATTGTATCCAAATTAATACAAATATTTAATGCAATCCTAATCAAATTACTAAAAATTGGAACCAGCAGATGGCATGGCAGTTATGTCACTAGACTCCCACATGACTGACTGCAGTGTAAGTCCCAGACCCAGTGGCTTCAAAATCATACCAGAAGCATGTGCATGCATGCCCAAGATCACAATAGGAGAATGGAGGAGAAGGGATTGTGGCATGGCCATCCCCCTGGGATGGGGGCTATTTTTCACTTTCCCTCTCACTGTCTCTGTTTCTCTCTCTCTCTCTCTCTCTCTCTCTCTCTCTCTCTCTCTCTCTCTCTCTCTGGCAAGCACACATGCCCTAAGACAAAACCCTCTTTTTTTTTAAAAAAAAAAAAAGACTTAAATATAGACTTGAAACTCAAAACTTAATAAAAGAAAACACAGGAAAATGCCTCGGACATTGGACTGGGCAAAAATTTGGGAGGCAAGAACTCGAAAGCACAGACAACTAAAACAAACACAGATAAATAGGATGACATCAAATTAAAAAGCATTTACACGGCAAAGGAAACAATCTACAGAATAAAACGACTACCTGCAAAATGAGAAAATATTTGTGAAGTGTACATCTGACAAGGGATTACTCTTCAGAGTGTACAAAAAAGTCAAACAACTCAATAGTTTAAAAAAATGACAATAGTAACAATCCAATTTAAATATGGGTGAAAAACCGTCAGAGACATTTCTCAAAAGAAGACATACAAACAACCAGCAGTTATATAAAAATATGCTTTGCATCACTTATTATCAGAGAAATGCAGATCAAAAGCATGATGAGACATCACCTCACACCTATTGGAATTGCTATTATCAAAAAGACAAAATGTAACAAATCTTGTCTATGATGTGGAGAGAAGGAAACACTCATTTTTGATAGAAATGTAAATTAATGCAGCCATTATGGAGAAAAGTATAGAGGTGTTCCTCAAAAAATTAAAAATAAAACCATTAGCCAGCACTGTGGCACTACAATAATGTGCTGCTCAAGAGACACTGGATCCTACACGGCAATTGCAATTGCGATTTCCAGTCAGACTAAAGTATGCTGGGCATACATGCATGCACCCAAAACCCAAAGGGATGGAGGACTGAAGGAAGGGGCTTGAGGTATGACCAGATCCTGCAGAGAGTGCTCATCTCTCACTCTCTCTCTTTACCTGTGTGTGTGTGTCTCACTGCAATATGCATGCACATTCATGCACTCTATCATGAATAAAGAGAAAATGAAAAAAGAACTACCATATGCTCCAGCAATCCCACTGCTGAGTATATAGCCAAAGGAAATACTATGTCCTAGAGATGCGTGCATTATTACGGTCATTACAGCACTAGTCACAACAGCCACGTTTTGGAATCAACCTAATTGTCCGTCGGTGAATGAATAGATAAAGAACACAATAGAAAACTGTTCAGTTATATTAAAAAAATAATGAAATTCTGTCATTTTAGACAACACGGATGAACTTGAACAACATTGTGTTAAGGACACAGAAAGACAAATACCACATGATCTCACGTACAAATGCAATCTAAAAAGCTGAACTAGGGGCCAGCAGGTGGTATGGTGGTTGAGACACTGGAATCCCACATGGCCAACTCCCACCAGTTCAAGACCTGAACTGGGGACTTGAAATCACACTGGGCACATGTGCACACATGCCCAAAATCCCAAGAGAAGAATGGAGGAGAGAGGATTACAGCATGGCCATCTCCTGTGGAGAGAAAGTGATTTCTCACTTTCCCTCTCTCTGTCTCTCTAGAGCAAGTGCACATGCCATATAGCAAAAAAACAAACAAACAAACCACTGTTTTCATAGAAGTAGAGAGTAGAACAGTAGTTACCAGACTAGGGAGGGGAAGAATGAAAAGAGGATGGTAAGAGATTTAGTGCACAACAAGGTAACTATAGATACTATACGCAACATGTATTGTATATTTCAAAATAGATAGAATAAAGGTTTTTAAATATTCTCACCACAAAGAAATGATAAATATGAGGCAATGACTATGCTAATTACCCTAACTGATCACATAATGACAACTACACTGACAACATCACACTACATAGACATGACATTGGATCCCATAAATATGTACAATCATTATGTGTCAATGGATAATAGATTTCAAAATAAATTAAAATGTGCCATTCTTTTCATTCTTGAAAGAAAATATACACCTTCCTACTTCTATAACGTCTACTCATATTTCAGCCCTGCTGTTTCCATAAACCTTCACTGATCATAAGCAGAGATACTGCAGTGTTATAAAACCTTAAGAGCCTGAGATCCAATTCCAGAATCACCACTCTGTGGTCGGCATACATCTGTAGGAACACCTTCAGTGATGCAGAAATCAGTATCATCCAGAGTAACCAACCCTTAAACCATTATTTCTGCCTATCAAAAGTGATACTTCATCTTCAATCCAAATCAGTCTCTGTGTAGCTTGCTCTTACTAGAGAGAGTTTTTATTCACTTGAGATTACATAGAAGGCATACTTTTATTTTAAGGTTGTTACCACAGGGTACGTGTGCTTGCCAAAGAGAGGCAGAGAGAGAGAGGAAGAGAGAGAAAGTGAGAAATCACCCCCTCAGGGAGGATGGCCATGTCACAATCCCTTCTCCATTCTCCTCTCAGAATTTGGGGCACACACACACATACACCCAGCATGATTTCAAGCCAACAGGTCTGGGACTTCAACTGCAGTCAACCATGTGGAAGTTCAGCACTTTAATTTTTTTTTTTTTTAGAGGATTTTGCAATAGGGCGCATGCGCTTGCCAGAGAGACAGAAAGCAAGAAATCACCCCCCAGGGGGATGGCCACACCGCAATCCCTTCTCCTCCATTCTCCTCTCGGGATCTTGGGCACGCACGCACACATGGTTCAGTGTTTGAAACTCACGCTGGTATGTGTGCATGCATGCCCTAAATCCTGAGAGGAGACTGAGGGAAAAGGGACTGCAGCATGGCCATTCTCCCAGGGGGTGACTTCTCACTTTCTGTCTATGTCCCTCTGTCTCTCCAGAGAGCACATGCACCCTACAGCAAAAACCCCTCTCTAAAAAACAAAGTTTAAGTTTTGTCTACATCCAGTTGTTATTTCTATTCCCTAAAAGTTCTGATGTTATAGATGAGAGACCAGGATTCTACCTCCAGCCACAGTTTCCTCGTCTATAAATTCAGGGTGTTAGACTAGTCCCTTCCAGGTACAAAACTCTGTGATTTTAAGATCAAACATGAAATCCTGATAGGAGGGCTATAATAAAACAGCAAAAAAGAAAGAAAGTGGTCTGGCCTAGAAGGTCTTGCTTATTTTATCATGAGTGTTTGGGGTGATTTTATACATGTTTACATGCACTCCGAGACATTTAAAATGAGGACATTTTATAAGGTAAGAAACAAGAAAGCCTTCACACACATGATATTTAAAATGTGGCTCCACAGTTCACAACACCTTCATCATGTATAAATAGAACATAGCATTTACAACCACTTACACTGTAATATATTTCTTTTGGCTGAGGGGTAACACTCAACTACATGAGTTTCTAAGAACACTGACTTTTTTCCTTATGTTGAGTAATGTTATTTTGTAAAGACATAGGGACCTTAGGCACTCAATCTAATTATTACTGTGTTTTTGTAGATAATTATAATGGCTCCCATTCATTGAACACCTACTATTGGGTCTTACCCTATGCATGGTAATTTACATGCATAATCTCATTCCTCTAACAGGCCTGCAAAATATTTACAATTATCCCACTTTGCTCATAAGGAAATCAGTCCTCAGAGAGAACCATAGCTTAGCTGAACAACCGTAAAATAAGAAACCAGAACGAGAACCCAAGTCTGTCAAGTTCTGTCCTGACATCTTAAATCTTAATTCTGCCTCAAAACAAATTAAATGTATTTAATAAATAATATTTATGAAATTTATTGAATCCTTATTATGCAGTAATGCTGCTAAGCCTCCCAGCAGCCTTATCAGCTAACACTATTATTATTTCCATTTATAGATATGGAAACTGAAGCAAACAGGATGTTTCACAGTTAAAATAGGTCAGTGCCCGCAAAAATCCTATCTGCAAACCACCTAAAATCTAAAAGATTGAGATCTAGAAGAAAAGTACTCCTTTCTTCTCAAGGTTCACAAGTTGACTTCGAGGATAATTAGGTTGAAAGATGATACTCATAGGGTGTAAAATAAATCATGAAATTCTTCTACCACAACTATTTTCCGAACACTTACACATACGCGTATTGAGTACGTATGAAAAGAAGTGATCTCCCAGGCTTATGTGCATTCCAGTATTCCTGTCAACCTCTCAATTGTTTCGGTTCCCACACCTTGCTTTTTTTCTTTATTAAAACTATATTGGCAAGTGTCTTTGCCCAAATCAATAAAAACAATAATAATAATAATAATATCTTTCAAATTATTATCTCAGACTCAACTGTTTTCTACCATTTGGCATGCTATCCACTATAGCAGCACATGCTTTAACATTTAAATGTCAAAAAGAAATTTATGATTGACTGACAAATCTGAGCTCCTAAAAGATGTATTTTTCTGATTTAACATTATTGTTAAGTATTGCTTGTAGGTCTTTTGGCTGAGATCAAGTGAAAATGATTTTAAATATTCTGTTACCAGCCCAAAGAGAAACACATAACAAATATTTGTTAAAGAAATTAGAAAAACTTCAAAATGGGGAGGAAAATTATATACACCCAGTTGTAAAATATGTTATAAATATCATAAAGTTTATGATAAACCTTAATCCAAATAAATCCCTTGATGTTGTAAACATACACTGTGTTGGAGTGTTTAAAAAATTTATACACAGAATCAAATTCTCCATTGCAACACTAATTTTCCATTACCCTTTCAATAGTACCCTATGAAAACATACACATATAGAAGATGGATACTTTATGATAGCAAAACATTGGAGCCAGTGTAGTAAGGTTTATGTCAATGTTTCCATTTAAGCTACTTTTTTCAGTAGGTTAATGACTGGACCATAAAAATGCAATTAAATGAAATCTGGCAAATGTGTTCTTAGTAAGTAACATTTTTTAAAAAAATGAAAATAAAAAACTCAAAGCAATGGTTGACCATTTGGAAGAAGTTTTTAAAATTTATTTTGAGAAACACACACCATAAAAAAAATGTTGGACAAAAGCTTTTGGCAACTAGATTATATATATATATATATATGTATATACATATATATATATATATATGTATATACATATATATACACACACACACACACACACAATATATATTTACAAAATATATATTATATATAATATATAATATATAAAATATATCATATATATTATATATTTTGAACATTTGTTGCCAAATTTAGTCATATCTTTCTCTACAAAGTAGTCTACTTCAGACAGTTTGACATGCACCTTCTTATAGTTATGACTTGTATCATCATCAGTCACTAGTCACAGTATTTGGGGGTCTACAATGGTGATGTGCCAAAGAATCATAACGAAATTGAATGTGAAATGATATCTCACTTACAATTATACCTCTGATAACTGTTAACAGATTTGGAAATAAGGACAGGAGTCTAGCCACATAGGCTAGTTAAGGTGTTGACTCTGCTAGTTTGTGTGGCCAGGCAAGCTAGTTAACTTCTCTGTGCCTCAGGCATCTTATTTTTAAGTGGATAATAAAATGATAGAGTTGATGGCAGGTGGCATGGTAGTTAAGGGCACTGGACTCCCACATGGCCAACCATGGTTTGAGTCCTGGACCTGGGGGCTTTCTCTCTCTCTCTCTCTCTCTCTCTCTCATGCATGCACACACGCACACACACACACACACACACACACACACACACACACTGTACCTCTCTGGTCAAATTTAAATAAATAACTTTAAATTTTAAAAAATTCTTATAAAAAAGCAATATAAAAAATAAATAACATAAATTAAAATGATAGTATCTATCTCACAGGATCCAGTCATTTATTTTAAATGCAGCATCTATTTTCTGAAATTTGCTTTATTTAAATATAAAGTATTACTAAGTCACAGAAATTTCTCAAAGTGAAGTGTTAATGATTTTTAGTGATTATATGCTTTAGGGAGAGTATTTGTTTTGACAATAGGTTTGTTCTCTAAGGTGGTAGGGACGAAAAGTAGCAAATCAGCTCCAATCACATTAATTACTTGGCTATTGCCAAACGTGCTTGGTTTAAGTATGACAAATTAATGGAATTGCCCAAAGCACCTGACGGTTAATTCAACAAATACTCACTGAGCATTTATGTTATTTGGGACATCCTGGACGGGGTAATAAGTACAAGATTAGGAATTCTATATGAAAAGAAAGAACGCATTCTAGGTCAAGAGAAAAAACACATACCCAAGTACAGCACACGAAGACAGAAATATTTTTAGTTGTAACAAAGTATTCAAAGATAGTGGAAAATGAGGATGGACAAGGCCAGATAGGTCAGGCCAGCAGGTGGTGGTGGTTAAGGCACTGGACTCCAACATAGCTGATGGTGGTTTGAGTTCCAGTACAGTTGCTTGAAAATCATGCCAGTTATGTGTGTGCTGTGTACAAAATCCAGGAGGAGAAGGGATTGTGGCATGGCCATCCCCCTGGGTTGGGGGTGATTTCTCACTTTCCCCCTTTCTGTCTCTGCCTGTCTCTCTCTGGTGAGTGCACAAACCGTATGAGGAAAAAAAGAAAAAAGAAAAGAAAAAGTCAAACTGTGAAAAAAAAAAAAAAGTTTTTATACATTATGCCATGAAAGAGGTGCTGAGAGTTTCCTTCATTCAAAGGATTGAATGAAGTAATAGGTAATTTTAGGACAATGGCTGCCCCATACCAGCTACTCAAAAGTGCTAGTCAATAAACAGTTGATTACTTAATGATGGATTATTAAAAATTTAATTACACTCTACTCTAAATACTAACAAAATACTACCACGAACACAGGACCATGTGACATACTCTACCCCACTCCTCTGACTACCTTGCACTTAGTATATATGATATATAGATAGATATAGATAGATAGATAGATGATAGATAGATAGATAGATAGATAGACAGATAGATAGATATTTAACTGATTCAGAAGCATTTAAATCCATTTTAATTATGTTCCACAGGTTTTTGAAGATCAAAGACAGGTACAAACAGTCCCTTAAGACACCTGGACCTGTCTTCATCTGGGGGTAAAGTACGTAAGTGGTAGATATTAGAAGCCACATGTTAGATACCAGATCATCAAAACACCATTACTGTTTTACCAGTGAAGAGAGACAGTTGGAGCAAGGTAGTGTCCAAGGCTGAAAGGTCAGAGTTCTTCTCTCCCAAGTGTTTAGAAGGCCCTGCCATTGTCTTTGGGTGAGCTACAAGTCCAGGTTTAGTGCACAGTCTTGAGCATGGTGACAAGTGTCAGCCTGGGTATTTCTCAAGGAAGCATATCCAGACCTCCTTAGTCATCCCATCTCTGGATGGCAAGCTGTCATAGCATCTTATATGATCATTTCTAGCAGTCTTATTTAGATGACTGGAGACTGGATCATCACTAGACAGTAAGTTTAATGAAAGCAGGAGCCAAGTCTGCTGTTTGGTGCACTGCTTTGAATTAAATGTCTGGCACAAAGTAGGTAATCAGTAAATAAAAAGGAACTTCAAAAACCTCATAAAAATAAAAAAATAATAAAAATCAGAGCAAACAGCTAACGTACTGGTCATGGCACTGGACTCCCACACAGCCAACCATGGTTCAAGTCCCAGATCCAGTGGTTTGAAACACGCCAGGCATATGTGCATGCATGTCCAAGATCTCAGGAGGAGAATGGAGAAGAGATTGTGGTGTGGCCATCATCCTTTGTGGGGAGTGACTTCTCACTGTCTCTCTCTCTTGCTCTGGTGAGCACACACACTCTAAGGCAAAAGCCTTAAAAAAAAAAAATGGGCCATCCATGTGGCATAGTGGTTACAATGGCTGGATACTACATGACTGACTGCACAGTTTAGACCCCATACCCAGTGACTTGAAAACCACACCAGTGTGTGTGTGCAGTGTGACCATCTACCCAGGGCATACTTTCTCTCTCTCTCTCTCTCTCTCTCTCTCTCTCTCTCTCTCTCTCTCTCTCTCTCTCTCTCTTTCTCCTGTGAGTGCATGCATCCAGTAGCAAATAAATTTATTTTTAAAAAATAAATTAAAAATTCAAACTTCGTTTCTCAACATAAGCTCCATCAAGTTCAAGACACTTTTGTTAGGAATAATATAAGCCATTTAGTCCATTTCTAAAGAACTAAGGATCCTGAGAATTTAACAATGTCAGTGTGGTCTTTTTTTTGCATTTTTAAATGAAAAAAAAAATGAGTGCCCTTAAAATTTTTTTAAGAGTAAGAAACAAAAAGAAGTTCAAAAGAGCTAAATCCGGACTGTGAGGGGGAATACTTAATGATTTTTGCATAGATTGCCCTTGCTGCATGAGAAGAATGAACAGTATTGATATGGTGGAGAAGGAATTTCTGGTGCCGTCCCCTGGGTGTTGTTCTGCTAAAGCTTTGACTCCTTTTGCAAAACATTCTCATCAAAGTTATCATTCTTTGGCCCTCCAGAAAGTCAACAATAAAATGCTTTGAGTATCTCAAAAAAACTGTGACTATGACTTTTGCTTTCTACCAGCCTGTTTTTGCTTCAATGGGACCACTTCCACCTCTTGGTAGCCATTGCTTTGATTGTGCTTTTTCTGTAGGATCTTAGTGGAAAAGCCATATGTCATCTCCTGTTAATGATTCTTCAAAGAAAGCTTTAGGATCTTGATCCTATTTGTTTGAATTTTCTATTGAAAGCTCTGTTTGGGCCAGTCCCATAGCTCAGTGGTTCAGGGACCAGATCCCACATAACTGACTTTGGGTTCAAATCTTAGCCCCAGTGGCTTAAAAAACATACCAGGTGCATATATGTGTGGGAAGGAAGATGGAAGGAAATTGAGGCACACACACACACACACACACACACACACACACACTGTCTCTCTCTCTTTGGCAAATGCATACACCCTCTTTCAATAATATATACACATATATATGTATATATGTGTTATATATCTATATATATATATTTATTTTTATTTATATACACATGCACTCTTAATTTATATCTGCTCTTGTCTGTAGTTGATCTGGGTACAACTATTCTAGCACCCATAGACCAGTAAGCTTGCTCATCTTTTATATTTCAATCAGAATTGTGTGACCAGTTGAGATATTTATGATGCTGACTGTTGTTTTTGCTGTTAATCATCCTCTTAAGTTAGGACACAAACGAGATTAAATTTTTCCTCACACATTGATGTGGGTGGTCTGTTGCTGCAGGCATCACGTTCAGCATTGTCCCATCTTAAGATGAGTTATCTTAAGATGAGTTACCCATTTTAAAATACCAATTTCTTGGTCATGGTCTCCATAAAGTTTTTGTAAAGCATCAGTGATTTCACCATTCTTTCACCCAAGTTTCACCATAAATTTGATGTTTGTTCCTGCTTTAATTTTAGTAGAATTCATTGTTGCTCCAAAACAGACCCTTCTCAAACTGACACTTTATCCTTCTAAATGCCTCAGGGATGTTCAGATAGAGCAAGTTAGTACAAGTTTATGTTAGTGCAAAAAGTTTCAAAATGCAGGCATAGTTTTTTCACAATATAAATCTCCTTTTATTTTTTCTTTTTGATTGCCAGAGGGCTTGCACACTCTCCAGAGAGAGACACAGAGACAAAGAGAGAGAACACCTCCCAAAGGGAGCATGTTCACTCCACAATCCCTTCCCCTCCATTTCTCCATGCTGTCAGGATTTCAGGCACACGTGCACATGTGTCTGGCATGTTTTCCAAGGCTCCAGGGCCTAGATCAGAACCACAGTCAGCCATGTGGGGATCCAGCTCCTTCATTGATCTGCCGTGGGGCTGACCCCATAATAGTCATTTTCTATGAACTTCTTAAAGACCCCTCATACTTGTTAAAGAAAGAAAAAACGGTAAATCAAGAAGCTCATGAAGTTCAGAGTAATCAGCCTTTCAATTTGGAGGCCAAGAGGGATGCTAAGCTTGTATTCAGGTCGAGCCCTGTTAGAACACAGGGCCAGGTGTCACTTGCCCTGAGGCCTAGATGTACAAATGCTCATAATGCAAGAGGTGAGCTGTTGAGGATAAAAACAAAGCAGAGGCTAATGACAGACCTTCCCACACTTGACAAAAAGATGAAGACTCAGAAAATTACAGAAAAGAAAGTGTTGAGGATAGTGGCTGGTAAGTGGCATGGTGGTTGAGGAACGGAACTCACACATGGCTGACCACGGTTCAAAGGTTGAGGATAGTGGCTGGCAGGTGGCATGGTGGTCGAGGCATGGGACTCCCTCATAACTGACCATGGTTCAAGTTCAAGTCCTGGGCATGAAAGCTTTCTCTCTCTCTCTCTCTCTCTGACACTCGCTTATAATTGAAGAATAATACTAATATATGAAATAAAATAAATAATTATTTTTAAATGCATCAGGTGACTCAAATTAAAAAAAAAAAAAAAAAAAAAAAAAAGATTGAGAATAGAAAAGTCCCCAAAGCTGCTAAAAGTAGCTGCTAGAGATCTCTGAATGGTGCCAGAGGTCACAAGTTTGGGCTAGGAAGCATCTATTACACTCTCCACCTGATTGGGCAATATAGACTTTGAAGAACCAGAGATGTGAGAAGGTAAAGAAGTCTTTTTCATGAGAGAGCTATGTAAATAAAGGCATGCGTGTAAATATGAACACGTGGATTTGATAAAAATATGGGTTAGGTGAAGGAAAATGCTAGAAACACCGTTTAAAAAGTGGGTTAGAGTCTTTCATGTTAAAGAAGAGAGATTTTAATCAATTAAGTGAACAGAGGAGAGACCTGACAAAAGCTGTGCTTCTAGGTTCAGGAGAGTACACATATTGGAAGGAAGAGAGACGGCAAGGTTGTACAGCAGTCCAGGCGAGCAAAAATGGGTAGAATTATGTCCCATGGAAATGAAGATACAAATTAGAGCAGCACCAGAGCCAGCAAGACGATCTGCCCCAGAGCACTTAGAAACGGGGAGTGAAGTGTGCACATATAACCTTCCTTAAAAGCGGCTTACATGATATGATCTGACTCCTGTCCCCTCTGCACCTTTGTCTCCATCACCCCTCTCCAGAGACTTTCAGTTTGCAGCTAGTGCTCACAAAGCCGCCCGCTGACAGACCGCACAGTGCTTTTCCTGGCCATCAGAATGCCCACTCCGCTCTGTCCATTTATCAGTTCCTCATGCTTCAAAATTCACCCCAGCAACTGACTGCCCTGAGGGCCTCCTCTGATTTCCTCCAGTTCGGGTACTCCCACCCAGCCTTCACTATCTCGGCTGTGACACTTACACACTCTAGGAGCTGACTCAGAGGTTCTATTCTCCCTCTGGAAACTATAGCCCATCACAGGGAGAGGAAGTAGAATGCAAAGGTTAGGAACGCAGGTTCCAGTCACATATCATTTTCAGCCCTCTGTACAATGCAGATAATCCATACCTCCCAGGACTACTACAAGAAGTATATGAGACAGTAAATGCAAACTGCTTCGCATAGTGCCTGGCATGGCTGAAGCACTTAATAATACAGCCTTTTTTATTAACTTTTCTTATGATGTTGCAGACAAAACAACGAAGCTGGTTAGGCTACTTGCCAGAGGTAACCACCAAAGTCAATGACCAGAACCAGATTTTTCACGATCTGCAGCCTCTAGACCATCTTCCCTCCAAATGATGTCTCTTGGCAGTGGGCCTCCCCAGCAGAGGACCTGGACAGAAAATTCACAGAGATGGCCAAGCTCCTGAATCAATTCTTCATTTCCTCCCAGAGACACCGAGCAAGAAGAAATATGAGAAGAGAGCTACCCAAAGTACGAATTGAGCTTAGGATAGCTTTGTGGCCAGGAAAAAAAAAAAAAAAAATAGATGGGGGAAGGTAGCTTTTTACTGAGCAATAATAACTTTCTTCCTTTTCCTTCTTACCCAAGCCAAAATTATTTTTTTTCCTTTTCAGTAATGAATCAAGTGATTCATTAGCATAATGGGGATTCGGTCTGGGCTTAGAGTTGGCTAGCAATATACAGAAGTGGATGTGGTTAATTAAGTAAAAGAAAACATTGAATTTCTGCTATCAGATCTCTCATTGCACTAGTTTTTGATACCTTTGCCATCAGCCAAAAAATTCAATCAATAAAACCCATGAAGAAGTATCCGTTTACAGCATCCATTTACAATTCATACACAAGAACTTTGCCTTTTGTGCCATGCGACTGAAACTCGCCAGCCCTAAATGACCACATTTCTTTACAATTCTGCTGCATCTCATTAGAACAAAAAACTTAATATAATTTAGTGATGTTCTCCTTTAAAGTTACATTTCAAACCACAATAATTTCCAAATATATTCATAGCACTCTACTACAGGCAGAAATGAAGGAAAAGAAAAGATCATTTCAGAATTCTGACAAATACTAAAATTCTGGTTAGAAATTAATTCAAGTTTACGGATTCTGATGCTTTGTAAGATATTTTTATTTCTTTTCGGTATCTTAGAATTAAGCTATCCAGCACTCTAGGACAGAGAAGAAAACATCATTTCCTGGTTTTGCAAATGAGAAAAATAGGAAAGATGATGTTCTTCACTTAAAGATCCTCTTGGTAACTAATAGACTATAGAAAAGAGGCTGCCCCTGCCTCCAGACCACAGCCAACTACCTGTCATCTGCCTGTCTACTGTCCCTGGAGCCCAGGTGTCCTTCTTGTCTACAGCAGGATCTTCCCCATGCCATGGTTGGTAGGAACCGGACAAAGGTATCTGACTGATGGCTTTTCATCCATAAGCCAGCCAGCAGCAGTGCCGGACAGAAAATTTGAGTTGGTACAAACACTTGATATTGTGAAAAGGAGAAACCAAACCATTTAAATGTAAAGGTGGCAGTAAAAATGTGCAATGTGGGAGTCAGAGACTTGGCAAGACAGCAATATCTGCATCCCAAATAATAGAAACCAACACTGAGTAAGGAAGCCAGTCAGTACAGACTACGGCAGCATTCCATCAAAAAGAAGTCAAGAAAGGCCAGCAGGTGGCATAGTGGTTAAGGCACTGGAATTCAACCTGGACAACTACAGTTCCAGTCCCAGATCTGGCAGGGGGATTGTGGCATGACTCTCTCTCCAGGGGGTGACTTATCACTTTCCATCTCTCTGTCTCTCCAGTGAATGCATGTACCCTACAGCAAAAATCTCTCAAAGAAAAGAGAGAGCGATAAGAAGCAGCTGAGAGACCAATTCCTAGAGATCTCCCACTTGAACTCTTTCAATGAACCTCCTTTTACTGAGTGACTCTCTCTGTTCCTTGTGATCAGAAACACAATGACTTCTGACACTGTTTATTGAATAACTACTACAGCTATTCCAGAGAGAAAAAAAATATGGAAATGTAAAATTCAAAAACCTAAGAAAAATATTTATCTTGTTTAAACATAAAAAATAAACATTTAGTGCTATGTTCACAAAAAATTATGCATTTTTCTTAAACCAGTTAGCATGAAGCTTAAGACTCACTTAAAATATATATGCACCAGATGTATTAGTTTACATTTTTTCTTTTTCTTTTCTTTTTCATAGAGATTTTTTACTATAGGGTGAATGTACTCACTAGAGAGACAGAAAAATAGAAAGCGAAAAATCGCCCCCCAAGGGGGATGGTCACACATCAATCCCTTCTTCTCCATCCTCCTGTCAGGATTTTAGGCACACACGCACATGTGCCCAGGGTGAGTTTTAAGCCTCTAGGTCCAGGACTTGAATTGTGGTCAACTATGTGGGAGTCCAGCAGCATAATCATTACACCATCTTCTGGTCCCAAGGTGTATTAGTTTTCTATACTGAACATTAAATTACTGCAAACTTAGAGCTTAACACAAAATCTAGTTATTATCTCACAGTACAGCACAAGTCTGGCCATGTTTTCTGCTCAGGGTGTCCCAAGGCTGACATCCAGGTGTCAGCAGAACTATGTCCTGATCTGGAGGATGGATGAGGCAACGATCCCTCTACAAGTTCCTTTAGTTTGCTGATTCATTTCCTGTGGTTGTTGGCCTGAGGTCCTCATATGCTAGAGGACTCTTTCCATAAGGAGTTCGTGGCATGGCTATTTGCTTCTTCAAGGCCAGTAGGAAAACATCTCTCATCACAGTCTATCATGACAGAGACTTGCATAATATAATAAAGAGAGTGACTCTCCCACACCCTTTGCCAAATTCTATTGGCTAGAAGCAAAGCCTAAGTTCCATCTGCACTCAAGCGGAGGGAATTATACAAGGAATGGACCATTGAGGATCACCTCATAGTCATCAGACAATATCATTGAGTACCACATTTCTCTCATTTTTGTCTGCAGAACAAGCTAATCAAAAATCCATCTTCAGAAATAATTTTCAAAAATATTAGTTCAGGGGCCTGCAGGTTGTATCGTGATTGAGGCACTGGATTCCCTGTGGCTAACTCGGTTAGAGTCTCAGACCTGGAAACTTCAAAAACATGCCAGGGGTCCAAAATCCAGAAGAGATAAGGAAGAAGGAATTGTGGTATGGCCATCCTTGCAAGGGGCGATTTCTGACTTTCTTCTCTCTATCTATCTCTGGTGAGCGCACATGCTCTATTCATATATAGTCACACATGCATACTCACTTGCCAAAATCAGTATATACTGGGTTGTCAGAAAAGTCAAGATGGATTTTTGCATAGAAAAAATATGTCATGACTTTTCCAACAAGTCAATACTACCAAGCTGCAAAAAATGTTCTTATAGAAAAAGCTTTTTAGATTGATATAGTCACACTTGTCTACGTTTGGGTTGATAACCTGTGCTTTTAGGGGTCTTATTTAAGAAATCTTTGCCAGGACCAGCAGATGGCATAATGGCTACGTCGCTGGACTCCCACATAGTCAACCACAGTTCAAGTCCTGGACCTAGTACTTAACTCACACCAGGCATGTGTGTGTGCATGCCCAAAATCATGAGGAGAATGGAGCAGAAGGGACTGCAAGTGTGGCCATTCCCCCTGGGGAGTGATTTCTCACTTTTTGTCTCTCTGTCTCTCCAGCAAGCACATGTGCCCTAGAAAAAATGAAAGAAATCTTTCCCTATCCAAAGTCTTCAAAAGTTTCGCCCTACACTTTCTACCAGTAGTTACATAGTTTCAGCTTTACATTTAAATCTTTGGTCCATTTTGACTTGATTCTTGTTAATGGTGAGAGATAGGTATTCAAAACACTGATAACTGAGTTAAAAAACTGTGGCACCCATAAGTGTGGAGTATTACTCAGCCATAAGAAATGAGACCCTACCACTTAATTCAAAGTGGATGAATACAGAGGACTTCATGGTAAGTGAAGTGAGTCAGACTTGGAAAGAGACACGTGATGTAGATACCAGAGACTGTAAGGGAGGGGCATGGGTAGAGAGAGTGGGTGAGAGGAGCAAAGGGAAGAAACATTTGACAGAAAAACGTAAAGTTCTCTGTTAAAAAAAATTCTATAAATTTTGCTTTATATGAATAAAGCTTTTACAGAATCAACATTTAAAAAGGAAATCAAAATAATTTTAAAGCAAATAAAACCCATAACCGTAAGGCAAAATGATTTACATTTTCCATGAACCCTTCCATTCATCATCCAGAGAAATGACAGTGATTGATAGATTCTTTGACTGAGTTATATGTGGTTGCAACAGTACAAGGTAAGCCTCTCCTAATGGGACAATAGTCTTTATAAAATTTCACTTGCTACTTATTGCTTATTTGTTTCCTGAAAGGTATTACCAAGCAGTTTTCCAAAAGTAGATTACCTATTTATATGAGCACAGCCAAAATAAAAATATTTAATTATATTGTAACATCTGGTATTCTCTATTTGCTTTTTGCAAATTTAAATTTAATTCATAAAATAGCCTATCGATATTTATATCTTAGTTGTATTGATATTCATGAAAAATTTATCCTTTAACTTTCTATTTATGCTGTACTTTTTATTTCACAGATGCTCATTATATAATATAGTTCATAACTGACTGAAAATAATTTTACCTGAAATGTTCTATTTAGAATATATATTACAGTAAAATATTTTATAATTCAATATCTCAATTTATTAATTTCTTTGTTTCTGAAATCTACTACTGCTTCAAAGCTCAAGAAATAATGAAACCTCCAAATAACAGAAATTTTTTATTTTTTTGCTAAATAGAAACATTTATTTACCTTTTATATTTAAATTATTAATCTATACTAACTTCCCTTTTTATGTCAGGATTTTATTATCTGATTATTCAGAGTAGTGCATTTCTGTTGTAGCATTTATCACACTTCATTTTAATTATTATTCTCCTCATATTCTACCATTTTTTAATTGCTTTTGGGTAGGGATTGTGCCTTACTTGTCATACCCAGCTCCTAGCAAAGCTTCTGGCCAGTAACAATCACTTAGTAAATGTTGACTTAGTTAAACTGAGTGAAGGGCCACCTCTGTAGCCTGGTGATTGAGGCACCCCCAGGGAAAGAGCTTTCTCACTTTTCCTCCCTCCATCTCTAGCTGTCTCTCTCCAGTGAGCGCAAGCACCCTATGACAAAACTAAAATACAAATAAATTTTAAGCACTGGGGCACGCCAACAATAGGGAACATTTAACATTCTTAAAATG
Source organism: Tupaia tana (assembly GCA_026018925.1). Classification (NCBI taxonomy): domain Eukaryota; kingdom Metazoa; phylum Chordata; class Mammalia; order Scandentia; family Tupaiidae; genus Tupaia; species Tupaia tana. The sequence goes on from JAKSZU010000003.1 coordinate 117,146,341, forward strand.
ATAAAAGTATACAAGTAGAGAACAGTTTAGAGATTCCCAGGACTCAGGCACTTGGAGTGATGGACAGTCAGGGAGGGAGCTGGGTGTGACTATAAAAGAGGACATTAGTTCTTATTTTGGTACAAAACTAAAGAATGCACTTATTTATGAGTGCTGAGCATAATAAAATAACTATTAATAAAAAGGAAAAGCATTGAACTTCTAAATTAGCATGTAAAAACAGGGGGCAGAGGATGAATAAAAACGTCATTAAACCAACAAAAAACAAACTAGAGAAACTAAGTAAATCATAAAGTAAAAGGGAAACATTGAAATAAACTGAGTTGCTGCTACACTAGGGGAATGGGCTTGATACCCACATCAAGACTGATAAAATAGATTGTATCAAAACAATATGTGGTTTATGGAAAGCATACTTTTCAAAAATGATAGAAAAGGTTAAAATTAAAAGAACAATAACAACAAACTACCATTGAGAGCAAATAAAAGGGAAAGCAGGCATGGTACTATTAATATTTGACAAGGCAGAATTTAAGCTTGAAAGTATTAAACATGACAAAGAAAGGCACTATGCAATAATAAAAGGCATAGTTTATGAGAAAAGTTTTAACTTCAAAAATGTATATCCTAAAAGTTAAAAAATGTAGGTAGTAAATAAGGAAAATAATATAGAAGTTAAATAAACAAAGGAAAATAAATAAAGCAAAAAGCAAACCGAAATGCAGGGGAAAACTCATAAATGAAACATTCATGAGAGATTAACAGCCATCTTTCAAAATATCATATAGCTAATAACCATATTTCAAAATACCATTAAAAATATGTAAGCACAGGGCCAGCAGGTTTGTGGTAGTTTAGGTGCTGGATTCCCGAATGGCCAACTGTGGTTTGAGTCCCAGATTCCGTGGCTTGAAACATGCTGGGTGCATGTGTGTGCATGCCCCAAATCCCAGAAGAACAATGGAGGAGAAGGGATTGTGGCACGGCCATTCCCCCTGTGGGACAATTTCTCACTTTGCCTCTCTCTGTCCCTCAGTCTCTGGCAAGCCACACACCCTGTGGCAAAAATTGTAAAAGAAACAAAAAAGAAATATGGAAGCACACAGAAAAAATAAATAATATAACTGGTTTTGTATAAATAAAATACAATTTCACATACTATAAATACAGGACGAACATTTTATTTATGTCCATAAAAGATTTTTAAAAATTAAATCATATACTTAAACAACAAAATTATTAGATTCAAAAACTGAGAAATCATATAGGTAATATCTTCTGATCATAAGCCAATAAATAAAAAAAGCACAGTGGCTTATAAAAATAAAGCTAACTGCTTGGAATTTACTCCCCAGGGCCAATGGCCACTCCACAATCCCTTCTCCATTCTCCTCTTGGGATTTTGGGCATGCACACACATACCCGGCGTGTGTTTCAAGTCACCTGGTGTAGGATTCAAACCATGATTGGCCACATGGGAGTCCAGTGCCTTAACTACTAGCCATCTGCTGGCCTTGATAAATATTTTTCTACATAACCTCACATCAGAAAATAAATGGACACTGTAATTGCTAGTTAGCTACAACACAATGAAAAAAGAGACTACATCATACCTGTAAGATACAGAAAAAGTTATTTACAGGAAAATGTAATACCCTAAAAATCATTGTTTTTTTAAGAAAACTAAAAATAATGGAATGAAGTACACATTTTACAAATTTAACAAGAAAACCACAAAATAAGCTAAAAAGGGGTAGAATGTAAAAGTTAAGAATGGAAAAATTCACATAAGAAAATTCAGAAATTCATTCTTCATGAGGACCAATAAAATGTACAAATTCTCAGAAGTCTGATAAGAACAGAAAGAGGTAAAGTAGGCAAGAAGAAATAAAGACAGATATATAAATACAGAAGAAATTATTAGAAAATTTTATGACATTATTATATGCAACTCTGTATTTTTAAAAACCTAGCAAAAATGGATCCTTTTATTAAAAAAAAATACAAATTAGCAAAACTGCTAAAAGTAGAAAAGCTGGATATACAAACTAATGAAGATCATCAGGGCAATTAAAGCTTTATCATTTTTTAAAGGTACAGCTGAAAGTCCAACTTTTGAAGCATACATAATTCCACCATTATTTTAATTATTTCAGATTATAGGAAAAGATGGAAAGTATTCTGATTCAACTTTTAAATCTTAAACTAACAATATCTAAATAAGTTTAAAAATGGAAAATAATAGTCAAATTTCACTGGTGAATATTTTCTGAAACTGTCAAAAAAATATCATATTTAGTCAATATTTGCAATATTTCTAAAGAATAATGCACTATGACTAAGGAAGGTTTATTTCAGGACACTAAAGATAACCAATAAATACAACAAATTTATAGCATCAAAACCTCAAGGAAAAACCTGTGTGTGTTTATGATTCTATAAGTTTACTACAAGTCACTTGATAAAAAGTAGTAGTAATTTCTACTAAGACATCCAAGTGCAATTGGAAAGAAATAACTTAGATATAGTAAAGACTGTATATAAAAGGCAAACATTAAAATCAGGATAAATTTTTGTTATCCAAAATTAGGTTCTGAGATTTTAGTAAATGAACATAAAATAACTGCCATACTAATATTAACAATAGTAGCAATAATAATAGGTAAATACAAAGCTATATTTATAAAGCTACATTTTGTACTTAGAAACCCAAAAGATCCTTAGAAAAAGCTACTAAAATTCATAAGGTAATTATTAAATAAGGTGACTAGATATATGTAAAACCATTTTATCTCCAACAAAACTAGAAATTAAAATAGTAAGAAAAAAATCACTATTCATAATAGTGAAAACAAAAACTATTGAGTTGTAAAATTTTGTTAAGTACAAATAAGATTTGACAAGAAGATAGGTAAACAATCTCCTTAGAAAGGAAGACTTGAAGCCAAAATATAAACATAAATCCTCAAAAAAGTACATACTATAAGAGCAATTCAGTTAGAATCACAATTATTTCAAATTAGGTTAAGGAATGCAAATGTTCACATAAAATAAAACATGTCTAAGAAGAGAAAAAATATGAAAATAATAAGTTGATAATTTTTCTATCTGTGATATGAAAATATACTATAGCAGCAACTTTATCAACACAGAAATAAATAATCCTGTAAAATAGAATAGAATAGCGAGTTTAGTAGTAAATCTCAATATATATAAGAATTCAATATGTGACAGGTTGAGTTATATCTTTGTAAGAAAAAAATATTTACGCAAAATTTTGTCAAAATCAGCAGCCATCTGTAAGTGTATTAAATCATTATTTAATACCATATTTAAAAAATATACCATATAGAGAAAAATATAAAAATAAAAATCAAACAAAACCAGAACCACATTCAGGAGAATTATTTTTGCGAGGCCAGCCTCATTGTGCAGTTGTTAAACCCTGTGGGTAGGTAGCCAGATTTCACATGGCTTACAGTGGTTGAAATCTTGCCTCTGGGCTTGAAAACATGCCAGGTGCATGTGCAAGCATGCCTAAAATCTCAACAGGATGAAGAAGTGGAAGAAAGGAGATTGCAGCAGGACCACAGCCTACCGGAGGAAGCATTCTCTCTTCCCCCTTGTCTAGAAAGTGCATATGCCTTATGGCAGTTTTTCTTTCTTTAATTTATTTTGTACATTTAATCACTGTACGTCATGTACATCATCAGGTTTGCAAAAGTGTTAAAAAACGATAATACCCAGTATTAAAGAAAATTAGCAGTAGAACAAAGACATTCTCACACATGGTTGATAAAAATGTGAATTACTGCTAACTTTTTGGAAATAAGTCTAGCAATTAGTTCTTTTGTTCCATTAATTATAGCAATCCTACACCTAAAAATCTATTTTGTAGATTTTATAGCCATATTTTATTCACATATAAAACAATGTTTATTGCAGCATTTATTATAATGGCAATAAATCGAAACAATATACTGTTCACCAATAGGAAATAAATTATAGTACATCCAAGCCATGAGATGGTATGTAGCCGCTAAAAAAAACGAGGTCTTGAGAAAGTAGATTCCTAGGATGTACTGGGTAAGTATTATTTCCTTTTCTTTATTAATAAAGAAATTTTTAATTCATTGCTTTTATTTTACACTTACTTGATTATTAGTGAAAATGGCTTTTTTCATGTTCTTATTAGCCATCTCCATTTTCATATGAAACATCCTTTAGAGCCTTAATAATTATCTTTTAGTGTTGTTTGTTTTTCTATTCCTTTTTCAATTTTCCTTATTTATTAACTTGCAAAAATTTGCTATCTATAAGAACTCACTCTTTGACCATCAAGACATGTAATAATATTTTATATACTATATCATAATGTATGTGGAATGAGTAGTCCCATATATAGATATTGCACAGTTTTAAATAGTATAATTTATTAGTACTTTAATTTGCCCTTGTATTGGACTTAAAATGTATACTCCTGCCCAAAGAGTATATAAATGCTTTCCTCTACCTTCTTAAAGTACTTGTAAAATTTTATTTATTTTTTGAACATGTAAATCTTTAATTCATTTGGAGTTTGTTTTGGTGGATGAAATGAGTTAGGACTCTGACTTTCTCCATTGAACTAGGGTGTTAGCCTCAAACAGCAGGCAAAAGCTCTAGAAAGTCAGTCATAGCCAATCAGTAAACTTGACGGGAGGCCAGAAGGAAAAGACCGTCCCCATTTGGATGTCCCATGTCTCTGGCTTCACTGAAATTGCTAAGTCACTAATAAAAATTTACCCTATTCGGAAATGAAGAAAGAATCCTAACATCATACAAGAAAATGTTGACAGGACCTAAAAAGGATCCAGCCAGGGAACCAGCAGTTAGCGTAATGGCTATGTCGCTGGACTCCCACATAGTCGACCACGGTTCACGTCCTGGACCCGGTGGCTTAAAATTCACGCTGGGCGCATGTGTGTGCGTGCCCAAGATCCCAAGAGGAGAATGGAGGAGAAGGGATTGCGGCGTGACCATCCCCCCTGGGGGGTGATTTCTCGCTTTCTGTCTCTATGTCTCTCTCTGTCTGTCTGGCAAGCGCACGTGCCCTATAGTGAAAAAACCTCTCCAAAAAAAAAAAAAAAAAAAAAAGGATCCAGCCATGCTATTTTTTGGCAAATATAAAGTCAGAATAAATCTTACTCATTTAAAAATGAATAAATATGAAAAGATGAAGTAATATCAATAAAGATGTTGTCCCCATAAAAGGAAATAAACACAACATGAAAGTGGTAGAGACATATTTTAATATACATAGTAGAAAACATAAGTAATTTTTGGAAAGCATTTATTTATGCTCTCACAGAAATTAAAGAAACCACTTTGAACTCTCCAAAGTAAAAGTGAATCAAGAAAAACATTTATATGAAAAAAAAAATTAACAAATTTACTAAAGAAAATGAGGAGAAAGAGAAGGAGCAGCTCAGGTTGAGCTCATCAGGAGCCCATGCCCAGTCTGCAGTGGGAGAGATGGGGCTACTCCAGCCTCGCTCTGGCCTCTAAGAACCAATAACTGGTTCCTGCAACCCCAGGGACAAAAAAGAGATCAAAGCTCAACCTCCATCCAAAATAGGAGCAGAAAAGGTTTGGGTACACTGGAATCAGACACCCAAAAACAGGAGACTCTGGAGGAATTCTCTCCCCAAACCCCCCTGGCAGTAAAAGGAAAGAAATTTCTCTCTGAAAACCTGAACCCAAAACTCCTACTGTGGATTCCACACTTATACCCACAGAAGAGGAGGAAAACTAGCACGGAGCTTATGCACCCACAGGGAGGTGCATGAGCAGGGCTATAGAAACATACTCCATAGAAGTAGGAATGATTGCATATATTAGCATATGACTAAAAATCAAAGCAGAGCCCCAAAAAATAGAAGAAAAACAGGGAATACCTCCCCACAGGGAACATAATAGCTCCTCCTCAACCATGAATAACACACAAGAGATCACAGAAATGTGGGAAAAAGAATTCAGAATATTCATTGTAACAAAACTTAAAGAGATGCAAGAGAAAACAGACAACTAATTCCAGGAGATGAGAAAATCCATTCATAACTTGAAGGAGGAACTCCATAGAGAGAGATAGACACACCAGAAAAGAATCAAACAGAACTTCGGGAGATAAAGAATATGATGCAGGAAATCAAAACCTCCCTCAAAGATATCAGCAGCCGATTAGACCAAACAGAAGAATCTCTGACCCTAAGGACAAAACTTCCAATTTAGTCCAAGCAACTGTAAAGAATGTAAAAATAACCATTAAAAATCAGGATAATATATGGGAAATCCTGGACACCATTAAATGGCTGAATATTTGCATAATAGATATTCCAGAAGGAGAAGAGAGAGGCAAAAACAGAAAATCTCTCAGGATATAATAGCTGAAAACTCCCCCAATTTAGAGGACGTGGACATCCAAATCCAGGAAACACAAAGAACACCAAATAAATAGAAAATAAAAAGATCCTCTCCAAGGCATAAAATAGCCAAATTGGTAAAAATGAGACAAAGACAATATTCTAAAAGTGGCAAGAAACGCCAAATTACTTACAAAGATAACCCCATTAGACTGACATTGAACCTCTCAACTGAAAACAGTGCAGGCAAGGAAAGAACGGGAAGATACAATTAAAATGCTGAAAGAAAAACAATTTCTGCCAAGACTACTATACCTGGCAAGTTTATCTTTAAAAGGAAGATAGGAAAAGGAAAGAGAAATAAAGGCATTCCCAGATAAACAAATGTTGAAAGAATTCACCAAAACTAAACTAGCTCTTCAGAAAATACTTAAGGGAATACTACACCAGGAAATTTCAAGGTAAATAAATAGAAGTAAGAGAAAACAAAACAACTAGCAAAAAAAGAAAAGTCCACACGTATCAATAACACTGAATGTCAGGATTAAATCTCCCTACTGAAGTGCTAAAAATGCAGATTCAACTACACAGTAGTCACCAATAGACAGATTTCTCCACAGGTTTCAATTTAGATATTTATTATACCCATTATTCATTGTATAAAACTAGATAACAGAGGAAAGGCCCAAAATGTTAAAAAGAAGCAGAGTCTTTCTTTGGAATGAGTTTAAAGAAGTCTAAAACTTGGAACCAGAAGATGGCATAATGTTATGTCACTTGACTCCCACATAGTCGAATGCAGTTCAAGTCCCAGACCCGGTGGCTTAAAACCCACAATGGGCGCATGTATATGTGTGCCCAAAATCCCAAAAGAAAAATGGAGAAGGGATTTTGGCATGGCCATCTCCCTGGGGGTAGGGGGTGATTACCCTCTTTCTGTCTCTCTGTCTCCCTTTCTGGCGAATGCACGTGCCCTATAGCAAATTATCTCTCTAAATAAATAAATAAATAAATAAATAAATAAATAAATAAATAAAAGTAAATAAGGCTAAAACTAAGAATGTTGGAAAGCCTATAAATGACCAAAACACTGACTTTACCATGTCTTTTAAACATTTCTTTCCAATTTTATCTGTTTATGCTTTGTGAGGACTTACGTATTTACGCACAGTAAGGTATTATGGACTCACAAGAACTCACAGTGTGTTAGTAAAAGCTTTCTTCTTCTATCTCTTTCTAATGAGCTATCGTTATGTACAGTTTTATCTCTCTTGTTAACTAGACTAATGATACCACAGATGTTTTCAGATTATAAACTCCTATCTTTGACAGACCTCTACATGGAAATTACAAATTCTTCTTTCATTAGCTATGTTAAGATTCCCTTTGATAATTTATGAGACTTTGTGTTGTCTAATTTTTAATCATTTTTTTCTTTAGAACTGTATTTCTCATAAAGAATGAGAATAGACAATTCATTGCATACTTCCAGAATAACCAGTAGAATGGATTCCAAATGTTTGCAGCATAATATAATGTTAAATGTTGAAGGTGGTAAAAATTTTAAATCTACAATTTGTCTATTATACACTATATACATGGATTTAAGCAACATTCTGTACCCTACAAAGATGTGTAATGATTATATGTAAATTGTAAATTATAATAAATATATATATAAAATAAAAAATAAAGAGAAAAGGAAAGCCCTATTAGAATCTAAAATGGCAATAAAATTTGTAAAGATCAGATTCTACACTGCAGAAAATCTAAGTGACATGAAAGACAAACTTACAAAACCTAGACAAGATTGAAGAATAAGGGGACAGAAATATTTAAATGACCCAAAAATGCTAAAAATTATGAAACATTTATAATGGAGATTCAACATATAATGGATTTTGCTAAAGAAGAAATCTAAACAAATCAGACCCCAAAAAATCTAATATTATATGAAAAACTTTATTTAAAAGTATAGTTATTGCTGTTACTTATATTCTCTTGGACAAATGAGGACATAAAGCAAGTATGGAGGTGTGGCCTCCAATGGGAGAGCCATGAGGACATAGCAATCAGCAGTTCTGGTCTAATGAACAAAAATGTCTGAATTTAAACACCATACAAGGCATAATAAGAAATAAAACCCCTGGGCCAGCAGATGGCATGGTGGTTAAGGCACTGGACTCCCACATCGTCTACCAGGGTTCAAGTCCCAGACCCAGAGGTTTGAAATTCACGCAGGGTGCATGTGCATGCATGCCCAAAATCCCAAGAGGAGAATGGAGGAGAAGGGATTGCAGCATGGCCATTCCCTATGGGGGGGGGTAGGGGGGCAGGTGTCATTTCTTATTTTACATCTCTATGCCTCTCTGGCAAGCACACATGCACAAGCGAAAAGCCTCTCAAAAAATTTAAAAAAAAAAAAATCTCTAGAGAAGAAGTGAGGAGAAGGGATTCAGGCATGGCCCTCCACTGGCAGGTGATATCTTACTTTCCTTCTCTCTGTATCTCTTTGTCTCTCTCCTCTCCAGCAAACACACATGCCCTATGGCAAAAAAAAAAAAAAAAAAAAAAGAATGAAAAGAAGAAAGAAGGAAGGAAGGAAGGAAGGGAGGAAGGGAGGAAGAAAACATGTCCGGACATCCTTTGACTTCCAACTTTGAACAAGAATTTGCATACATCAGATTTGCCCTTAACAAATGCCCAAGCAGTAAAAACACGTTTGAGCATGAACAATTAGGAAAAGTGAATGGGTTGGAGAAAAGCAAGCAGGAACAATGCTTGGCCACTTTTTTGTCCACCACTTAATAAACTGCCCTCTCTTTTTTTTTTTTTTTATTTCTTTTTTGGAGAGGTTTTTTTGTTTTTTGTTTTTGCTTTTGTTTTTTTTTGGTTTTTTGGTTTTTTGCTATAGGGCGCATGCGCTCTCCAGAAAGACAGAGAGAGACAGAAAGTGAGAAATCACCCCCTGAGGGGATTGCCGCGCCACAATCCCTTCTCCTCCATTATCCTCTCAGGATCTTGGGCACGCACGCACATGTGCCTGGCGTGAGTTTAAGTCACCGGGTCAGGGACTCAAACCGCGGTTGACTAAGTGAGAGTCCAGCGACATAGCCATTACGCTAACTGCTGGTCCCAAGAAATAGTCTTTAAAAAGTAATTTGAAAAAACATAAGCAGAAGGACCAGCAAATGCCATAATGGTTCATAATGGTTATGTTGCTGGACTCCCACATTTCTGACCGTGGTACGAATACCAGAATCAGGGGCTTAAAACATATCCCAGGTGCATGTGCGTGCGTGCCCAAAATTTGGAGAGCAGAATGGAGAAGGGATTGTGATGTGGCCATCCCCCCTGGGGCTTTTTCTCTGTCTTTCTCTCTCTGTCCTGTGACCACATGGGCCCTAGAGCAAAAATCTCTCTTTAAAAAAAAAAGGCAGATTGGCTTGGATTGCTTCTTCATAATATTACACATGAAATAAAATAATTTCAGAGTTTTTCAGTGGGCAAAGATTATTTTTCAAGAATTCTCTATTCAGACACATTCTCATTCACTTGTAAGACAGAAATATACTCTCAGATATGTCAGGGCTTGTAAAATATGACACCCATGGAGACCAGCAGTTGGCGTAATGGCTATGTCACTGAACTCCCATGTAGTTCACCGCAGTTCGAGTCCCAGACCAGGTGGCTTAAACTCACACTGGGCACGTGTGCATGATTGCGGCGTGGCCATCCCCCCCTGGGGGGTGATTTCTCACTTTCTGTCTCTCTGTCTCTCTCTGTCTTTCTGGCGAGCGTACGCGCCCTGTAGCAAAAACCTCTCCAAAAAAAAAAAAAAAAAAAAAGACACCCATGTATCCTGGAAAAATAAAATAAATACAAGATAAAGGCACATTCCAGCAATGGAGAGGTTAGGTAAGAAATATAAAAGACTCATGAATATGCAAACTGTGCTATAAAAGAACTTGGAATGAATATTGTCATCATTTAATCTCAGAATTATATCCAAATAACTGCTAAAATATAAAATAAAATAAAATAAAATAAAATAAAATAAAATAAAAATAATAATTAATAAAAATTATATTTCAGTTAAGAACAATGATTTAACTATTAATTGAAATCAAATATGCCAACATATTTTATTATTTTTAAACTGTGGGGAGAAAGAAGAAAAGGGAGCAAATTCCTTCACTTCACATCAAAGAAGACAGTCCATCTGGGCGATTATTAATGAGAATAATTAGAAAAATATCCTTTCAAATAAGTTCTTTAACAAAAAAATGAAAGTGAAAATATACCTTTTGAATTATTAGAAGGAATTCCACATGGTTTTAAAAGACACAAAACAAGAGAACAGCAAAAAAGATTGCTGAAAATTCAAATCACATATCAGAAATAGAATCAAATATAGCAATAATATTCAAATGCATATTCAAAGAAAAAATTACATGTCAACAAAAGACATATCTAAATCAAAGTGCTTCTCAAAAGTTCAGAATAAGTACAGGAATAATAACATGTTTGCAAGTACTACTATGTTGTTTAGTGTACTCTAGGTACCATTGCAGGAATTTTTCACCTAATAACTATTGAGATCTCAAAGCATTCCCATTATGTAATAATAAAAGTGAGGTACCAAAAGGATAAGCAACTTGCCCAAGATCATACAAGATTCAAGTGGCAGAGCTGGGATCAAACCCAGGTGGTCTGGCCACAAAGCATATCGTTTTAATTCTAGTGCTTCCTCTCACATAAGTGAGACATCTTCTTAGTCTCTGAGGATTTATAATGTCTCGGTTGCCTTCATTTATAGACAAAGTTATATCAAACGAACTAATGTCACATAAACAAACATTACAGGACCCAGGACAAAAAGTATTAGCTTAGATAAAAAAGAATAGTTAAAAATAATTAAGTAAAATTAGAGAAGATTATAATACAGCTCAAGATGTCTGAATTGGAACTAGTTAAAAGTAATAAATGATTTGCATTTTGTAGTCAGTTATGAGACACATAACGGCAGTTACCAAACTTATAAATAAATTTATAAAAGTTATAAATTTACAATAAATAAATTGATAAAATTCAATAAATTCATAAATTCAATAAATTCATGGGAATGCATATTATGAAAATGCTATACATGAATTTCCATTTTTGCACCAAAATAAATTAGAACTTTAATTCCATTTTCCATGATATTTATGAAGTCTCCATATATTACATGCTTATACTGCATATTTTTATTACACAATGGTAAAAGATCTTACTCTTACAGTATTTGAAACATGTAAAATACTAGGGATAGACCAGAAGAGTATATGACCTGCATGAACAAGAAGACATCTATGAAACTTACACTGTAAGAGTCTACTTGTCCCATGCTCCCAGGTGGGAAGATTCAATTACCATTAACGGGTCAACTCTAACCAAGTTAATTTTTATATTTAAAGCAATGCTGATCATTCAGTCAATGTGGCACAGCAGCTGTTCTCTACTCCACAATGCTGGAGTCATGTGCAAAGTATTAATGGCACAAAGAGGTATGGTATTATCTGTTGAAGATATTTCATAGTTTTATCAACAGTACTAGGGAGAAATGTTCACCTGTTGAAATATCCATTTTGTAAGACAAATAAATAATGTGATTGAATGTATGGAAGAAAATGAAATGAAAAAAAAATAAAAGGGAAAAAAAAAAAGAAAGACTGGGGTCTGGTTCTCTGGTCAATACATACCTGCTGTGTGCCTACACATGTCTGTGGTGCTGGCTGGGGGGATGATCATGAGGTGAGACCCTACTGAGGGTGCCTATCTTTACCTTTCTCTGTGTTTCTCTCCCACGAAAGAAATAAAAAATAAACTGTAAGAGGAAAGAAGAAAGAAAAAGAGAAAGAAAGCAAGCAAGCAATGGCAATCAGAATCTGAAAGGATGTTTTCTTGTTTTATTTTTAAATTATTTTATTTAATTTTATTTATTAGTTATTCATTTGAATTTGACCAGAGAGGGACAGAGAGAGAGAGAGAAAGCAAGCCGCCAGGTCTAGGACTTGAACCACAGTCGGCCATGTGGGAATCCAGTGCCTTTAACCACCATGCCACCTGCCGGTCCCTGAAAGGATGTTTTGAACTTGACATTTTGGTGAAAAAAATTCTCTGAATGTTTAAAGATAATAATAGGCAAGAAAATATTGCAGAAGAAGAATGCAAGAGGGCTTATAAAAATAGCTTCCTAAACAAGCTACGGAGTCAAGAGAATGATAATCGATTTGAACTGAGGCAACAAGAAACCATGGAACAGACCAGTAAGTCTACAACTATGTGGGCCTGTCCATATTTGTTCATAAAATAAGCCCACATCACTGAGGGGTTATTTTTAAAATGGCTATAAATTAATAGAATAACTACTTGAAAGACCTAAACAAAATAAAAACTATTGTTGTCTTTGGTGAAATTAGTTTTTGTTTTGTCTTTTTTTAGCATTTTGATATTTTCCTGAGCTCTTCAAATTTTCAACAACGTTTTCATTTTGTAAATAGGAGAAAAAGCCATAAATGTCATTTGAATGGTACAGGTCCAAATTAAGTTGTACTTAGAAAAGAGCAATGTGTTGTTTTAATTCTATAAATTTAAGATTCCTTCCACAATGACAGGCAACTGAGAGGAAAAAAAAATGCTTCGGTAATAAAATATAACCCTGGTAAACTGAAAGAGCAAAAGGGTAAAAACAGTCTTAGAGACTTGGGTTCTGCCTTAGAAGAGGAAGGCTTGGTGAGAAGCTATGGTGAGGAACAAAGTCAGAAAAATGCTCCACAAGGTCACCTTCTGTAGGTAGGAACAGGGGCCATTCTAGAGGGATAAGAACAATCAAACAAAGTCAATCCCCAGTTTGGCCCAGCCAGTGTCTAACATGACATCTGGAACAAAAATGTTCAAATAAAACTGACTAGATTTCCTATATTACTGCTAGTGTAGATAAGGAGATCTAGAAAAATCACTAGATACTCCAACATATTAATGTAAAAAAAACAATAGAAAAGCAAGTATATGCATTATACATTGATAATCAAGAGCATCTATCATTTAAAAGAAAGATGATAACTTTAATGGAAGTTGCCTCAGGACCAGCAGTTAGCGTAATGGCTATGTCGCTGGACTCCCACATAGTTGACCGCAGTTCAAGTCCTGGACCCGGTGGCTTAAACTCACGCCAGGGGAGTGTGCGTGCGGGCCCAAGATCCCAAGAGGAGAAGGGATTGCGGTGTGGCCATCCCCCCCCCCGGGGGTAATTTCTCGCTCTCTCTCTCTCTCTGTCTGTCTGGCGAGCGCACGAGCCCTATAGCAAAACCCTCTCAAAAAAAAAAAAAAAAAAAAAAAAAGAAAGAAAGAAAGAAAGTTGCCTCCAAGTATAAGAAATACTCTAGGAATATTGTCCTACTTTTAGTTTGTTTTGTTTTGTTTTGTTTTTTCAGGTTTTTTGTTTTTGTTTTGCTTTGGGGCACTTGCCAGAGAGAGAAGGAGAGGGAAAGTGAGAAATCACCCCCTAGGGGGGATTGCCACTGTGCAATCCCTTCTACAGTTCCTCTTGGGATCCTGGGAATGCATGCGCACACGCAAGCATGATTTTCAAGCCACTGAGTCCACTACTCAAACCATGGTCAGCCATGTGGGACTCGAGTACCTTAACCACCTGTTGGCCTCAGTATGTTGTCTGTTAATAAAAGCATCACCTTTAATGTGCCTCCTAAATTGTTTTGCATATGCCAAAAGATTACTTTCAGTACATTCAGTCTGAATGACTTTGAAAATGACTTGACTTGCTGGCGTCAAAATCAACAAACCATTAATATCTTTCCAAGGGAAATAGGTAAAACAGGACTAAAGAAAACATCTGAACTCAGGGGTAGGTTAGTGAATTTATGGTAATAGAAAACTATCCCAGCCTCACTAGGGAAGGAATTGGACGGATCTCATTTCAGAGACTGTGTCCTGTGTTAAGCTAAATGAGTCTAGAAAAATATATATGAAAATGTTCTTCCAGTCTATGTTGCCAGTTCTTCGGTGTACGCTGAGGAATAAATGGCGGGTGGAGAGAGGAGATGGTACTACAAATTTATTCCTCTAAAAAGTCTAAAAGCTCAAATCTGCCCAATCCTCTTGTTGAGGATTGCCAAAATGAAATGAGGAAAATCAAAAGCGAAGTATTGTCAATGTTTTTCATACTTAAATACTTAGGGAATGAGTCCAATGATACTTTGTGTGTATGTGGTATTTTTTTTCTTTCCAGACAGGATCTACAGCCACGACACTGCACCCAGGTCTTAGGGTGGGCAGGGAATTGAACATGGGCCTACCACGTGGGCCCAGCATTCTGAACAGCAGTGTCCAGTGCATACCATTGCAGCAGAGCCACCAACAGTACTTCCCCCCTTTATTCTGATAGAAAGAAAGGCTCCCTTCACAGTCTGTCCTGCCGCAACCCCCTTCCTCCACTCCTCCAGCCTGACAGATTTGGGGCACTTGTACAAGTACCTGGCATGTTTCAGGCTGACCAGGACACAGATTTGAACTGGAGTCCCCCTGTGGGGTCCAGCTTCTTTTTTTTTTTTTTTGGAGAGGTTTTTGCTATAGGGCGCGTGCGCTCGCCAGACAGACAGAGAGAGACAGAGAGACAGAAAGCGAGAAATCACCCCCCAGGGGGGATGGTCACGCCGCAATCCCTTCTCCTCCATTCTCCTCTCGGTATCTTGGGCACACACGCACACGCGCCCGGCGTGAGTTTTTAAGCCACCGGGTCCAGGACGCGAACCGCGGTCGACTACGTGGGAGTCCAGCGACATAGCCATTACGCTAACTGCTGGTTCAAGGGTCCAGCTTCTTTTGAGCAGTGCATTATTTTTTATTTCTTATATGATTTTCTTAGGTCCTAAAATGTATTATTTCTATATTTCTTTTTATTTTTTAATTTCTTTTGATTTTACAATCACTGTATATCATTGCAGCATACAAATTAATTTTCCCATCCACAATGCCCTGTATATTGGCTCCAAGATATTATCATACACAGTATCATCAACAGATAATTTTCCATTTGTGTTTCTTAAATGTTTTGCTTCTTTCTCCTTCCCCTTGATCCCCTCCCTCTCACTCTCTGCCATTTCCCACCCTCCTCCCTCACTGTCTCTGGTATCCCCAGTTGCTCTCCATGCCTTTATTCCATTTAATTTACAGTTCCTGCCATAGCGTCCAGACATTTGGTGTATATTGAGTGAGGACATACAATGTCTTCCTTTCATAAATTGAAATTTTTTATCTGACCGTAAAGAAAAACTTTTCTTTATTTTTGTCACAGTTTTAGAGTACACAAAATTTTAGATTTTTATCAACTTAAAAGACATGAGATAAAATAAATGTTTGCCTTAATTTCAAATAATAATCTGATAAATGTTTTTTGACTTTTGTTGTTTTAATAAAACAAATTATCTGGAATTGTTTTTAAACTTTAAAGACTATTTCATCCAGCTTTGGAAATATCACATAGAAGAATTTATTATATTTTTATTCATAGAGCCAAGTAAGTCAGGAAAAATCTGTCTTGAATCAATAAAAAAAATGTCAAAAGCAAAATTTTATCTAATGACAAGGTGAATACAAGTTTTTTCTGTAAGTTCATGCATATTTAAACTATCATTTTCATTCATATTTTGTTTTCTTTGTTGCAGTCTTCAAAAGTCTTAAAAATCTTTGTTTTTATTCTTTTTCAAAAAATGTACTTAAGTTTTTATTTTTATAAGGTAGACTTTATTTCAACATTTGTTTTAAACCAAGAACCTAGACATCATTATATTTCCCAGTTTTCTGTCCATATGTATGATTTAAAGCTCAGCAAAAACAGCTGAGGGATCCTTTGTTTCTGCTCTGAAGCCAAATGATCATTGTAAAAATTCAAAACTCTCTCAGCTGTCATTGAATATGAATGAGCACCTAAAAAGCCAGTATACTTTGCAATATTATTTACTCTTTTAAAAACTTCTCAAAGACTAAGACAGGTTTTTGGCATACTTATCCCTAAGCTCTATTTTCATGACTAAATTAGAACTTTCTAAATAAAAAGGATTAGTATAAATCAGCTCAGTTGAACAAACCTTAATCACGTCAGCTTTCTAGCTAACCTAAAGAAAACCACTCTATTTTCCTAATTAAAATTCGCTGTGATAGCACTATAGGATTTCATTAATTTAATAGGACATTTCCTGGTTGTTAAAAATGTTGATTTTTCTAAAAGATTTTCTATAAGAAAAGGTTTTTTATACTTGATATTATAAGAAGCTAAGGAAATGTGCTCTGTAATAATTTAAACATTACATATGCAAACACTAATTGTATAGATGGAAATATATCTTACTGATAGTGGAAGAGGAAAAAACATTATCGTCATAGGATGAAGACTGAGTGGAGAAATTGAGTCCATATTTACATAGCACATCTCCTATCACAACTATGTCTGCTATCATTTTAAAACCACCTTACAGAGCCAGATGGTGGTGCAGCAGCAATGCAGCCCTGTGAGGCTGACCCACCTGGGATGGTCCCTGGATTTGTGTCAGGACACTGCCCTAAGCCCACCACGCAAACGCATGCCATGATCCTGGGCTGGCTGAAGATGGATGTCAATCATGTCTGAGGACCCTATTAGGGATGTTACCTCTGTCTCTCTCTCTCTCTGTCTCTGTCTCTCACACATAAAAGAAAGAAACAAAATAAAACAAGAAATGGCCTAAAATACTGAATAGGTCGTGTTTACCTAGGGATAAGTTCATTGTACACAAGAGTAGGGACTCACTTCTTCCAGCCATCAGGAAGCCTTAGCCTTGTCGAAACATCCCAAGAGGAGGCTTCTCTGCTGTGCTGGAGACACTGCTAAGGGATAGAAAGAAGGGATTTATCTCTGATTTCCCATGCAGGTTGCAGAAATATGATAAGGTTTAGGTTTGGGTTTTAAGTGATAAAGAGACCTAAAAATTGAACTGCATATCCCAGCTCAGCATACCAGAGAGTTTTGCTCTTTTATTTCAGGCAAAAGTCCAGCTAATTCTGTAAAGATACCAGAATAAGGAATAAGAACCACTTCTTCCCAGCTTGGGCTGGGATATCTCTTGATTAAGCATAAGGACCTGGCAGAGCAAGGGATCATATCATAGCACCCCAACTGGCCCAAGGAGCATTTTTCTCTACAAATAACTGCATGTCAAAATGCCTATCAGAATCTCCCAGGGGCCAGGCAATGGCACAGCAGTAAAGAAAGATGCTCTGCAAGGAAACCTCACCTAAGAACATTAACCAGTTCAAGTCCAGAGGCCTCCCTGAGTGTGATGGACACACTTGCCCTTAATCTGGGGCTGGCTAAAGACTGGAGATGGGTCACAGCATCAAAACCTTGTTGTGCGTCTTCTCTCTCTTTCTCTTCTAAAGCTTGGCTTTCTAAGGCCAAGGAAGCAAAACAAAGAATGGGATGTGCAGGTTATCACCTCAAAACCCACTCTTGCACAAGGTGTCAGGAGCCTTGCATACAGAGTAAGACCAGTGTCACCTTCCCTCTTTTTCTTAAAATCATGGAGCAATAACTCTGTAGGAAATTGTATTGGTTCTAACTCTTCATCTGATGAGGAAACTCAAGCCCAGTCTGTCCCAGTCCACTCAGCACTCAATCCCTGATGGAAGCTACCTCAGTTCCTTTCCCAATCCCTTCCTTATCTTCTTTTACTAAAACGTGGGAAAGTCACAAAAGAAAAGAAAGAAGTGGCCAAATGTAATGAACAGTTCCATCTAGACTGATTACATTTCATCAGCCAGCAAGCTGGTCAAAGAGAATCCCCAGGAGCAGATGCTGCTTCCAAAACTAATCTTCAAAGAGATTAAAAGGGCATGTTCACACTGTAAACTCAACCTGCTTGCCATATAAAAAAGAAAACAGAAAAACATGCTTGCCATCAAAATGCACCAAATTAGTTCCATTCTCTTGTGAAGAAATTTAGTAGAAAGATGCTAGGCACATCAAAAGCACAGACTACGGTCCATCAATATGTTGTAGCAACTGGCAAGATCTACTTCTCTCTTTTTAAGACTGAATAATTCCTCTCTATCTATACAATATATCTACGTTATATATGTAGATATATCTCTAACATATTTTCTTTACTTATTTTTCCTATGTCTGTGAGCATTTAGGTGGATTCCATATCTTGACTTTTACAAACAATGCGTCAGTGAACACAGGAGTGCAGATACCCCTGCAGGGGGGTGGCTTCATGTCCTGGGTATACGCCCAGAAGGAGAATTGCTGAGTTATATGGTAGTGGTTATCATGGGTAGGAGGGGGAGGAAGCTGGGAGATTCAGGCCAAAGGATACAAAATAGCAGATATATAGGATGAACAATTTAGAAGTTTAAAGTATAATTTCATAACTAAAATTAATGAAATTGTATTGTATTAAGGGATTTTTCTTAAATAAGTAGATTTTAGCTGCTCTTGTCACCAAAAAAAAAAAAAAAAAAAAAGTGACCATGAGATGACAGATGTGGTAATCTGCTTTAATATGGTAAACCACTGTACTATCTATAAGTATCTATATGTATCCCAAATGTCATGATGTAAACCTCAAACTCACAATAAAATTTATTAAAAAAAAAGCAAAAGCTGAGGCAAGGACAGCCTCAGACAGAAATTAAAGTTTTAGCTACTCTATCCTGTGTTCAGGTCACAGTGACCTGTTCAAGTTATGTAAACATTCCTCCTGAATTTGAAAATGGTTCCTCCATTTTTATGCCTGTCATAACTTTTCTCCTTTTGCCCAGAAAACTGACAATTAAAAAACAGTTGTGATTCTTCCTTTGCAAATGTTATTCCCAGTCCCGTTAGGCTTACAGTCCCTCTAGGATGTCAGTTCTCCCCACTGTCTTTAACACAGAAAAATAAACATATTGTCCTTTGTTCAAGTGTGTGTAGATAAAACACTCCACAGCTTCATTCAGCATGATGAGTCTTACTTATTAGTGAACCAAACTTGAGTGAGACTCCTTATTTATTGACAGAGGGATTTTAATATTGCTAAGCCTAACTACTTCCTTATTTGGTGCCAGTTCAGCAGCAAAGCACTTGCATTTTGTTCAAAACCTAATAAAATCTAGAAAACTCTGGAAGTGAAGCAGACACCTTTATTTATTTATTAATATTTGTTTATTTATTTACAAACACACATACACACATACATACACACAGTTTAACAAATAGTTTATAGTCATTGACTCCCTAAAGGCAAAAGAAGGAAAATGGAAAAATACAAGTAGAAATGAATGTAGGCCCTAAGGACTGAAGTTACATTTTAAAATGTAATAAGTAATACGGATCTCGAGATCAGATAAAGCCTCTATGCATATAATCCATGTCTTGGGCTGCCTATAACCTTTTGGAAATTAAGTGAAGTGCAACGTGAGGTTTCCAGTAAAAAGTCTCTGGTGTTCTCACCTAAATCCATGGAAGACAGTAGTCCTCATCACTAAAGCCACACATAAATCAGAATTTTGGCAGTGCTCGCCCTGGAGAGTCCAGAGCTTAAGCTGTTTGGAGACTGAACTTCCTCTCACCCGTAAGAGGGTGGACCCCGCCTGATCGGGATGAAGCTATGAGAAGACTTTCTAAAAGCTGAGAGAGTGAGAGAATGATTTTATTTCCAGAACCATTCAGAGTAGCTCTTATTAAAATGCCTACGTGCTTTCCCACCTCATTACACTTTAATTGAAAAGAGAAAAACTAGATATTTTCAAAAGTGGATTTTTAAGAAAGAACAAAAAGAAAGCAGATGCAAATAAACACAACTGGAAAGCAAAGAAAAATCTCACTGCATTTGCATTGCTATATTGTTACAGGGATTCATTATTCTATCTTATCAGTTTCATTCTCATGAAAGTTTACAAAACGAAAAAGAAAATACTTGCTGCTTCTAACACAAGGTGCCTTACTTAATGAAGGAGTTGGTTACTAAGCCACAAAATGTCAGAAAGCACAGTAAGAACAGAGAGCTTGATTTTCTACATCAGCCATAAACCAAGCTCCCATAACATTCTCTATTTACTCATTTGAAAAATGAAAACAGATTAAGTCATCTCTAATGTCTCAACCAGCTCAAAAGAAAGAAGGAAGCACAATCCATGAATGTTTAAGAGCACAGGTTCTGGAAGTATCATTCATAACTATTTCACTATCGATAAGGTAATTAACTTCCATGTGCCTCAGTTTTTCCATTAAAAAAAAAAGGAATAATAATACCTGTTTCAAAGAGTGCTTATCAGGAGTGAAAGAGAGAATACCTGGCACACAAATGCTCAGTAAGTATTAGCTATTACTAAGAGGTATCATTAACTGTCTTATTCTTGAAGCAATTTGAATTGTTTGGTGCAAAAAAAAAAATAATAATTGCTAAAACCAAAAATATCAAACGGAACAACTTCGAGACATTTCAAAAGGCTACCAGAAAGAAAGAAATGGGATTGTGGTTAAGCAGAGAGGACCCCTAACTAAATGAGTACTCACAGAGTTATAAAGGCAAGATTTCCTTTAGGAATTCTTCTTGGTTCAGACACTATATATTCACCAAGTTGCTTTCTGGTTTTGATTTACAGCTCTTGTTATTTCTGATCTTACGCAAACTTCCCTTCTAGGTAGAGGTATTTCCTCTTTTAGGTTATTAAACTAGTTCCTAGCTAAAATCAGAATTTGGTCAATGTGAACCCATTTTCCCTAGAGCTTAATCATCACTCCTTAGATTAATGGAATGGCCAACTCCCAGACTGCAAAATAGAAGTGCAAACCCCAGAGAACAGAGTCCTCAATCTACCCTTCCTGAACCCTCATAAGTTCAATTGATCATTCTCTGCTTATGGCCTAAACTGTCCTGTATAATTTAATAAATTAGTAGCCTCTCACAGTCTATCCTCTCACATTCTATCCAATTTCTTTGTTTGATCCTCACTGTCCAACATTTCCACTTCCCAGAGCTGTAGACCACTTGGAGGGCAAACTCTTGCCTAAATCATCTCAAGGTCTAGCCTGGTTCCCATCCAGTGCACGTCAGAACCTTTAAAAAGGTTAAGTGAAGGAACAGAAGATGGCGTAATGGTTACATCTCTGGACTCCTCCGTAGTCAACTGCGGTTTGAGACCCAGACCCAGCATCCCGAGACTTACGCCAGACATGTGTGTGTACATGCCCAAAATCCCGAGAGGAGGTGGAGGAGAAGGGATTGCAGCATGGCCATCCCCTCAGTGATGATTTCTCATTTTCTGTCTCTCTGTCTTTCTCCGTCTCTCTGGTGAGCACACACTCGCTAAAGCAAATCTCTCTCTTAAAAAAAAAAAAAAAAGGTTAAATGAATTATGCAAAGCATTATATACATACAATAATTTCTTAGTGTAAAAAAAACTCAAGTAAAATGTTTACCAGATCCTAATAAAGGAAAACTCGCCTTTTTAAGACCAGACAATGTAATATTTCAAAAACTACATTTAAGACTTTTGACATACAAGCTGATCCAAAAGAAAAAAACAAACTAATTATCTCCTTAATCTTAGAAGAATTCATGATTGACAAAAAAGGAGTAAATCACAGCTGAAGATTAACATGTAAAACAAAAGCATTTAGCAATTTCAAAGGTAAGAATTAGCTTCTACTTTTTTGATTGTTACCTGTATTGGAGAGTTCTACCTGGCTCTGTTCAAACCCATCAAGCATGAGTGTAAGAAACTTTTTCCTTCCCATATCCCATCACTCCTTTAGGGTACAGCATTATACCCTTCATCTCTAGGGATTAGGTTGAAATGAGCTATGAGTATTCAAGGACCTTGAAAGGTGAGTTATCACTTAGGTAGGTAAGGTAGGACATAGGCAAGGTTCAGAGGCACAGAAACATATCACCTCAGCTAAAATTCAAAAGAATACTGGCTGGCAGGAGGTTAGATCCTCACCAAATGCTAATTAGAAGAGAGGTCCAATGCAAGTCCTTCCTGTGGATGACACATTGATAAATTCTGCTAGGCTGGAGACAGAGGTTGGATCCTGGGGGTTCCTATAAAGAGCAGGTGCTGGGGGACCAGCAGTTAGCATAATGGTTATGTCGCTGAACTCCCATGTAGCCGACCACAGTTCGAGTCCTGGACCCTGTAGCTTAAACTCACGCCAGGCATGTGTGCATGGTACCCAAGATGCTGAGAGGAGAATGGAGGACAAGGGATTGCAGCGTGGCCATCCCCCCTGGGGGGTGATTTCTCACTTTCTATCTCTGTCTCTCTTTCTGGCGAGCACACGTGCCCTATAGCAAAAGAAACTCAAAAAAAAAAAAAAAAGTGGGTGCTGGGAAACCTCTCGGCCTTAATTAACTCTACTTATGTTCATGAGTCCTCATTGAGGATTCTCTTGTCTTTCTACCCAGTCCTCCCCACCAACCCAGGGAATCTTATCTAGCCTTGGTGATGGGAAGCTTTCATTGTGGATAACAGTCATTTGTTGTATCTACTGTAGAAACAGAATCTAATATATGAAATAGATGGGAGCCAGCAGATGGCATGGTGGTTATGGCCCTGGCCTTCCACATGGCCAATTGCAATTCAAGTCCCAGACCTGGCTAATTATAAATCATGCTAGGCATGTGTACATGCATGCCCAAAATTCCAAGAGGAGATCGGAGAAGGGACTGCAGCATGGCCATCCCCACTGGGGGGTGATTTCTCACTTTTCCTCTCACTGTCTCTCTCTCTCGACACACGCACACTCTCTCTGGCAAGCACAATTTCCTATGGCAAAAACCTTAGAAAAAGAAAAGAAAAATAAATAGATGAAAGCCACAGCTAATGTCATACATAATGGTACAACACTAAACTACTTTTCTCTAATATCAGAAGTAAAGTAAGGATGCATGTTCTTACCCAACTTAGTATTGAACTGGAGGTCATAGCCAGTATAATAAAGCAAGAAAAAGAAACTAATGGCATGTAGATTGGAAAGAAAAAATAAAATAAGCTTCGTTCATTTCATTACCCTGGCTTCTGCTTGGAGATGGACATGTGAACTAAAAGGGCAATGAGGTCCAAGAGAAACAATTCCCAAATTTTGGTATGAACTCTCTTTTCTGCCATGCTATCTTTTATTGTAGTGAAGAGACTCTAGCATTTGGCGTCCACCACAAAGAGCCTGAGAATCCATTAGGAGCAGGGCCTGAAAATAATCCTAGTGACATGGAGTCATGAATCAAGCTGGTTTGAGAGTAGTTCTATGCCTGGATCTCTTATTTATGTAAAATAATAAATTCTCTTTTTGGCTTAAGCCGATTTGGGTTAGGTTTTCTGTCACTCATCACTTAGGACTCCTAAGTGCTTCTTCATATCTTCTTTTATACCTTCAACCCCCTCAGGGGTTAAACTTTTGAATTCATTTGCTTCTGTTTTTTTTTTTTTTTTTTTTTTTTTTTTTTTTCCCTTCCCCTAGGGTCAACTAAAACTCTAGCTTGCATAAGTAAAATGAGAACATATAAATTAAAATGTATAATATATAAATATTATTCTGTAACATGTGTGAGAAATGAATGTAATGTGGTGAATTTTTTAAAAAATAAACTCCTAAATGTTGAATCACAGGCTATGTTCTGTAAACCTCTTTGCCAGTGCAAAAGGGTGACAATGAGAATTTGTCTACTGTTACTTTCCACATTGTAATGGCAGTGGAACAGCAGACATGGCAGGTCTGTACAATGTATATGTATAACACAGTTTTTTTTTATTTATTCTAATTACCGCCAAAGTCATCAGGAGATATGAGAAGTATATAGTACACATTAGATTTTCAAGCATAAAGCTCAATGCAATCACTTTCCTCTAAAGCCCCAAATTATCCCCCTACAATTCTGTCACTTGATCATTGCACAAATTCTCCCCTACTCCTTTGAAATATGCATGAATTTCAAAAATTTTTTGCACCAAAATAAGTTTGTACCATAGTTCCATTTTTCACACCTTTTGAAGTCCCCTCATATGACATGAAAAGAACATTGTGGCCCGTATCAAGGAGTTTGACAAGATGTATAACCCCATCTAGCACTACATCAAAGTCAGGGGAAACTTTGGCAGTTACTCAATACATGAAACCAAATACCCCATGTACTTCTACCTGAGTCAATAGCCATTCTTCTGCTCAAATCTGGCTAAGGGCACAGACTATACCACACCTCCAGTGATCCATCAAGAAACAAAGACTGCAGCCGAAATTCCAAATACCAGAGACTGAGGTGTTCTCTTCATGAGGAGAACCTTTGTACAGGGCATTCTCTGTACCAGTTTGCCGTAGTTATAAAACAATTAGCAAAACAGCTTACAACTGTATTTTCTATCGCATTCCTTCTCTAAAATGATACTAACTGAGCCGTGTTTTTCTCATTTCTAATTATTATGGTTCTTATACCTGTAACTGTTCTCATTACAAAATTATTAATACAGGGCTGGCCTTATAACCCAGAGGTTAAATGCTGTGCATTGGAAGCTGGATCCCACATGGCTGACTGCAGTTCGAATCCCTGTCTGGGAACTTAAAAAAATATGCCAGGTGCGAGTGTGTGTGTGTGTGTGTGTGTGTGTGTGTACACACATGTGTGCATGCTCCAAATTCTGACAGAATGTACAAATGTAGAGAAAATAATTAAAGAATGGAGAAAGGGAGAAAAAAGATTGCAATGTGATGACACTCCACGGAGCTGAATGCTTTGTCCTCTCTTTCTCTGGTGAGCCTATATGCTTTCCTCAATTTTTTTTAAAAAGTATTAATATAAAGATTGAACATTAGGGGCCAGCAGGTGACATGGCAGTTAAGGTGCTGGACCATGACCAGCCACAGTTCAAGTCCCAGATTTGGCAGCTCGCTCGCTCTCTCTCTCTCTCTCTCTCTCTCTTGTGAGCATGTGTGCCCTGTAGCAAATTTTTTAAAAAATGGGTTTTATAATAAAAGTAATTTATTATTTGCTAAGACCTTAGATTTATTTGATCAGACTATTTTAGGATGAGCTGACCCAAAATAAGATACTGTTTGTTGTACAATCCTCAGAATCACAAATTAGGGAGATATAAAAGGAAGATCAGGAAAGAAGAAAAGCTAATAAAGAATGTGTTACTGGTTAGATTAACCCTCTGACCAACTGAGACTCAATCCCCCTAGGACTTTCTGACAAATCACATACAATATGTATGTGTCTTATCAAGGAATAGAGAGGGTGGAACTTTTTTATTTCAAAAGATTTATTTATTTATTTATTTATTTATTTATTTATTTATTTAAATTTGACCAGAGAGGGACAGAGAGAGAGAGACAAAGTGAGAAAGCAAGCCGCCAGATCTGGGACTCAAAAAATAATCAGCCATATGGGAGTCCAACGCCCTTAACCATCAAGGCCACCTGCTGGCCCAAGGGTGGACTATTTAACCATTCTCCCACATACCCTATTCCTTGAGGGTGCTCATGGGGGCATGAAATCTCTGGCATTTCTGAGCTCCCCTATATGAGGTAAGCAAGAATCTGTGATATGAAAGTATGGCCTCGATCAGAGACTCAGAGAGACACAGATGCTGGAGGTGAGAATTTGTCAGTGAGTCTCAGAACTGTCTACTATGCCTGCGGGAGATCTCAGAGTGAATGGAAGAGACAGGGAATGGGATAGCAACAGCCTCAGTTCAGTATTCAGCTCAGCTTTCAAGTCACATCCTCCTGATCACAAGAATCCCCAACATTCTTCGTGCTCCTCCTTAGTGTCTCATGGATGTCCTACAGTCTCTACATGTCTCCTCACTCACTACATAATGTCTTATGCTTCTACTTGGAACCAAGATAAATTGCATTATTAAAAATAGTAAATTCTGTATTGACGATATCACCAAAAAGTAACTGAAATTTGAAATAATATCCCTTTCCTGACCACAAGTCTGTCTTTAGTCTCCTCAAGAAGATCATTCTTGAGGAAACAGGAGCATTGACTTTCAGGAGTTTCAAGAATAAAGAAGACATAGTCCTTGCTCTCCAGCTGCCTAGCAGAGGAAAGAAATCGAGGTCACAAATAACTAAAACATAAGGCGAAATGAGCTAAGTGCCATAAGAGAGGTACATACAAAGTGCTTGGAGGGCTCAGAGGAGATAAATATCACATCCAGTTGGCAGGATCAGGAAGGATATGTGAATGAGGAGGTTTGTGAGCTGAGCTTTGAAGGATGGATGGGGTTTTGTCAGTAAAAGGTGACTAGAGGGCTTTCTAAATATAGAGGATATTATAAGCAAAACTCCAACCACAGAAAAAATGTGTGCTCCTTTGAGAAACAGCCTGGTTTGGCAGCAGCAAATGTACACATCACAGGAGTGTACTGGGAGGTATGGCTGGGAAGGACCACTGTGCATGCATTTTTAACCATTTCAGTAATTTATCAGAGTTTTCAACTCTTAAAAGTGTCATGACATTAACACCTCTGGTGGTAAGGTCTATCAGTTACACATTATTTTTTAATACCAGTTTAGTATTCATATTTTAAAATTCCTCTCAGGTCAAACTTGTTGAAAGGGAATGTAAGAATTCAGAAGGAGGTCATTCCCTTTTGGTCATATAACGATAGCATAAAAGAATCTATGATCTTTTTTGTCTTTGTTTATCCAATTACTGCTTAAAGGAAGAAGTGATGGTTTATATTTTACAAAGAGTTAGAATGAGGTAATAAAGAAAAGATGAATGAACAAAATAAGGCAATGCTTAATATTCTCTTCAACAGGTGCCTGAATCCACACATATATGTGATTTTAAAGGAAATTAGCCAAAACAAATAATGTGGAAATCAATCTTAAACACATTTGTATGCAAGTGATTTTTCTCCACATCCTGGGGGAATTAACATTTTAGTCATGCTGCAGTCTAATTAATCTTATTCTTACCAGAGTCAAATGGGAAGTAAATTGGCTAAAGTGTAATAACTGAAGCTAAAGGGAAATTGTTTCTTTCTTAGAAAACAAATACTTCAGTTTAGCTCAAGGACTGTTTTAGACAGTCTTAATGTTTTTTGCTTTTTTTTTTTTAATCAACCCACACACATTGTTTTAGTATAGCTCTTATAAAACACAATTTACATCAGAATATCAATTAGTACTTTTCAGAGGACACTTCCATATACTTAATATTTAGAATAATTCTGGAATGTAGAGATTGAACAGTGGCACAGAGATAAAAGGTGACACTTTATGAAACTGACACATAGAGAGGTTCCAGGTTCACATCCAGAGGCCTCCCCACTACACCAGAAGTGTGCGTGCCCATGACCCAGGTCTGGCTGAGGCTGGGGTGGATCATGACATTAGAATCCTGTTGGGAGTGCGCGCTCTCTCTCTCTCTCTCTCTCTCTCTCTCTCTCTCTCTTTCTCTCTCTTCTAGCTCTATTGCTCTGACTTATGAAAGAAATGAAAAATAAACTTTAAAAAACAGAAACCATTAAAAAAATAATAAGAAGAAGAAATCTGGAAAGAAAAACTGGTCTAAAAACTTAGTTCTCATTTATGGATTAAAAAACTAAGGGTCACAGCTCCTACTAGACCAGAGCTATGCTGATAGCTTCTTCTGGAGCCCGTGCTACAGCCAGTTGGTCCTTGCTCTATGGTGACCATGTAGTCAAGAGTGCAGACATATCAGAAGAAACGCAACAGGATTCAGTAGAGTGAGCTACTCAAACACTGGTGAAACATGAGGAGGGTCTTCAAAAAGTTTGTAGAAAACATGTATTGTCAAGAAAATGGAATGAATTTCAAAAATTTTGCACCAATATGGGACCAGCAGTTAGCATAATGGCTATGTCGCTGGACTCCCATGTAGTCAACCGCAGTTCAGTGGCTTAAAACTCATGCCGGGCGTGTGTGTGTGTGTGTGTGTGTGTGTGCCCAAGATCCTGAGAGGAGAACAGAGGAGAAGGGACTGCGGCGTGGCCATTCCCCCTGGGGGGGTGATTTCTCACTTTCTGTCTCTCTGTCTCTCTCTGTCTGTCTGGCGAGCGCACGCATCCTATAGCAAAAATCTCTCCAAAAAAAGAAATAAAAAGAAATAAAAATTTTTGAACCAATGTAAGCTTGTACTATAATTCCATTTTTCACAAACTTTTTGAAGTTCCCTCATATGACATGAAAAGAACATTGTGGTCCATATCAAGGAGTCTGATGAAACGTACAACCCCATCTGGCACTGCATTGGGGTTGAGGGAGAGAACTTCTGCAGTTACTCAATATAGGAAACCAAACATCCCACGTACTTATACCTGGGCCAACTCTGGCTAAGGGCATAGGCTATGCCACACCTCCGGTGATCCATCAAGAAACAAGGGCTGAAGCCTGAATTCCAAATACCAGAGATTGACATCTTCATCCTTATGAAGGGAATGCCTTGATCTTTGAATCTTTATTGTGTTTTGTACAGAGCATTCTCTGTACTAGTTTGTTGTGGTTATAAAACAATTAACAAAACAGCTTCCATTTGTATTTGTTTTCGGTCCCATACCTCTCTGCCCAGGTTTTTATGTTGTTTTTTTTTTTTTTTTTTTTTTTTCATGAAATCCATTTCTTTATAAATCTGTTGGAGATGTGGTAAAAAAACAAGGTTCAAAAAAAGTTAATTGACTTTCCCATGTTAGTGTTGTAATAATTTTTTTTGAGTCTGTTTCTTCCCAATTTCCCCAATATGAGTCTTAGAAACAAGTATTATTTGCCACACAATTCACTTTTTCCATCTGTACAAAGTAAATCAGAAGGGGGCACTTCTTTCAGTAACAGCCTCACTATGAGTGTACATGCTAGTTTTCAGGGTTTTAATAGTCTTCTGTGGTTTTCCTATCACAAAGCAAAGATAAAGTGATCTCTTACATGTTCTTGCCTTCAGTTCTCCAGAGTATCAAGAAAGTCCGTGTAGAGCCTATTGAATAAATTCAAGGTATTAAAGAAAAGCCCTGCCTCTAAGATCCAGAGTACGCCAGTTCTATACAAAGACAGATCCTCTTTGTATGCTACAATATAAGCTAAACTCTTCATTTTCCTAACAGAGTGTCAATTTTCCACTTTATTTCTAGGACCTAAACCAGACTATCCCAATAGTTAAGCAATTCGGAATACCAGGATGTCAGCCTCTTACCAGAGTTCTCCTTAAATGTTTCCTTTTATTAAAGTCACAGGAGAGGCAAACAGGTTGCATAGTGGTTACGGTGCTGGACTCTACATGGCTAACTGCAGTTCAAGTCCCAGACCCAGACGCCAGAAACACACTGGGTGTGTGTGCATATGTACCCAAAATCCCAAGAGGAAAATGAAGGAGAGGGGATTGAGATATGGTATCCCCCCTGGGGGATTTCTCATTCTGTCCCCTGGTCTAGTGGGAAAAGGGGCCAGGGGGCCAGATCTCACACGACCACTGCACATTCAAATCCTGGCCCAAGCAGTTTGCGCCAAAACCATGCCAGATGCATGTGCATTCAAAACTAAAACCCCCAACAGGATGGAGAAATGGAGAGGGGATTGTGGCATGACCACAACCCATCAGGGAGTGCCTCCAAATCTCGCTTGCTCTCTCTCTCTCTCTCTCTTTCTCTCAAGCACACTCAACCTCTGGCAAAAATTTAAAAATTGACAAGAAAAAGGAAACTCTGAAATCCCAACTTGCACTTTCCTCAAATGAAGTTTTATTGCGACATTTGCTATAGCCAATATTTGGGATCAAAATAAGTATCCATCAATGAATAAATGAATAAAGAAAATATAGTGGACATACATAATGGAATACGATTCAGCCTTAAAAAAAGAATAAAATCTTGTCATTTGAAACAACAAGTATGAAACTAGAGGACATTGTGTGAAGACTTCAAAAAGCTTGTGAAAAATAGAATTAAAGTATAAGTTTATTTTGGTGCAAAAAATTTTGAAATCATGTATAGTTTTTTTCATAATATACATTTTCCATGACCTTCTTCAGAGTTCTTCAGAAATATGTATTATAAATGAATTATGCATAGATCACAATTTTTTGCACCAAAATTAATTTGTACTTTAAATCTACTTCTACAGAGAACAGCCCTTCTTCAAGAACCAGCTCCATGGCTCCTGCGATCTAGCCATGCTGGGGGAAACGGAGGAATGAAGAGATCCCACTAATATTTCAGCCTCCAGTATAGACAACTTGCGTGGTAGGAAGACTCAGGCCTCCTCTCTCTCTATCTGTCTTTGTCTCTCTCTATTCTCTCTCTCTGTCTCTGTCTCTGACTCCTCTCTCCTTTTTCTTTTTTTTTAATTTTTGCTTTTTAGAATTTTGTTTAAGGTGAGGCATCTTTCTGGGCCTGTTGGCCCCGCCTAGCCCTTTATCTTGTTAATAATTCCCTCTCCCACTCCCCACCCAGGAGAGGCAGCGGGAACAGAACAGCCCTTATTCAAGAACCAGCTCCATGGCTCCTGCGACCTAGGTTTTTTTGAAATTTTTTTAAATATTAATTTTTTTTTTTTTTAGTTTTATTTGAAAGTTTTTCTCTTCATTTTTTCGCTTTTTCTTTGTTTGTTGTCCATTTTTGTTTTTTGTTTTTTGTTTTTGTTTTTGCTGTTGTTGCTTTTGTTTCCCTCTCTCTTTTTCCTTTTCTACACAGTCTTCGACCCTCAGATTGAACTTCCAAGTTTGGGACGAAATCGACCATCCACAAGATGACTAGAAATCGCTGCAGGACCACAAGAAATATGGGGAAGCAGGAAAATACCTCTCCTCCAAGAGAAAAGGATAACTCCTCTTCATCCACACACAGTTCAATGGAAGTCATGGAAATGTCTGATAAAGAATTCAGAACATTCATAATGGCAAAGCTTACAGAGATGGAAGAGAAGAGAGACAAGGAACTGCTGAAGAGGAAGGAGAAAGGAGTTGAAGAGTTCCAGGAGGTGAGGAAATTCATGCAAGATCTAAAAGAGGAATTTCACACATTACAAAAGAATCAGATGGAACTGTTAGAGATGAAGGCTATAATTCAAGAAGTCAAAATTTCCCTTGAAAGTATTAAAAGCAGACTAGATCATACAGAAAATAGAATCTCAGATGTAGAAGAGAAAATGGCTGGCCTAGAAAAATCCACCACAAAGACTGAGAAAATGGCCCAAAACTTTGAGAATAATATACGAGAAATAGTAGATACAATTAAACGTCCGAACATCCGGATAATAGGCATCCCAGAAGGCGAAGAAACTCATAAGGGCATTGATAATCTATTCCATGAAATCCTGCAAGAAAACTTTCCAAACCTGGAGAGGCACTCAAAGATCCATTCCCAAGAAGTACAGAGGACCCCAAATAGAATCAACCCAAGAAGATCTTCTCCAAGACACATTATAGCCAGATTGACCAAAACCACAAAGACAAGATACTAAGACTGGCAAGAGAAAAACGGCAAGTTACCTACAAAGGATATCCCATCAGACTAACGGCAGATCTCTCATCGGAAACAATGCGAGCGAGGAGAGAATGGGAGAATATATTCAAAGCATTAAGGGAAAAGCAATTTCAACCGAGAATTCTGTACCCAGCAAGGTTATTGTTCACTTGGGAAGAAAAGACACGAACATTCCTAGATAAACAAGACCTGAAAGAATTTACCAGCACCAGACCAGATCTCCAAGAAGCTCTTAAGGGAGTGCTATGTCAGTAAAATTAAATGCAGACACACAGAAACAAGAGTTCAGAAACTAAGAAAATGGGCAACTTAATTGTAGGGACAAAGTCTGGAGTTGAGTATTATATCCCAGAGCTCAATCTGGAAAATCGAACCTCAACAGAAACAGAAGAAAATTAAGTACATGAGATTGAACTGATGAAACAGCATTCTATGACTTGACTAAAATATTGCTGCTTTTCTTCTAAGCTTTGTTGTCCGGTTTTAAGGATTTTTGTCCTGTCTTGAGCTGTCAATGGACTCATGTACCTAATATTTGAACAGAATACTAACCTTGAAACCTTAAGTTTCAAGGAAATATCCTTACCAGTTCAAAACTGCTTTTCATGAAACCATCAGCTGAACTTGCTATTGTAAATAGTTAGATTACTTATGATATTGTGTGATCAATGAAATGTCGGGAGAAAAGGAATTGAAGATAACTGTAGACAGCAGAGATAGTGTAATAAGAGAGTGGAATAGGGCAGAGGGTCAGACATGGGGTAAAAAAAATATATACATGAAAGTAGAAATGGAATATTATAGATGATAACATGCATGATTAAGCCACTATCCAGTTGATTAAGCCACTATCCAGTTTATTCTAGATGGGAAATCACATTTTGTATGTTGTGATGATGCTCAGGGAATGAATGTAAATTAATAGAAAAAAAAATTTTCAGAAAAAAAAAGGGCATTAAAAATACCTATCTGATGACTGCAGTAAGCTATATAGCCCTAGGTAGATGCTACTTTATAGTATGTTCATTCTACTCACTGAGGTTTATGCCTAAAGTCAGACTTGTGTTCATGGATATGTATATTTCAGCTGTGCTTGCTATTGAAAATATTTAGATTTATTAAGATATTTAGTGAAACAATAAAATAGGGGAGGCAGAGAAAGCAACAATAGATACCAGACACAATGTGGGAGGTGGGTGGGAGATGGCAGAGGGTGAGATAGGGAATCAAGAATGGGAAAAAAGGCAAAATATACAGAAAACAAGAAATGGAAAATTATGTGCTGACAATAACACACATCTTGATGTGCGTGATTGAGCCAATATACAGTGCACTGTGAATGGAAAAATCTCATTTTGTATGGTATAATGATGTACAGTGAATGAATGTAAATAAATAAAGAAAGAAAAAAGAAAAAAAATCTACTTCTACAAACTTCTTGAAATCCTCTCATATTTAAGTATTATTAGTAGGCTGAGAGCTCAGTTCTAGAAATCATGTGAAAGTTCTGACCTTTCATATAAGACAACTAGAACCCAAATAGAATAACTTGCCTAAATTTCATAGCTAGCTTTGTGAGAAAAGTAGAACTCTGGTTTTCAGAGTAACACCATTTCCTTTAGGCCAGACTCATGACATCAGCAGTTCTCTTCAGATAGCATTAAAATGTGTGAAGGAAGGGGTAGTGGGAAATAAATTTGGAATATGAATTGAAGCTTGGTTGTGGATAAATACTATAGGTAAGGGGTAGTCCTAATTTAGTCATAAAAAGAGGAACAAACTGACAGTAGTTGTAGGTCAATGCTAAGTGCACTGGACAGGAGAGAAAGAAAGAGTGAATGTATATATGCTCTATGGGATATCAAGGTTACAAAGATAAATATATACCACATAAGACAAAAATAAGATGTGGAAAGCCAGCCGAGAAAAATTATGCCCAGAGTGGGATAAAGAGAAGTGATCAGTTCTCCTGTGATGAGTTCGCAAAGGCTTCACCAAGATGTGGGGTTTCAGTTGCTATTATTTCTAGTCATTTTGTCTTCTTGGATCACAGGTTCCCCTCAAGGCAATCATGATTCAGTAGATGACAATGAAGTCTTACTGCTTTGGTGGCACATGGTGCCACTGTGCTGCCATGCTTCCTGTAGCTCACAAGGCTGCCCTCAGTCGTTCATTCAGCAAAGGTTTATTGAGAGCCTACCACATGCTAATGCTAAGGCTGGTGGCAAATGGAGAAATACACTTTTTCTGTCCTCAGAGCCTTGTAGTCTGGTAGAGAAGTTATAGTAAATAAATTGTCAGATTAAGGTATGATTAGTATTAATGACAGGGTAGGGTAGCATGGAAGAGATAGCCAGGACTCTCATCTATCATTACAACATTTCAAGGAAATTTAAAGTAGTCCTGAGAGTTTATACTTTAATTTGGCACTGGGAGAGTGCTTGATGGCCACTAGGAATAATTATGCAGACATGCATGAAATCTCTTCACTATGTGAGGAGTGAAGAGAGAAAGAGGATTCATTGGAGGGCTTTGGAGTTCATGGCTGGGTTTCATAGACAATCCTGGTTGAAATTCTGTCAGTCTGATTGGTTGGGTGATTTTGTGTAAGCAACTTAATGTTTTTGTCCTTCACAACTTTAACTGTTAAACAGACTCTCTCTCTTAGGATCACAGTAAGATTTAAATGAGATGAATACTTAAAGCATACTGCCTAGTGCATAGCAAGTTCTGAATGTCTTTTTTAAATGGCATAGTGCTCCTAAGAGAATGGCATTTAGTTGTCCTAATCCCCATGTGGAATTTTGACTGATCACTGCCCACAGGCAAGAAATCTGGACTCCCTGTGCTGCTTCTCCCATGCACAAAAGGGATCATATTTCCCCTTCCTTTTAGCAAAGAGGTATAAAGATTAATTACATCATATAATGGTTTTATTTTTCATTTTTAGAAAAAGGGGCTACAGAGAGAGTGTTTTATTCCTTTCCAAAAATCTATTTTTATACTAAAATTGAAAATATTTTAAGTATCTTTCTAATTCTATTTTTTAAATATTGTTTACTTGGCTTTTAAAGTAATGTGTGGACATTTCTCATGAAACCAATAATTTGTGTCACTTTATATAGCATTACAAAAGTCCTTTCTTGCCAATCTTGTTGTGACATGTAAAAAAACATTTAGGTGGGATGGATGCACATACAGATGCTTAAGCAGATTTTATTGATTATAAATAAATAGCTTAAAATAGAACTTATAAAACATAATTACTGCTGCCATTTTTCATTTAAAAAAAAGGTAAAAATGCAGAAATATGAGGTGTTCCCTTGAGGACAGGATGGCTCAAATTCATATTTATCACAGCAGGACAAAGATGCAATCTGTAAAGCCATCTTCGGAACCACTACAGTGAGTACATAAAGCCAGTCCATACTCAGGAGCATATTCAGGACAGGCTGAGAGCTAAGCATGCTTTCAGAAAGCCCCTGACACTATACCCTTTTTTTTTTTTTTCAAATGCCATTATTTCTTTTTTTTTATTAATTTCTTTTTCTTTTTTTAACATTAATACACTATACATCATTACAGTATACAAAATGAATTTTCCATCCAAAATACACTGTCTGTTGGCTCAATCAAGCACATCAACAAACGTGTTATCAACAAACAATTTTCCATTTCTTATGTCTTGTATATTTTGCTTTTTATTTATTTATTTATTTATTTATTTTGCCATCCTTGATTCCCTAACCTTCTACCCTGTCCAATCCTCCTCCCATTGTCTCTGGTATCCATGATTGCTTTCTATGCCTTTCCCCCCCATTTAATTGATTTGCTAATGAACTTAATTTGTCTAAATATTTGCAATAGCAAGCACAGCTGATATATACATACACAAGAACCCATGTCTGACTTTAGGCATAAACCTCAGTGAGTAGAATGAACATACTATAAAATAGTACCTAGCTGGGGCTATAAAGCTTACTGTGGTCATCAAATACACAGTTTTTTCTTTAAATTTTGGTAACAGTTTTAGTAATTTTTTTCTGAAATTTTTTTTAAATTTATATTTATTCCCTGGGCATCATCACAACATACTAAATGTGGTTTCCCCTCTAGAGTAAACTGCATAGTGGATTAATCATGCATGTTATCATCCATAAAATTCCATTACTACTTTCATATATATATATGTTTTTTACCCCATGTCTGACCCTCTGCCCTATTCCACTCTCTTATTACACTATCTCTGCTGTCTACAGTTGTCAATTCCTTTTCCCCCAACATTTTGATGACCACACAATATCATAAGTAATCTAACTACTTTCAATAGCAAGTTCAGTTGGTGGTTTCAAGAAAGGCAGTTTTGAACTGGTAAGGATATTTCCTTGAAACCTGAGACCTAGAAACAGGTTAGTATTTTGTTCAAATAGTAGGTACATGAATCTATTGACAGCTCAAGACAAGATAAAAATCCTTAAAACTGGACAACAAAGCTTAGAAGAAAAGCAGCAATATCTTAGTCAAGTCATGCTGTTTCATCAGTTCAGACTCATGTACTTATACTTAATCTTTCTTCTGTTACTGTTGAGGTACGATCTTCCAGATTGAACTCTGGGATATAATACTCAACTCCAGACTTTGTCCCTACAATTAAGTTGCCCATTTTCTTAGTTTTTGAACTCTTATTTCTGTGTGTCTGCATTTAATTTTACTGACATAGCACTCCCTTAAGAACTTCTTGGAGATCTGGTCTGGTGCTGGTAAATAGCACTCCCTTAAGAACTTCTTGGAGATCTGGTCTGGTGCTGGTAAATTCCTTCAGGTTTTGTTTATCTGGGAAAGTCCGTGTCTTTTCTTCCCAAATGAGTGATATCCTTGCTGGGTACAGAATTCTTGGTTGAAATTGCTTTTCCCTTAATACTTTGAATATATTTTCCCATTCTCTCCTCGCTCACATTGTTTCCGATGAGAGGTCTGCCGTTAGTCTGATGGGATACCCTTTGTAGGTAACTTGCCTTTTTTCTCTTGCCAGTCTTAGTATCTTGTCTTTGTGGTTTTGGTCAATATGGCTATAATATGTCTTGGAGAAGATCTTCTTGGGTTGATTCTATTTGGGGTCCTCTGTATTTCTTGGGACTGAATCTTTGAGTGTCTCTCCAGGTTTGGAAAGTTTTCTTGCAGGATTTCATGGAATAGATTATCAATGCCCTTATGAGTCTCTTCACCTTCTGGGATGCCTATTATCTGGATGTTTGGACATTTAATTGTATCTAGTACTTCTCGCATATTATTCTCAAATTTTTGGGCCATTTTCTCAGTCTTTGTGGTGGATTTTTCTAGGTCAGCCATTTTCTCTTCTACATTAGAGATTCTATTTCCTGTATGATCTAGTCTGCTTTTAATACTTTCAAGGGAGATTTTGACTTCTTGTATTATAGCCTTCATCTCTAACAGTTCCATCTGATTCTTTTGTAATGTGTGAAATTCCTCTTTTAGATCTTGCATGAATTTCCTCACCTCCTGGGACTCTTCAACTCCTTTCTCCTTCCTCTTCAGCAGTTCCTTGTCTCTCTTCTCTTCCATCTCTGTTAGCTTTGCCATTATGAATGTTCTGAATTCTTTATCAGACATTTCCATGATTTCCATTGAACTGTATGTGGATGAAGAGGAGCTATGCTTTTCCCTTGTGGGAGAGGTATTTTCCTGCTTCCCCATATTTCTTGTGGTCCTGCAGCGATTTCTAGTCATCTGGTGGATGGTCAGTTTCTTCCCAAACTTGGAAGTTCAATCACACGAGTTTTGTATGCTGGAGGCCCAGTTATCAGTGGGACATCTTCCTTTCTCCCAAAATGGCTAGATCGCAGGAGCCATGGAGCAGTCTGTCTCCTGACACTATACTCTTAAACTCAAATAGCTATAGGGAATATTAGTCTCCTCGATGAGTGCTATTGAACAAGAAAAGTCTCATTCTGTATATATTTTAAATCAACCTAAATCCAATTCTGAGCCCCCATCCCACCAGTTTGAAGAAAACTCGATCTCATAACAACCATAACAGGGTTTTCTCTCTCAGCTAAGTTATGGAGCCAAGTTCCTGGGTGTGGTGCACAGAGCTTAGTATTTAGGGATGACCTTTGGTGTATTAGTTAAATTCGTTTGTTCTTTGATGTCCATTTTCTCTCAGTTTCTCTTGAAAGAGGTGTACTAGAACTTTTTGTATGGGACGGTTCTTGTGATGTAGAATTACCCTGAATATCATAGGGTGTTTTTAACATCCATGACTCTCATTTGTTGTTGTAACCAAAGAAAGAGGGGGATAAAAAGCCTTCCCCACCTTTCCAAACCCCTTAGTTGAGCCCCTCATATGCCTGCTCTTATGCTCCCAGACAATCCTTTGGAATCTGCTGGTGCTGGGGCTGTTGTGTCACCCAGTATGTGGGAACATAGTGAGTTCAGGTGCTCTGGATAGAGCCTTGTTTGGCCACTTTGCTTTAATTTTCCATGGAGACCCAATCTCTTCCTGAGAGCTCTGCAAGGGGGAAGCTTATTGATCTCTTTATTCCTAGGTCCCACAGACCAGCCCTTCCTTAACTTAAGGTTAATTTTTCTTTTTCTCTTGCTGCTAATGCCACACTTGTCCCCACCTTTAACCCTTACTCTCACACCAAGTACAGTGGCTTCTTTTTTGTCTTCATAGCTCGAGGCTTTTGGAAAACTTCAATAAAAAAAGGAAGTTCTCTTTGGGCCACTTCTGCTTTAGCCCTGCAAGCTTGGCTACCCTGTGGTAAGGGCCTATGCAAGGTTTGGCTATCTTCTTAGAAGGTAGGCATGAGACACAACAAGAAAAAACAGATCCAGGCTGTGGCATGATGGTTAGGGAAACTAAATGCCACATGCCCAACTTTGCAATTTCAAATCCCAGACCCAGTGGCTTCAAAAACATCCCAAGTATGTGTGTGTGCTTGCCCAAAATCCTGAGAAGGGAATGGAAAAGAAGGGGTCACTAGAGGTTGATTTCTGTTTCCCTCTCTTTCTGTCTCTCTAGGAGGTGATTTTTCACTTCCTCTCTCTCTCTCTCTCTTTCTCCCTCTCTCTCTTCAGAAAGTGCATATATCTATAGGGGAAAAAAAGACAAAATAGAGAATATAATTTACAAAATGTGGTTTCAATCTTTTGGGTTAATCAACAGCAGCAAAACCAAAAAGTAAATTAATATCTTAATAAATTACCTGCTACCCAAACTTAGATATTGTATCATATTTCCTTCAAAATGAATGATCCTGTCAAACCTCTGTGGTCTAATTTCCTTACAGTGGGAATTCAGAGCCGAGTAACTTGGGAAAATAGGACACATGACCAGCGGGTAAGGCAAGACAAAAGGCAGGAAATAATTTAACAGGATTCAGGGCTATATTTACTTTCTATTTAGATTTCTCCACTGAACAACAGAATACAGGAAACTATTTGAGCAACTAGTTTTCTTAATTATCCAGTGGATTAAAACTTTCTAGTTTTAATAGGGAAGAAGCTAGTTCTTTACATGCTTCTCAGGGCATTAGGGTTTATTTTCCTTGCTGCACCCCCTGGAGAGGTTAGTGCTAATCCTTATTTATCTGGTCCTATTGTCCTGTGAAATAATCAGAATTGTGGTTTATAGGTGGCTTTTCATCTGGTAAAAGAAGATGGTAACAATACCTACCACATAGGGTTGTTAAAGAATGAAAAGCAATAATGTATGTAAAATGCCTATCAAACTGCCTGGAAGTCAGTAGGTACTCTGTAAGGTAATGCTATTAATGTGTCCAGGCACTCTATTAAGTACTTTGCATCTTTGTGATTTCTCATTAACTGTTCATCTAAACCTTCCTGAAGTAGATACTATTATCCCTATTTCATAGATGAGCAATGTGAGGCAGTGTTTGTTACTTGCCCAAGGAACACTTGCCTGCGAGTGCATGGCCTAGAATTGACAGCAAATACCGAAAGAAGTAACATCTGGCCTAGACAAAAATCACCTGAAAGAATGAAAAAATAGCCCCCCATAAATGAGAATAACACTAAACACTAGATACTATTAAATGCCCAAACATCTGAATATTTGGTATTCCAGAAGGTGAATACTCTAATAAAGACATCAAAAATCCCTTCCATGAAATACTTGCAGAAAATTTTGCCAACCTAGAGAACCATTCAAACACCCAGATCCAATAAATAAAATAATAATAATAATAATAATAAACATAAAATAGAATCAACCTAAGATCTTTTCCATGTACCATAGTCAGATTGGTCAAAATCACAGATAAAGAAAATATTCTAAAAATTGCAAGAGGAACCAGCAGTTAGCGTAATGGTTATGTCACTGGACTCCCACGTAGTCAACCGCGGTTCACATCCCGAACCCGGTGGCTTAGAACTCACGCCGGGCGCGTGTGTGTCCATGCCCAAGATCCCGAGAGGAGAATGGAGGAGAAGGGATTGCGGCGTGACCATCCCCCCTGGGGGTTGATTTCTCGCTTTCTATCTCTCTGTCTCTCTCTGTCTGTCTGGCGAGCGCACGCGCCCTATAGTGAAAACCTCTCCAAAAAAAAAAAAAAAAAAAAAATTGCAAGAAACATCAAATTACTTGCAAAGATTATCCAATTAGACTAGCATCAAACGCCACAAGTGAAACAATGTAAGCAAGGAAAGAATGGGAAGATATATTCAAAATGCTAAAAGAAAAACCATTTCATCCAAGAATACGCAGCGAGACTTTCTTTCATATGAAAAGAATAAATAAAATCATTTTCAGGTAAACAAAAACAGAAAGAATTCACCAAGCTCTTCAAGTAGTACTAAAGGGAGTACAATACCGGGAAGACTAAAGAGGAACAAACAGAATAAGAGAACAAAAACAACCAAGAAAATGGCTAACAAAAATGGCAAGGACACATCCACAAATAACAATAACAACATAGAATGTTAATAGATTAAATGCTCCAATAAAAAGTCACAGACTGACTGCCTAGATTAAAATAAAATGATCCTTCTACATGTTGCCTACAAGAAATGCACTTCACTGATAAAGACAAACATGGACGCAAAGTGAAGGGCTTGAAAAAGATATTCCAAATGAATGAAAATCAAAAAACGGCTGAAGTTGCAATACTGATATCACACAAAATACATTTTAAGACAAAATAAAAAAAAAAAACATAAGAAGTGAGAAAGAAGGACACTATATACTATCAAAAAGGTTAATTCACCAAAAAGATCTAACTCATATATGTATCTATGCACCCAACACTAGCGCATTCAAATACATGAAAAATAGACTGCTTGATGTAAAAGGAAAGACAGACTGTAATACAATAATTGTTGGAGAAACCAACACTCCACTGTCTCATCTGGACAGATCATCTAGACAAAAAATAAGCAAAGAGATACAGGATCTAAACCATAAATTGAATGGACTTGACCGACACCTGTAGAACTTTCCATTTAACAACCACAAGATATACATTTTTCTCACCCCCACATGAAATCTTTTTGAAGACTGACCACATGATAGGGCGCAAAACAAGCCTTTAAAAAATTCAAATGGATAGAAACTATATCTAGCATCTTTTCCAATCATGATGGAATTAAACTTGAAGTTAACTGAAGAAAACAACCTTGAAGATACACAAATACATGGAAACTAAACAACCTACTCCTGAATAACTTCACAACCACTGAAGAAATTAATACTGAAATCAAAAGATTCATTGAAACCAGTGATAACAAGCACATAAGCTTTTATAACCTATGGGACACAGCAAAAGCAGTCATAATAGGAAACTTCATAGTAATTAGTGCATATAAGAAAAAGATGGAAAGCAGGCAAACAGACAACCTAACTACACATCTCAAGGAAATAGAAAAACAACAACAAAAAAAGCCTCACCCCCCCCCAAAAAAAAAAAGTCGAAAAGAGATAATAAATATTTGAGCAGATATAAATGAAATAGAAAATAAACTATATAGAAAACAAATAAAACCAAAGGCTGATTCTTTGACAATATAAACAAAATTGGCAGACTGTTAGCTAGATTAATTAAGAATAGAGAAAGTAACCAGATAATTCTAATCAGCAATGAAGTAGGCAATATTACAATGGAAATAACAAAAATACTAAAGATTATTAGAGAATACTACAAACATCTATAATATGCCAACAAACAAGACCACATGGATGAGGTGGACAAATTTCTGGACACATATAATCTACCAAGACTGAATCAGAAAAGCATAAAACCCAAAGGAACCAATAACAAGCAATGAGAGTGCATCAGTAATAAATAGCCTCCCAACAAAGAAAAGTTTAGGTCCCAATGGTTTCACATCTGAATTCTACAAAAATTTTAAAGAATAGCTAACCCCCATTCTACTCAAACTATTTCTAAAGATCCAAAAGAAAGGAACCTTCCTAAATTAATTCTAAGAAGTCTCCATTACCCTCATTCCAAAACCAGATAAAAACATAACAAAAAATAAATAAATAAATAAAACTACTGACCAAAATCTCTGATGAATACGGATGCAAAAATTCTCAAGAAGATACTAGTAAGTCATATCCAACAACACACTAAAAAAATTAGACACCAGGATAAGGTTGAGTTTATTCCAGGGATGCAAGTGTGGTTCAACACCTTTGAACACAAAACCGTAAGTGTAATAGATAACATCAATAGAAGGAAAGATAAATACTACATGTCCATATCAATTGATCCAGAAACAGCATTTGATAAAATATGACAGTCCTTCATGATTAAGACTCTCAGCAAAATCAGCATAGAAGGAACACTCCTCAATACCAAAAAAGTCATATATGAAAAACCCATAGCTGGGACCAGCAGATTACATAATGGTTTTGTTGCTGGACTCCCACATAGTCAACTGCAGTTCGAGTCCCAGACCTGGCAGCTTAAAACACATTCTGGGTACATATGCATGTGTGCCCAAAGTCCTGACAAAAGAATAGAGGAGAAGGGATTGTGGCATGGCCATCCCCTCAAGGGGTAATTTCTCACTTTTCTGTCTCTCTGACTCTGTCCCTGTCTCTCTGGTGAGCACATGCATCCTATAGCAAAAATCTCTCTCTAAAAAAAATAATAATAATAAAACATAGCCAACATCATACCGAATAGGAAAAAGCTGAAAGCTGGAACAATAGAAGGTTGCCCACTTTCTTCACTTCTTTTCAATATAGTCTTAGCCAATGCAACCGGACATGAGATTAAAATAAAAAATTCAAATAGGGAAAGGAGTGAAATTATCTCGATTTGCAAATGACACGATTATGAATATAGAAAATCCAAAAGAATACACACACACACACACACACACAAACCACCTGGAAGTAATAAATGAATACAGTACAGGGGCAGAATACAAAATCAACATACAAAAATCAGTAGCATTTTTATACACCAACAGTGAACTGCCTGAGATAGAAAAGAAGAAAGCAATCCCATTTAGGGTAGCCAAAAAAGAAACAAGATACCTAGGAATAAATCTAAACAAATAAATCAAAAACCTCTACAATGAAAACTGGGAAAAACTTAAAACAAGAAATTGAAAATTATATAAAAATGTGGAAGGACATCCCATGTTCCTGAATTAGAAGAATTAATACAATCAAAATATCAATTCTACCCAAATTAACCTACAAATTTAATGTAATCCCAATTAAATTACCAGAGATATTCTTTACAGATTTAGAAAATAATCATAGAATTTGTCTGGAATCATAAAAGACCCTATATTGCAAAATACTGCACAAGAAAAGTAGAGGA
Source organism: Tupaia tana (assembly GCA_026018925.1). Classification (NCBI taxonomy): domain Eukaryota; kingdom Metazoa; phylum Chordata; class Mammalia; order Scandentia; family Tupaiidae; genus Tupaia; species Tupaia tana. The sequence goes on from JAKSZU010000003.1 coordinate 117,190,088, forward strand.
GGAGGCATCATACTCCCTGATCCCAAAATATATTGCAAAGCCGTAATCAAAATAACATGGTACTGGTATAAAAATGGGCACGAAGACCAACAGAAGAGAGTAGAGACTCCAGAAATGAACCCCAAAACATACACCCAGGTGATTTTTGACAAAATACACCCAACAATTCAGTAGGGAAAAGAAATCTCTTTAGCAAGTTGTGCTGGAAAAACTGGGTATCTACCTGCATAAAGATGAAATTGGACCCTTATCTCTCACCACTAACAAAAATCAACTCAAAATGGATCAAAGATCTACACCTAAGACCCAAACTATAAAACTACTGGTGGATAACACAGAGGAAACTCTTGGAGACATCAGAGTAGGCAAATAATTCTTAAATAAGATTCCCAAAGTGTAGGGCCAGCAGGTGGCATGGTGGTTAAGGGCACTGAAGTCCCAAATGGCTGACCATGGTTCAAGTCCTGGAACTAGCAGCTTGTTTTCTCACTTTCTCTCTCTCTCTCACTTGCTCACTCTGTTTCTCTCTGGTCAAATTAAAATAAATAAATACATAAAGTTAAATAAAATAATTCTTAAAAAAAATTCCCAAAGTGTAGGCAATAATCCCCAAAATAGACAAATGGGATTATATCAGTTTAAAAAACTTCTGTACCACAGAACAATAATTAGAGTGAATCAACAACTCTCAGAATGGGAGAATATATTTGTATATATTAATTATGCAAACTATGCCTATGATAAGGGATTCATAGCCAAAATATACAGGGAAGTCAAGGGGAAAAAAGATCAGCCTAATTAAAAGATGGGTAAATGAGCTGAACAGACAAATCTCTAAGGAAAACATATGAATAGCTTAACATGAAAAAATGCTTAACATTCCTTATCATAAGAGTGATGCAAATCAAAACCCCAATGGGTTACCACCTAACCCTAGTCAGAATAGCTAAGATTTTAAAAACTAAAAATGGCAAATTCTGAAGAGGCTGTGGTGAAAAAGGAACTCTCCTATACTGTTGATGGGAATGTATATTAGTACAGCCACTGGGGAGAACAATACGGAGAGTCCTCAAAGACCTGCAAATATAACTATCAAATAATCCTGCAATTCTACACCTGGATATCTACCCAAAGGATAACAATACACTCAGTTGGAAAAAAACTTGTACATGTTAAGTTTATTGCAGCATTATTCACAATTTCTAAGACATGGCACCAACCTGAATGTCCATGAACAGATGATGAATTGAAAAAGTGTGGCACATATATACCATGGAAAAAGTGTGGCACATATTTATCATGGAATACTACTCAGCCATAAAAAAATGAGTCTACAACATTTGATAGAAAGTAGACAAATATAAAAGATTTACTGCTAAGCAGAGCAAATCAGACTATGAAAGAAAAGCATTGTATAGTCCTACTTAATATATACCAAATGTCTACATTTTATGCACAAAGTGAAAGATTGGAGAACATGGTGAGTGGGACCACCAGATGGCATAATGGTTATGTCACTGGACTCCCTCATAGTCGACCATAGTTCAAGTCCCAAACCCAGTGGCATAAAACTCACTCCAGGCAAGCATGCATGCTGCTCAAAATCCTGAGAGGAGATTAAGAGAAGAAGGGATTGTGGCATGGTCATCTCCTCTGGGGGGTGATTTCTTGCTTTTTGTCTCTCTGTCTCTATGGTGAGTGCATGTGTCCTATAGCAAAAATCTCTCTCCAAAAAAAAGTCATGGTAGTGAGCAACTACAGATAATGGAGACAGTGTGGGAGGATGATGGGGAAGGGTGGGGGAGGGAATCAAGCAGAAAAAAAAAAAGAAGTCACACATTTAAGGGACACAAAATGGAAAATGTTTATGATACTATGTATGGCAATATCTTTGACAGGATTAATATACAGTGGTTCAGGTTGGGAAAATTCATTTTGCATATTCAAATGATATTCAGTAATTGAATGCAAGAAAAGATATCTTTTGAAAAGAAACAAAAAAATTAAGTAGAAATGTGATCAAAATTATCACAATATTAAGACTGAAGAAAATAAATCTTAATCTGTATGTTGAGTACAGAACTTATCATGAATATGTTTGTTTGATCCTCTTTACAGACTGCTGAAAAATATGCTGTAATTAGAGGGTCCAAACGAAGCGGCCTAGCAGGCACTTTTGTAATTGTCGCATTTATTTTCTTTAATATAATGAACATACTTACAATAAGGAAATTTTGTCTTTTGAATTGAACAGAACATTAATACAAGTCATTGGAAAAACACAAGTTCTTGTAGAAGTTTTTGTAGAATAACATGTTTTATATTTTTACATCATCGTGCTCTGAATAAAAATAAAAGCAGGATCTACTACTGTTTGGGCTGTGGATAGTTCATAATGATTTAGTTATAAGGAATCTTGTCTTAATTCCCAGAAAAAGTCATTCCTGGTTTATGGTATTCATGTTTTTACCAATTAAGAAATTACAAAATATATATTTAAGATGTTCATTTATTGTGAGTTAAATTATGCTCCTCTATCTTTTCATTGGCAAGTCATTATAAGACTTTTTCCTTGTCATTTTATTATGTATCAACATAATTTCTTCTTATAAGGAATAGGTATTTGTAAGCACTTAAAAAACTATCTTAATATAAAAAATACACAGATTTCCTTGCAAAAGACTTTTGAAGAAAAGTTATTGAATACATCCATCATAGTTTTGTAGTCTAACTTTAAAATCAACAACAAACATTAATAACAGCAACTACAGTTTTATTGGATTCTTGCCCTGCACCAGTTTATAGTCTAAGGATTTTATCTCTTTAATTATTTTGTTTGTGTGTTTGTTTTTTAACATGTATGCAAGAGGACAGAGAGAGAAAGCAAACTCAACATGGCTTGGTCACTCCATAATCCTATTTCGTCTAATTCTCCATCCTGTCAGGATCCTGAGCTCATGCACCAAACATACTTTCCAAGTCACCAGGGTTGGGATTTGAACAGTCATATGAAATCCAGCTTCCTCTTTGCAGCACTTAACCATGACACTACAGGGCAAGCCCTATTGCCCTAGTTCTTAATGCCAAAACAGTAAGGTGAATCTCCGTTATACATATAAAGAAACTAAGGACTTAAAAATGTTACAGGATTTTCCCAAGTAAGAGAGTTGATAAATAGTAAAGTAGTAATTTAAATGCACATCTTCGTGATTATCAAATGTTCTTAACTACTGAATTATGATCTAAATAATGTAAAAATGCACAGGCTATTATGGACATACAGAGATAGACATTTAACCATAGCTGAGGAGTATGAGTCTTTAAGTATACAAACTAGCTAAAAGTATGACTGAAATAAGTAAAGGAAATATCAAGGAAAAGAAAGGAATTCTAGGTAGAGGACTCTACAAGTAGAGGAACTCATTACTTGAAGTATAGTATGAGTATTAAGAGCATGATGCCAGAGAAGAAAGGTATACATTTTGGAGAATCTGTGTTAAGGAGCTTCAGCATTATCTTGTATGATAAAAAGACTTTGATAGGGGATCAGCAGGTAGTGTGGAAGTTAAAACAACTGGATCCCACATGGCCACTTGCGTGGTTCGAGTTCCAGACTCACTGGCTTAAAAATCACACCAGGTACGTGTGTGAGTGCCCAAGATCCCAAGAGAAGAATACAGGAGAAGGGACTGCAGTGAGGTCATCCCCCATACAGGGTGATTACTCAGTTTCTCTCCTTCTCCTTCTCCCTCCCCAGCAGGCACACATACCCTATAGTAAACTTTAAGACATTGGTAGCTTTTAGGCATAAACTGACATGGTAATATTTGTGTTTTAAATAAATCACTCTTGAGTGTGTGGGGAGATGGTTTTAGGATGATAAATGGAGAAGGCTGAGTAGTTGCTAGAGGTAGTTTTTGTTTGTTTGTTTGTTTTTTATCTGGGGGGGGGGGGTGGCTGGTAGAATTTTGCAGATTTCTATGTTGTTAGAAAAGAGGATACCAAGAGGGAGAATTTAAAAATAAAGGAGAGGGTATGACCAATGTGCAGATCCCAGATGAAGCCCTAGGGCTGGTGGCAAGAAACAGGTATGTGGTGGCCCCTGTGTGAGTCTGCAGAGCCATTCTTTTCCTGAAAGAAAAGAATAAGGATATATGCTTGTAGACCACATATTGTTCTTATGTGTTAGACAGCCCAGTATGAAACCACATGGCTGTTCGAAGAAGGAAGCAATGACAACTCTTGAAAACGAATGTAATGAGAGATAAAGGGAGCTGTGAAAGCATTTACTGGTTTGAGGGCTGTTTTGAGTTGAGAGCAACAAAAAGTAGTTCTGAGAATTGTGTCTTAGTAGTGACAACAATGCAGAGATCATGCAAGAATATGCTATGGATATCTTAAGATCTGAACTTTAACCTTTGACTTTGGTTCTGATAATGATTTGTCTCCTACAGGTTAATGTTTTATAATTTGGTTCACAGCCTAATGGCATTGGGTGGTAGTGAGACTTTTAAGAGATGATGTTTAGTGGGTGGTAATTGTATCATGGAGGTATGGCCTCATGGATATATTAATGTTATCCTGCATGGAACTAAGTGAGTTCTAGTTCTATTGAGAAGGGGCTACTTCTGCATTTTCTTGTTATAAAAGGAATATGGCAGCCCCCACTTGTTTTTCTGCATGTGCTCACCTTCCTTTCTGTTTCTATAAACTATGATGTGACATAGATGGCCTGATGCCAGCCTCCATCTTTGAACTTTTCAGCACCAGAATTGTGAATCAAATAAACCTCTATTCTTCATAAATCATGTAGTCTCAGGTATTTCTGTAAGCAACACAATAGCCGACTAATACAGTGACTTTGTCTATATGTTCTGAGACATAGCTAGGAAGAGGATAGTCCATTAGACCAGTGGTTTCACACCTGACTGCCCATATTAATTACCTGGAGAACTTTTAAAGCACAATGATGCCAGGGTCACCTTCCTGAGATTCTGATGTTTATAGGATCTGGATCTGCTATAGAGTCACTGATAATTTCTGAACTCCCTCGTGATTCAACTAAGCAGTCATGGTGGAGAATCACTGCTCTACACCACTGGTTAGCAAGTGCTTTCTATAAAAGATGTGACAGTAAATACAAGAGAACTTCAAATGTTTTGAAAAAGATAGAATTAAAATACAAGTTTATTTTGGTGTTAAAAAAATTTTGAAATTTATGTGTAGTTTTTTCATAATATGAATTTTCCATGAACTTTTCAATAAACCCCTCATATATTGTGTAGTATGAAATATAAGAATAATTCCAAACAGAAGAAACACAATTCTCTCTGTCCTCTCCGTAGTAACGCTTACTTTTTATTCAGAGCTCAACTCATCATCACATCCATAGGAAAATTTCCCTGAGGACCATGACGACATCAAATCCCTCCATGAAATGCCTCTAAAGAACCATAAATCTCTACTTTTCAGAACTTGTCATTTTATTTACTTATGGGATTATTTAATTAATGTCTGCCCATGCTTCTCCCCATATATTCAATAAAAATTAATGAAAAATTGTAATCTTAGAATATGAGATCTTATAAAGCAGAAGCATTTCTTATTTCTTTATGTAATGTATATTATCATAAATGTCTCTACACAGAAATACTTTCCAAAGTCAATGGACACAGCTAGGTAATCTCACAATTTCAAAGAGTTAAGGAAGTTTTCAAAAAATCTAAATTACCATTTCACCGATTTTATATATTCAAAGAATACAGTCTCTGATAGGCTTATACATAAGGATGCTATTCAAATTAATTTTTCTTTTTTGTTTTATTTCAGTTCTTCACTATCTACTAAGTTGTTCTACTCTATTCCTCTCTAAGTCCTTCCTAGACTTTACATAATTAACTCTGTAAGTATGAGTTAAAGGTAAGACCATGATGAGACCAGCAGTTGGCACAATGGCTATGTTGCTGGACTCCCAGGTAGCTGACCGCGGTTTGAGTCCTGAACCTGGTGACTTAAACTCACTCAGGGCCCATGTGTGTGTGCCCAAGATCCTGAGAGGAGAATAATAGGAGAAGGGATTGTGGTATGGCCATCTCCCCTGGTGGGGGTGATTTCTCACTTTTTGTCTGTCTGTCTCTGTCTTTCTGGCGAGCACACGCACCCTATATTAAAAACCTCTTCAAAAAAGAGTTAAGACCATGACACCAAAGGTTTGTATCTTCTTTCATGTGTTCCTTTCTTTTTACTTGGGGAGTATTATTCTGTTCCATTAAAAAGGAGAAACTGACAAAAACTAGTGACCCATGACCTCTTCCTACACAATAAAATGGGATGGAAGCACCACATCTTTGAGACTAATGTTCTATCAAGGGACTAAACAGGATGAGCTATACTCACTTTCAATTTTAAATAACTGGTTTTTTAGTCACATGTATAAATATGTGAAGACTAAATCTATAAGCAATCAAATTCTATTCCTGACATATAATTCTGAAAGTTACTACATACACAAAATTCTGAAGAACTTATTCAGTCTATCAGAAAAGGTACATACCCATAAAACTCTTAAAATAGGCTACAGGGCCAGCAGGTGGTATGGTAGTTAAAGATTCTGAATTTTCTAATCTTCATCCCACAAATGGTTCTCACTCAAGACTATAGTTTGTTTTTATTGTCTTTCTGGGGGGGGGGGGAGGGTTGAAAGATTTTTACTATAGGGTATGTGTACTTACCAGAGAGATGGCGAGAAACAGAGAGACAGAAAGCAAAAAATCACGCACCACACCACCACCACCACCCCCCTCTGGGGATGGTCATGTCACAATCCCTTCTCCTCCATTCTCTTCTCAGGATTTTAGACATGCGTGCACACATGCCTAGTGTGTGTTTCAAGCCCTCAAGTCAGGACTCTAATCACCAACAGCCACATGGGAGTCCAGCGATAAAACCATTATGCCATCTGATGGTTCCACAAGTCTATATTAATATTCTACTTTTCCTCAACATTATATAGTCACTTTCCCAGCAAAGTACCTAAAACATTTTCTTAATATTTTGCCTTACTTTTTCATATAATACTTTGTGCATCTCCAAGTGAAGTATCATGTAACTCAGTAGCTTAACTAAGATTTCAAGTCCTGCTTCATAGTCAGAAAAATAGAGAGAGAGAGAGAAAAAAAATACTGAGGCCAGCAGGTGGCGGAGTGGTTAAGGCTCTGGACTCCCACATGGTTGACCGTGGCCAGGGTTCTGCCCCCGCGTGCCGTGGCCGGGGTCTGCCCCCGCGTGCCGTGGCCGGGGTCTGCCCCGCGTGCCGTGGCCGGGACTCTGCCCCGCGTGCCGTGGCCGGGACTCTGCCCCGCGTGCCGTGGCCGGGGCTCTGTCCCGCGTGCCGTGGCCGGGGCTCTGCCCCGCGTGCCGTGGCCGGGTTCTGTCCCCGCATGCCGTGGCCGGGGCTCTGCCCCGCGTGCCGTGGCCGGGGTCTGCCCCGCGGGCCGTGGCCGGGGCTCTGCCCCCGCAGGCCGTGGCGGGGATCTGCCCCGCGTGCCGCAACCGCTGATGGCCGTCTCTGCTTTCCTGAGCCGCGTTCCTGAAACTGTGTTCCATGGAGATTCACCTACATTTGCAGGGCTGCACGAGACCCACCCTTGGTCCAGTCCTGAGTGCAGTCTACGTTTCCTATTGTTGGGAACTTTATGATCTGATAATTGGAAAAAAAAATCATGTTTATCATAAAAAATAGTTAGAAAAATAATAATAATGATTGGGGGAAACATAGGAAAGATATTGAATGTTGAAGCGGGGAGATTAATGTCTCTGTACTGACTGACATGCATGGCACTCCCTTTTGAAAAAGCAATGTAATACACTGTAAAGTTGTATGTAATTCAATGTAATAAAAAAATAGATAATAACAAAAAAAAAAAAAGAAAATGTAAAAATAAATAAAAAAAAAAAGAGTCCCAGATCCGGGGACTTGAAAGTCACACAGGGCACATGTACTTGCGTGCCCAAAATCCCGAGAGGAAAATAGAGAAGCAATTGCACTGTGGCTATCCCTACCCCGCCCCCAGAGAGTAATTTCTCACTTTCTGTCTCTCTTTTTGTCTCTCTGGCAAGTACAGGTACCTTATAACAAAAATCTCTCAAAAAAAAAGAATAACCAGAATGTTCTGTTACTTGACCAGATACAAGGGTCCTTGGAAAAAACATCTAGGTAAAGGTAAATTGCAGACATAAAAGGATAAAAATCTCTGATAATGAATTGAATCCAATTTGCATTATTGTTCATTTACACAATATTTGAAACATTCTCACAAAGTTTTATTACTCCTGCCATTGATTAACTTCTATTAAAACTAAATCACCTTCTCAAAATCCCTGAAAATAGCTCCCAAAATTAATTTGAAACAAATGTGGTGAGTCAGTCACAGATAAATCACCTGTTTATCTCTGCTGTTACAAGAGTAAACTTGCATTTGACTTCTGATAATATCAAGGGCAATCGGAAATACGCACAGGTGGACAAAATGGAGTTCACGGACACTTAACATCTTCCACTTTGAGCTTGAGGATTTCTTGGTACTACATTCCTTCTTCAGGAGTATACACTCTCCTGTTGGAAATTCTTACGTGTCAAAATGAGTATTCTCAAATTATACACACACTATTAAAAATCATTTTTTTAAGGAGCCAGCTGGTTCTGTGATGGTTAAGGTGCTGGATTCTTATGTGGTCACCCACTGTTCAAGTCCCAGACCTGGCAGCTAGAAAATCATGCAAGGTGCATGTGTGTGCTTGTGTAAAATCCCAGGAGGAGGATGGAAGCAAAGGGACTGGAGCATGGTCATCCTCCTGGGAGGTGATTGCTCACTTTCCCTCTCTCTTTTACTCTCCAGACTACCTAGGTTACTTGCATTGACTCTTTTGTAGCTATTCGAACAATAGTATACCTGCTCCTCAGTCACATTTGTTTTACATAAACATTACCTTTGCTCTTTTAAAGTTAATCTACTCCCTTCTTCCTCAGTTAAGAGAGAGTGCCACTGAAAGAGAGGCACCATCATCAGAGTCTTCACGCCACTATTCACCCCCAGCTTCAGCTAGCCTCCAATCATGGGCACATGCACCCAGTGAGCTGAGGGAGGTCTTGGGACACAAACTCAGAACTTTCCCACATGGGTCAGCCTCACAGAGCATCACGTTCCAGTGCACCACCAGCCAGCCTACCTTTTCTTTCTTTCTTTCCTTCTTTCTTTCCTTCTTTCTTTCTTTCTTTCTTTCTTTCTTTCTTTCTTTCTTTCTTTCTTTCTTTCTCTTTCTCTCTTTCTTTCTTTCTTTCTTTCTTTCTTTCTTTTAGTAATTTTTGTTACAGAGCACGTGCACTCGCTAGAGAGACAAAAAGACAGAAAGCAAGAAATCACCCACTAAGGGGGATGGTCATGTTGAAATTCCTTCTTCTCCAGTCTCCTCTCAGAATTTTGGGCTTTCACATACATGTGCCTGGCATGAGTTTCAAGCTGCCAGGTCCAGGACTCAAACCGTGATCAGCCACGTGGGAGTCCAGCACTTTGACCTCTTTGCCACCTGCTGGCCCCACTCCTACTTTTTCTTACTAACAAGGATTCTTCATGGTGTAGTCTACTCTCTTAGCATTCTCTGTGATCTTTATATGGCTTATTTGCCTGCAAATTTTTTTTTGATTTACACAAAATATTAATTCTGTTAAGAATAAAAATAACATTGAGATGATGTTGTCCAGCTGAGAAATAACTCTAGAACCTTCAGGAATATATATTTCCTAGCAAAATCAGAAGAAGCAGACCTATGGACAATATCCCTGTGTAAAGGATAAATAACATATGAAGAGCTTTAAAAAGTGCTTACAGGGGGACCAGCAGTTAGCGTAATGGCTGTCGCTGGACTCCCACATAGTCAACCGCGGTTCGCGTCCTGGACCCAGTGGCTTACAAAACTCACACCAGGCGCGTGTGCATGCGTGCCCAAGATCCCGAGAAGAGAATGGAGGAGAAGGGATTGCAGCGTGGCCATCCCCCCTGGGGGCTGATTTCTCGCTTTCTGTCTCTCTGTCTGTCTGTCTGTCTGGCGAGTGCACACGCCCTGTAGCAAAAACTTCTAAAAAAAAAAAGTGCTTAAAGGAGTCAGCAGATGGCTTAGCAGTTATGTTCCTGGACTCTCACATCGTCAACTGTGGTTTGAGTCCTGGATCCAGTGGTTGGAAAATCATGCCAGTCACATGTGTGTGTGCATGCCTGCCCAAGATCCCGGGAGGAGAGTAAAGGACTGTGGCATGGTCAGCCCCTCTGGGGGTGATTTCTCACTTTCCCTCTCACTGTCGCTCTCTCTCCCCAATGGGCACACAAGCAGTAAGGTGAAAGCCTCTATTAAAAAGAAAGTGTTTAAAGCCATCCATGGAACAGTTTTGTTTTTTTTTTTAATTAGATCAGTGTGTTCAGGGGGAAATAAGAGAAAAACGTAAGAACAACTAACCATTCAATATATTTCAATGGCCAGTTTTATTCATCAATTGCAAAGCACTTTGTAAACAGTAATTACGTAAAGATATAGGGTCTAAAATCTGCAGTACATTTTGTAATCACTTCTGTCAGTCTTCAGAATTCCAAATGACTAACAAAGAGATAGACACCTAACTCATGACATTACAAAGGCCATCTCTGTGTGTATCTGTCAGCTCTCCAATTCTTATTCCACTACTGGATGTGGAAGAAAACAGGGAGAGCATCAGAAAAATATAATTCAGAAACAAACCTTAAAGAAAAAGTAAAAGCACACACACACTCCAGCTCTCATTTGAGGTATGTGCTTCATAACCCTCATTTCTGTAAACATATTGTACTCCTCAGTCTATGTTTTTAACACATACATATATACACTCCCAAGCAAACAATTACACTTCCTGCTTACTTAAAAGGATCACGAAAAATATCCTGTGAACATGATTTTTAAATTAGAGAGGAGAAAATCAGAAGACTGTCTTCTTCCTATACCTCAGGACATGAAATGGAAGTTTTTAAACCATCTTTTAAAATATTGCCACAATGTTTAATATTATCTCTAATTGTACAGTGATGATTAAGACACTCAGGAAACAACACCAAAAGCCTTTAATGACTGAAACTGTTTTCTAAAAATGTTCAATTTAATAAATCTGGTGCATGGCTGAGATTTCTTTATAATATTTTTAAACAATGTGTAATATTTTGGCAAGTTCCCAAACCTGTTCAGTTAGCAGCAATAGTGGGAATAAAATATAGTGAATTTGGCATCTCTTTATGTTTTATTACTTTTAGGAACTCAACGTGCACAGGAAAGCATGCTTTGCCCTAACCTGTCTCCCAGGTGCATTCCTGCAGGTCAGTAGCCATTTCACCTTTGGGCAGTCAACCTATCTGACTCTCCACCAGACATGCCCACGTACCAGCTGTAGGAGAAATAACAAATAATAATAATAATCGATGCAAAGGATATAAACAATAGTTTCTGGCTCATATTGCACTGTGTTTCACTCCTAAAGTCAATGAAAATGAGCGTTAAAACCACAATAAACTCTTTTCAAGTAACTAAGATAAATAGAGAACAACTTAGTCACAGATAAGAACCAGTAAAAATGGAATCTTCTCATGTTGGTTAAATTCATGTTACAAGTTAAGTGATGTATAGTGATTGAATGTATAAGATAAATTAAAATAAAGATAGAAAATGGAATCCTGTTTTCTAGCATTTTCTCTGAATGTTCATAATAGTGAAAGCAATTAGCATAAAAGAAACACTGGTCACATACCTGGTAGCACCCACTGGTAGATGCTGCTGCTTGGCAGCTTGTGGTCACAGGACAGGCCTGAGTTCAATTCCTGGCCAGGCACAGTGACACATGCCTGTAATCCCAGCTACTCAGGAAGTGAGGGCAAGAGAATCACAAGTTTGTGACCAGGGTGAGCAACACAAGACTCTATCTGAAGGAGCCAGGAGTGGTGACACAGGTCTATGGTCCCAGTTACTTTGGAGGGTGAGGTAGGAGAGTTACAATATAGCAAGACCCTGTCTAAAACACTAGATAGACACAGACACACACATAAACGCACATGCATGCACACCAGAAAAAGAAAGAAATAAACATCCGTGGCCTTTGGTATTGGGACTACCCAGCACTGCTCCATTTGTTACATGAGCCTCTAAGCAAGTCATGTAACTTCACTGAACATCACTTTTTCCATCCATAAAATAATAATGCATTTCTTACACAATGTTGCTGAGAGCTAATTAAGATGAAATGTTAGCCAGGTAGCATGGTGGTTAAGGAGTTGGATCTAACATGGCTGACTGCAGTTCAAGTCCTGGAACTCACAGCTTAAAAAACACACCAGGCACATATACATGTGTTCCCATAAATCCCAAGAGGAGTATGGAAGTGGAGGATTCACAACATAGCCATTCTCCCCGGGGGAGCTTTCTCATTTTCTCTATCTCTCCATCTGTTGAAATACTGGTTTTCAGTTGTCACTCTGTGCCTGTGAACTACCTGGAGAGCTAAAATAGAAAAAATTATACTTTATGAATATAATGGCTAAAAGAAAATTCATGCCCTATTCATATAGGTCAAAACTACTTCCCCACCTCGGGAATACATAGTAATGATGGTTATACAAACTTATAAATATACTAAAAGAAACACTAAATTGTACATTTTTTAAAGGAGTGGACTTTATGGTGTGTGAATTGCATCTCAATAACAAAAATTACATTTTTGTTTCTAGACGAGAGCTTTCACTTTGAACTTTCCTCCTACATGTGATGCAACCTTCATAAATACTCACAGCTATAGAGTACTAAAATAGACAATCCTACTCAGTTTGTGGAAAACAGAAGTAGAGTACAGGTTTATTTTGATGCAAAAAATACTTGAAATCCGGGTATAGTTTTTTCATAATATGCATTGTCCATGAATTTTCTGAATATCCCAGGGACATCTTCCCCAAGTTCCCTTCTCTCTCAAGCAGACCACAATCTTCAGCCACAGTGGTCGTTTTCCTTCTTATCCATCCCAGGACAATTTAACCATAGTGATGGAGATTTAGAAGAATTATATTAAGTGGTTACCTGGTTGGTTATTTTTAAAAAAACTCTTCAGTTTTCTGAATCAGCACCTATTTTGCAACTATAACTAATGAACCCAGAGTTTTCTTCCCTTGAACTCTTTGGCAATTTATCCATCTTATTTTCCTCTCTGACCTGATCCTTAAATGTTGCAATTCCCTACATTCTTTCCTGGGATCTCTGCTCACCCTAAGTCAGTCTTTCTAAAGCTTTGGCTCAGGCACCACCAGACCAATAAATCAGAATTTTGTGGGATGGGTCTTGGGCATCAGAATATTTTTTAAGTTCCCCAAGTGATTCCAGTGAGCAGCCAGGAAAGAAAACTACTGCTCTTTGATTCTGCCACCCCAAGATCTCACTCAGTCACTTCCATTATCTTTATGCCAATGACTCCCAGATCTGAATCTTCAGTTAACCACAACCTTCATCATTCAAACGAACAACAGCAAACCCAGAAACTAAACCACAAAGTAAAACTTTACTTTCTGAATTAATCCAAAATTTAAAAGCATGTTGAGGACTAGCCATTGGCATGGTGGTTACAACAACAGGGTCCCACATGGCCAACTGAGCAGTTCAAGTCACACATCAAGTGACTTGAAAAACACGTGGGGCCATGTTTACATGCCCCCAAAATCCCAAGAGGAGAATGAAGGAGAAGGGGTTGCACCGTGATCTTGGGGGTAGGGGGGTGGTTCTCACTTTTCCTTTCTCTCTATCTCTCTCCAGCAAGAAAAGAAAAAAAAAGTTGAAATTTAAGTATAAAGTTATTTAAATTTAAATTAGAATTTTTAAGAATGTTTTTTTCCTCCCTCTTAGGATTCTAAGAGAATCACTAGCTGGCTAACTGGGAAACTGAACACATGCTAAATTAAAATACCTTTCTTATATTCCTAATAAGGGAATCTCCATTTGAAGGTCCCATAAACACTAAAAAAACAATATACCCAAAAGTGAACTCGTCATGTCCCCATTTCTCTAGACAAAACCTGCTCTCCCTCTCTTGTTTCCTATCTCAGGATGACACTTGTGACATCCACTCAGAGGCTGCAGTGAAAAATTTGGGAAACATGATTTAGTCCTTCATCATTCACATTCTCACTGACAATTATTGACTCCCTAATAGGTATAATATATTTCTAATATAATTTTACCTCCTTAATAGATCTTGAAACTGCCTTTTCTTCACCCCATTGCCATTATTCCCTCTTGCCTAAAGTACTGCAACAGCCTCAGTAACTGGTCTCCTTGACACGGTCTTCGTTTGTTCTACTCTACTACCCACATTGTATTTCTAAACACAACTGGTTTGTGTACCTAAAAACCTTTCAGAGGCTCTTTTCTGCCCTAAGGACAGTGTCTGCATTTCATAACACAGCCCTGAAAAAACTTTCCAGTTGCTTTCCCTGCTTCCTCTCGTGCTAGTTCAGTCCCTTCATTACTGCTTCACCTGCCTCAATGAACATTTTACCTCTTCTGGGAAATCTTTGGGGAATCCCAAAGTTGGGTTGGGTGCCCCTTCTATGCATGCTCATCTCACAGGGCACATGCTTACTGCATCACTACCTTGATTGTCACCCTAGCTCCAAGGAAGCTCCTTAGGAGCAGAGGCATTATCTTGTTTTTCACTGTCGACACAATGCTTGGCACACTGTAGGTGTTCAAAACTTGTTGAAATAATTATTTTTAAAAAATCAATGTGTGTACAAGAGCCCTTATATTCTTTCTCACAAATCCCTAAAGAATTACATTAACTCTCTTCGAGCAAAGCTAGAATGTTAGAAAGTAAGAAAAACTACAGTCAAAAAAGATTTTGCACACACATGCACAGCAGACCCTTGGGCTATCCTGCCGATATTAAAAGGCTGTAGTTCATACAGCCAACATTTGTAAGTACTTACTGTTAACTCTGCATAATGAGCTTGTATTATGCAGTGACAACAGTCACCTAGTCATCTTAAATTAAGAAATATTAAAGCATAAAATCTGTCACTTACTGTAAATAATAGCTACTATCACCATCTTCCAACACTGTACTCAGGGGTTGACACGTGTAGTCTCATTTAATCCTCACAATTAAGCTCTGAAGCAGATCATATTACAACCTTCTCAGAAGAAGAAACCAAGCCTTGGCAGTGTAAGCACCTTGCTTACAACACAGTCAGACTGTAGAAAGGCAATCATTCTCTGTTATACCCTTCCTTTGGGTAGGTATACTTCTTTTAACCTGTAGCAAAAAAATAAAAGCCTAACATGCTAACATGAAACTTGTACTGACATTGCCATGTCAGGTCCAGTCTTGCTCAAATAGATAACAGAACACAAAGTTAAGGCTGCTGGAATGTGAGAGCCCTCTGAGTTGATAAAACAGTGCAAATTCAGGGATTATAGTCCTATGCCAAAGGTGATGCTTAAAAGATTACTGAGTTATTTATTAGCATGCCTCCAGGATGAGTTTAAAAATGTAGTATCAAATGAGTCTTTCTAACAGTCATATATCCCACTGCGCTTCCTGTTGTAGAAATAAACCTGATGCCTGAAAGCACACGTTACCTGAGGGATGTTATTTAACTAGTCTAGCATACTGAATAGTTAAACTACCCTATCACTGAGTTCACCCTCCTGGAAAACAATATTGTCAAATAGTTTCCCTGGCTTGAAGTTCGTTCCTTGTTGAAAATCCATTTATTTTCTCTGAATAGCTTTTTTTAAGGAATTTCATTATAAAATCTAGCAGTAAAGAGCCTCACAGCCACAGCCTGCAGGATGTTCTGTTTGCCTGTGACACCTCTCTCACACCTGAATTACCCCTATAAACTTCTCAGGTATTAGTACTTAAATTAGTAACAGCACCAAAATGATTCCCAGCTAGTAAACACTTCTTCAAACTTCTCAGGGATAATCTCCTCCTACATTTAAACTAAGATTAGATAATTCATATTAATCCCTCTAGTTTTAGGTTCCCTCATAGTGTATAAAATAGGTAGCAAATCATTCATTCATTTCATTCATACTACAGACCTTTATAGGTTTATTATGAGCCAGAAGATGTCTATTTACTAATTCAAAAAAATACTGATTAAGCCTCTATGTGCTAGAGATTTAATGGTAAAACAGATACCTAAGATTTCTTATTCTCATATGCCACATCTTAAAACAGGGCCTATTCAGTGCATAGAGCCTTTTTTTTTTTAAGATAGTTTTGCCATAGGATGCACACGCTCACCAGAGAGACAGAGAGATAAAAAGGGAGAAATCACACCCCTGGGGGAATGGCCATGCCACAATCCCTTCTCCTCCATTCTCCTCATGGATTTTGGGCATGCAAGCACACACAACTGGCATGAGTTTTAAGCTGCCGGGCCCAAGACTCGAACCACCATCAACTACATGGGAGTCCAGCAACATAATCATTATGCCATCTACTGGTCCCAGTGTCTCTGAGATTCTATTAATCATAGATCAGTAATTCTCAGGACAAAGGTCAGCAAACATAGCCTGCTGGCCAGATCCAGCCTGCTGCCCATTTCTGTATGGTCTGCGAGCCAAGAATGAGCTACTCCATCAGCAGAGGTAAGCGGTCGTGATAGACCACATGCATGCTCCTGTGCTCATTGCTTTGCACATCTTTATAGTGCACCACAAGTCATAGCAATACAGTTATAATTCCACAGCATCTCAAGTATCATGCCTATTGCTGTACCGCTTTTTTTTTAAATCATCAGTGTATACCCATCATGTCAAACAACAAAATAAGAGAAAAGTAGACTTAAAAATGCCATGCTTTTAGCACATGCTGGAAGGTGGGTGATTTTGTTATTGAACTGGATCACAAAAAGGATGTTATTTACTGTGTAAATGCTGTGCTAGCAGGAGACAAGTGCCGGCTGAAGAACCCATCACGAAAGCAGTGGTCAGAACAATTACAAAATCTAAAACAGAATATTAAACCACAGCAGAAATTCCTCACAAAAAATAAAGAAATGAAAACGAGATTACAACCAAAGTGAGTTTCTGAGCGGCTCATTTTTTTTAGCCAAGCAAGGAAACCATTTACTAAGGGCGAGTTAATTAAATCATGTCTGATTGCAGCAGCTGAAGAAATGTGTCCAGAGAAAATAAACTTGTTTAGGACTATTAATCTTTTGGTAAGAACAGTTGTTCAAAGAGTTGAGGACACTGGGAGCAATCTCAATTTAAAACTAAGGCAAATTATTTTGAGAGGTTTTCCCTGGCTTTGATAAGTTGACAAATGTTATGGATACTGTTCACTTGTTCTTTATACAAAGAGCCAGTGCCAATTTTGAAGTGACTCAAGAATTAGCCTCTGTGAATACACTGCATGGAACAACTACAAACAAGAATATGTTCAAAGAAGTCAAGAAAGTATTACTTCAATATAATTTCAGTGGAATCTGCTAAAATGCGTTACAATTTAGGGCGTTAAAAATTACGTGTGGGGCAAAAAAGGACTTGAATAAAGTTACAAAGCTTGCAGAAATGGAAGGTGTCTAAAGCCTATGGTGAGTCGTTACATTATTCATCAGCAGGTACTTTCCAGGAAATATTTTAATCAAGAGACATTAAACCAGAAGTGTCAATGGTGATCTTCATTCTTAATGGTGATCTTTATTTGCTCCAAAACGCTCAACCATTGTAAACCCCATGAAGTTTTCTCAGAAATAGAAGTTTAATATCCTAACTCACCCTGCCCCATAGCAATGCCTTAGCAGTGCTCAAGTTTTACAGTTGTGATTTTCTTAGCGTGGGGTCAAAAATGATTTTTTTTTTCTGATTAATAAGAACCACTCTCAACTGTTATCATCGAATAATGAATAGCTTTGAAAATCAGTTTTTCCTGTGGACTTCATAATATTTTTTAATAAATTTGATTTAAAATTTCAAGGCAAAGCAGCACTTTTACATGCAAAACTTTTATGACGATAAAGTCATTTTGATGACAACTAATGTTGTTTGAATCACAACTAATGTCAAGATGCTTTATATACTTCCTGTGCTGTCAAAAGATAAAACGAAAAGTGAGATTTCCATTCCCACACAAATTTGGAGCAGATATATTTTCTGAGCTCAAACTGCTGTAGTTTGATGCAAGTGCAAAGGAAATTTCCATATTTCAAAATCCATTTAACGATGCAATTGAGGAGTTTCCACCTAATTTTCAATTGGAAATGATTAATCTGCAATGTAATGACATGTAAAAGGAAAATACCAAGAGAAAAATCTAATAAATTCTACAAATGCCTTCCAGGAGATGAATATGCTCGATTAAAATCATACGCTTGTGGATTGGTACCATTATTTGGCAGCACCTTTCCACATGAAAAGACATTTTATTTTCAAAGATAAGTATGGAAATTCTTATTCCAGATCAGCATGAAGAGATAAACATTTGTAATCGACTCTGATGATAGGGAACATAACTTTGCACCTCAATTAAGTGAAGTATAATCCTCTCCCAAAAGAATTCCATTCTTCCCTGCAGTAAATCTGTATTATATTTTTAAATTGCACCAAACTATTGTATTATTATATTTTTAATTTAATCTATTAAAATTTTATGAAATTTGTTGTCTCTTTTATTGTATAAGTACTTGCATAATATCTTCAATTTTGCCTCGTGGCCTGAAGAACCTAAATTACTTATGGCTCTTTAACAAAAAGTTTGTCGACCTCTGCTCAAAAGGGTTGGTAGTAAAAGGGAGACTCTCACAGTCTCTAAGGAACACAAACTGTTTATATTTCTCAAAAGTAGAATTGATTACAAAACATAACAATAAAAAATTGTCATAGGTCCAGTCATGGCAGTCCACTGGAAGATGCCTCTACTCACTAGGCTGAGACCGCATGGGAGACCTAGGTTTGATTCCCAGCCCACTCAAAGCCAGGCACAGCGGCAGCATCTGAATCTCAGCTGCTCAGGAGGCGGAGGCAGGAGGATCACAACATAGGGAAATACTGTCAAAAAAATTGCTTTTAGGAACCAGCAGTTAGCGTAATGG
The DNA here is from genome assembly GCA_026018925.1 of Tupaia tana. Lineage (NCBI taxonomy): Eukaryota > Metazoa > Chordata > Mammalia > Scandentia > Tupaiidae > Tupaia > Tupaia tana. The sequence goes on from JAKSZU010000003.1 coordinate 117,209,242, forward strand.
CTATGTTGCTGGACTCCCACGTAGTCGACCGTGGTTCGAGTCCCGGACCCGGTGGCTTAAAACTCACGCCGGGCGCGTGTGCGTGCGCGCCCAAGATCCCGAGAGGAGAATGGAGGAGAAGGGATTGCGGCGTGACCATCCCCCCTGGGGGGTGATTTCTCACTTTCTGTCTCTATGTCTCTCTCTGTCTGTCTGGCGAGCGCATGCGCCCTATAGCGAAAAAACCTCTCCAAAAAAAAAAATTGCTTTTAATTGGTGGCAGCCTGGTAGCACAGTTGGTAGCTCAGTGAACTGCAGTGCTGGCAGCCAGTTAACTGACCACAAGTTCAGTTCCCCAGCTAGCTGGCTTGAAAAACACACTGAGCACATGTGCATGCCCAGGATCCTGTTGAGCTAGAGCACTGGGGAACGAGATCATGCCACAATGAGACCTTATCAATGGTGTTTCTCTTTCTCTCTTCCTCTTTCTCTTTCATGCATGCATGCATGGTTACTGTAATGAATAAAATAAATATTTTTAACTGCCATAAGTTATTATTGATACAAATAAAAAAGTCTTACTTTGTCAAAAAGATTAAAACTCTTATTAAAAGATTATGATGCCATTTTTGACATTAAGAATAATAAAAAACTATTGATACAAAGGGGTGGATACCTCAGTGGGACTCACACCTTCCACAAAGACCCTAATGTCCCACACATAGCTTGAGAATCCAGGGACTTCAGGGACTACTCTTAGTAACAAAGAGGCGATAAGCAGAATCTACCAGCCTGGAGATTTGAGTCCTTTATTTATCTAGTCACCATGAAAATCATCTGGATTTCTATACAACTCTGTGGAGAGGCAAGTACCAAACTTACGACTGAGGTAAAATTTCCCAATGGGGGTAAAGGCTCAGGTCCAAATCTAAGTCAATGTATTTAAAAAAAAAAAATAGTATATGCACTTGTGGACAAGAGTTATTATTGCTACATGATAGGGTCAATTTCATAATCTCACATGGATCGAAAGAAAGAAGTTACATGCTAGCTGAATGCCTCAGATCAGATGTATTAGTTACTATCATTATTTATCCAGCCTCATCTGCTACCACATTCCTTTCACATTCCCTGCTTCCAAGGCTCGTCATTTTCCGCAGAGTTGCCAATCTTTGTGCACTAGCATAATAACATTCCTTCTCTCCAAAAGTATCATTCTTCCTTCACCTCCTATTTTGTTGTTGTTTTCTTTTTGTTTATTTTAGGGTTTATTAGTTTATTTTAGGTTTACTTATTTCCATAATTGAGATAGGCACCCTCAGCAACGCATCCCCAGTCTGAGCCAGCCCAGATCACAAGCACGCCCGCCCCCCACATGTACAGGCAGATCCCAGGACCCTTCCCATGTGGGTGCAGCTGTGTTGTCACCAACCTACCACCTGGCTCCTGTCCTGGTTATCTTACTTTATGCTCCCAGTCTCCATCTATCTCAGCCTTCTCTGCCCCGCTTGGGGCTCTTGACACTGAGCTTACAGACTGCAAAGTCCAGTTCCCTTGCTTTCATTCAGTTTTGTCAAACTTCCTCACAGAAGAGGACGATGTGACCAAAGAATTTCCTTTCACTCCCACTCCTTTAGGCACTGTATCTCTAGAATGAGCCAGGTCCCTACACGAGGACTGTGTCAGCCAGGTGACCTCTCCTCCAGGGTCATCTCTCACTAAGCTCCAGAATCTCTATTTCCTTCCTGTCCCTTTCACACTTTGCTTTTCCTGCCTCTCCATCCCTTCTTTGCCCTCTCCCCACACTGCTGTGCATAGCACCCTCATTTGAACTCCAGGACTGAATTCCGACATCCGCAGTACTCCTGACTGACAAATCTGTTTCACAAATTCTCATTCAGCCTCCTGAACTCAGCTTCAGTAGATGCACTTCTATCCAATCCTACTAGACATTGCTTCTCACCAGATTAAGCTAGGAAGTTCTTCCATCTTACATAGTGTGGAAGGGAGGGAGGGAAGAGGAAAGGAAAATGTTGTAAATATTCTCATTTGTTTGTTAGGGATAGAGAAAGGAGAATAAGAACATGGAAAATGGCCTAAAAACAAATCTATGTGTTAACAGAGCAATCCCCCTCCCCAACACCCAAGTCTTGTTTGTTTCCCCAACTAGGAAATTTTCTTTAAAATTCTTTCTCAGATTCCCAAAATACCATAACAATGAAAGCAGAAAATAGTGACAAGTCATCAAAAGAGCTGTGTGAACCCAAGACAAACATTCTATCTCGAGGTTAATCAGGAGTGTCTGAAGTATAAAACAGAGATTGGACAACAGAGCTCAGACACATTCAGGTTTGATGATGAAGCTGCTCATGGTTCTGTATTTTCAATACTTAAGATGGTGTAATATTGGGACCAGCAGTTAGCGTAATGGCTAAGTCGCTGGACTCCCATGTAGTCGACCATGGTTCGCGTACCAGACCCAGTGGCTTAAAACTCACGCCGAGCGCGTGTGCGTGTGTGCCCAAGATCCCGAGAGGAGAATGGAGGAGAAGGGATTGCGGCATGGCCATCCCCCCAGGGGGGTGATTTCTCGCTTTCTATCTCTCTGTCTCTCTCTGTCTGTCTGGCGAACGCACGTGCCCTATAGCAAAAACCTCTACAAAAAAAAAAAAAAAAAGATGGTGTAATATTAACACTAATTAAAAGAAAAACTTCAGATTTTACATACGATATATAGTTTTTGTTTGTTTGTTTGTTTGTTTGTTTTTAATGAAGCATCAGAGAAAAAGAACAGCACAATGACCCCAAAATGACTAAAATATAAGGCAGGGAAACTGATATTAGTTTTGCTTAAAGACTGAAATGATCTTTTCTAAAAAAGAATTATTTCCACTACAAGAGATATTTACTATAAGAATAAATATTTGAAACCCAAGTTCAGAAGCTGATTTGTTTTTTCTCATTTGTTTGATCGATTTTTAGTTTTGTCTCTTTACCCGCCAATCAGGTACCTTCAATTTCAATACGTACAGAAATTATCTGGGGATCCTGGTAAGATACAGACTGTGCTTCATTAGGGGCAGGATAGGATCTGAGAGTCTGTACTAATGTCCCAGGTAAGATCTCTACCTGCTGGTCTCTCAGTACACTTTGAGTAGTTAGACTCATCCTGAAGGAAAAAAAAAAAAAAAAAAAAAAAAAAAAAAAGTCCATTCCTGATCTTCTAGTTTCATTTTAAAAGTGGTTCTCAAACCTCAGCTGCGTAAAAGTCACCTGGAAGTGTAGTCAACCGTGATTGCTGTTGTATCTTGACAGAAGTGATAGTACAGCTGTGATAAAACTGCGTAGGACTAAATACACACAGTATGCATGTACAACTGCTGAAATCAGATATCTTTCAATTGTATGTTGATTCACGATTATCTAAAAATAAAAAAGGTATTTCTTTTTTTCTTTTTTAAGCACACAGATTGGGATGTGGCCTGATAATTTACATTTCTAACAGGTTCCAAGGTGATGCAGCAAGTCTGGAGACCACACTTTGAGATCCACTGACATAAAACAATGGTTTTCTGCCAGGGCTGGAAATTAGAGGATTTTTTTTTTTAATTCTCAATGCCACCCCACCACAGAATAATTAAACAGTGATTTTAGTAAGTAAAATTTGATAATTATTTAAAAAAAAATAAAAAGAAAAAAGCTTTTCAAGTGACTTTAATGTGCAACTAGGGTTGAGGACCTCTGAAATAAAATTTTAAATCTTCTGTATTCTTCAATGATAATCCACTTTATGTCATTTAAGAAAGATGTACGAGAGTAGCAAGTTTTCCACAGATTAAAAATTAAGACAGAAAACAAAAGATTAAAGTTGCAAAGCTGCCACTAAAGAGAACTATGTTTTATCCCAAACTCTAACTGTGATGTCAGCTAGTCATTAAAGACTCTACAAATCTTTTGTTGACAAAATTAAGCCTTATTTATTCTAGAGATTTTCTCAAAACAGTATGTGGAACTCTGATCACAGTTATTACCTAACCCACAAGGGTGTTGTGTGAATTAACGAGATAATGCTTATAAAGGCTTCAAGAATCTTGGAAGGGTAGTAAAAAAAAAAAACAGTCACACTATTATTAGTATATTATGCTGAATTTCAAAATAAATATAATAATCTATTCAAGGGAAAAGAAACATATTTTTGTTTAAATGGGGGAAAATAAACATATAAAAATTTAAATGGGCAACATAGTGGTAAAGGCATTGGACTCCCACATGGCCAACTGCAGTTCCAGTCCTGAAGCTGTCAGCTTGAAAATTACACTAGGCATGTATGTGTGCATGTACAAAATCTCAGGAGGAGGATAGAGGAGAAGGGATTGCAGTGTGGCCATCCCCCCATGGGTGATTTCTTACTTTCCCTCTCACTGTCTCTCTTCTATGAGTGCAGATGCCCTATGGCAACAATCTTTAAAATTTTTAAAGTGAAATCATAAAAATTTGACTGAAAGAGACCAAGACCAATTGTTGTTAAGAGTTCAGGATGAAAAACATTTTTAAGTACAAACATAATAAAAAGGTCACAAAATTATTAAATATAACTTTAAATATAACATTTTATACATTAAAACTAAAAATGAAATTGCAAGGCAAACTGAAATAGACTAGTTAAAACAGCTATCAGACAGGCATGATATTATCCACAGAGAGCTCAGAAGAAGATGTATACCACAACAATCAAAATAATTTATAATCTAACAAATGAAAAAATAATAATGATGAGTATGATTCACTCTTTCAAAGAAGCAACTATTTTTACTCAAAGTGCAATTTATAAGTAAGACATTAACATAAAAACTATTATCTCCTGGGTCAGCAGAAAAGTCATGATGCATTTTTTACACAGAAAAAGACATCATGACTTTTCTGCCAGCCCAATATTATTCTTCCTAGATATTCATGGAAATAAATACATGAAATTATATTTTAAAAAAGAACAATAGTAGAGTAAATGATACTGGAGCAGACGTATTGACTCTCATTGAACCAAAATAATGAGATCATCCTGAGTTCGCTGTTAAGTAACAACGAAAAATCAACATTGACAAAAATACAAAAGACTGTGTTAGAGGAATGAAATAATGATACAGAAGGTGGGAATCAAATGGCATGGCCTCCATTTTGCAACTGTGAATAAGGAGTATCTGAAAGCAGAGCTTTCAAAGAAAGCCCCAGAATTTGTGCACCAGAAACACCAAGCAGAAAAATAAATGACAGGAACTAGACTCAAATATTCAAGACTCAAGACCCAGTTTGTACTGATATGTAGAAAGGACTGTTATAATGTCAGGTTAAAATATTGGGTCCTCTGGAAAAATCATGATGCATATTTGCATAAAAAAAAAACTAAAAAAAATGTCATGACTACTGACGACACAATTTTTTTTAAGAGAGAGATTTTTGCTATAGGGTGCGTGTGCTCACTGGAGAGATAGAAAGTGAGAAATCACCCCTGGGGGGATGTCCACACCACAATCCCTTCTTCCTATTCTCCTCTCAGGATCTTGGGCACATATACCCCACATGAGTTTTAAGCCACCGGGTCCAGGACTCAAACTCTGGCCAACTACGTAGGAGTTTAGTGACATAACCGTTATGCCATCTGCTGTTCCCCAGTGACCTAATACTAAGACACCAGAGCAATGGCTATATCTATGTACCTGGAAAAAATAAAAATAAGGGCTAGCAGATAGCCTAGTGATTACATGGCTGTACTCCCACATAGCTGACCACATTCAAGTTCCGGACTCACTGGCCTGAAAATCACGCTGGGCACCTGTGTGTTGCATGTTCAAGATTCCTCAAGAACAGAGAAGAACAGATTGCAGCATGGCCACACCTCAGGGGGTGTGGAGAGATTTCTCACTTTCCTTCTCTCTTTCTCCAACAAGCACACAAATGCTTTGTTTAAAGATATTATTTGTAACATATGAATAAAGTATTGGCGATATTAATACATCAGATTTAGGATACCATTTATCCCTCTGTGGGGGAGGAAATTAAACGAGAGCTCACCTGACCAGGTTCTTTTCTTCCTCCCTCATATACACAGGCCCAGAATGCTCAAGCCCCCTTCTCTCCATTCTCCCTTATTCACCTGCCATAGTTGTACTCAGGCTTCAAAACCTAGATCACACTTTATTTCCTATGTAAATCTTTCATTTACTCTGGTTACTTGTTCATCTGGGCTTCCTCTTTTCTCTGTACAAACCACAATTAAAATAGTAATTACACAAATTTGTATATTATAATCTTGTCTTCCTCATGGCTCCATATATGAACACTGGAGGACACAGAATCTACTCCTGGTGAAAACTGTGAAGGTCAGTTACATTTGGCCAGTACCTAATGAGTATATGTGCCCAATCCTTAGCCGAGGGGTAGGTTGTTAAATACATTATGTGATTCCTGCCTTCAAAAAATACATATCTACACAAAAAAAAAGAGAGACAACTGAATATACATGAAAGAATTAGAAAACTATATAATCTATCAAATATTAGCATGTGATAGATAAAGAGGAATGAGAACTTTTGAGGATCATAACAGAAGTAGAATTCAAGGAGAAACTTGGAGAGAAAAAGAAAGCCCAAGGGGGACTACAGACTGATGTTTACTGGGTCTCTGAAAACTGTAAATTAGCGCCAACAAACTTCTCCCGTGAAGGGCTCATGGCAAATCTTTTCAGCTTTCCAGGCTATTATAGAGTCTCTGTTGCAACTACTCAACTCTGCTGTTGTAGCACAAAAGCAGACAGACAATACATAACTGAGTAAGTGTGACTGTGATTAAACAGAACTTTATTTATGGGGCTGAAATTTGAATTGCATGTAATCTTTGTTACAATTTACCTTTTTTTAACCATTAAAACAATGTAAGAACTACTCTAAGTTCATGGGTCACATGAAATCTGCATACAGCCCAGCAGAGGTGGCAGGTACTGCTATAAGGCTGTGCTCTGCAGGCTGGGACCACACAGGAGGTCCAAGTCCAATTCCTGATCCAACCTGAAGACCAGATGCAGTGGCATGTGCCTCTAGTCCTAGCAACTCAGGGAGGCTGAAGGAAGAGGATGAAGAGTTCAAGGCCAGCCTGGGCTGAATGACTTGCCCCAACCAGGAAGTCTAACTTCATCATGTCTCTTCTGGGATTCTGCATTCAATGCAGAATCATTGTACCAATCACTTTCATGAGTATTTAATTTGATCCCTATAACAACCCTTTGAGGATGGAGTCAGAATCTGAATCCAAGTCCTTCTCACTTCTTCCTTTTCCCTTCTTCCTTTTGAGATATGACTGTCTAAACCTAAAGAATGCACAGGCACAAACAGGCACAATGATTTTCCTTCAGGTGTACCTTTGTTTTCTGAACATCCCAACATTCTGCTGGCCTACTCAGAAGGATGCAACTACAGTTATTCCTTTCTTTTCTTGGTTCCTAAATAAAACCAAGTTTCCAAAATTAATACAGAGCCCTCAATTTTACAAAATTTAGTCTAGTTTCTTCTTCCCTAAATGGAGAGCACATCTCAAAACACCAGAGCCTCCTTGCCACTTTCTTGCCCAGTCATAGAATCTTGCAAAAGCTTATTATTGTTGATTTATAATTTCATTAGCCAAAAAACCTGAGTCTTATGCCCTTAGAAATTTTATTGTGTATTTGCTCTTCCAGATTATCTATAAACATGTTTAATAAAGATGTCCAGCAGAAATCCCTAGAGAGGTTTCACTGTTTACAAGTCTCTATCAACATCAGGCTCACACATTCTACTTCTTGTTCTCTCCATTAATACGTACGTCTGACAAAATATTCCTCCTAATCCTGTGGTATAGTTCAGAATAGCTTTGTTGTGAAACTTTTTAACTGACTCCCTGAAAGTCTAAACAAGCTATGTGTGTTAGTTTTTTCCTGGTGCTTTTAACACATTCGAACAGCCAAGCATATGATAAAAAACAGAATACTTTACTCCATTTGCTGTATGAAGTGGTAAATGATCCTACAACTTCTGGAGTTCACGAGTATGAATGAGATTCTCCCATCAATATATTGTAGGGTGTCCCAGTCAGTTTCATTAAAATGCAAGCAAGAATGAAATTCACTAATAGTAAAGAAGGAATACAATACTTATTTCACATTTAGGTACATTTTATTCCCTTGAGTTTCTTCAGACCCTTACCATGAGTGCCATAAAGTTTCAACAATGTACTTATATCCAGACTATCAGGCAGAACATCCTGTCCCCTGACTACTATTTGATCTACTGCATATCTCACCTCTTTGCTTCAAAAGACATGATGACAGTGGAAATGTCTATGTTTCAACAAAGACCAAAGCAAAGAATTCATTGAGTCTCCAGATCTCCTTTCTTCCCTGTGAGCACCCTGATCATCAAGCAATCCCATTGATCCTCCAGTTGACCTTCTGCCTTTCATGTATAAAAAAGCTTTTATTTCTGGATTGCAGTCTTTTTTGTACTGTTTCTTGAATTCCTTTATCCTCTGACTGGCTTCTTATTTACACTCGACCTGTCACACTTTGAGGTCTTCCCTGCTCTCACTTGAACAATCTTTTGCCTACTTCCCTCCTCGCCCCCTGCTTTTGCTTCTTTTACTTTATAAAATGGATGCAAAAGTTTTTATATGCACTCCTAATCTTCGATATGTGACATTTTCCTGCCCTTCCATTAGTGTGTTTAAAGCATTTCCAGATTTCCTACAAGTTACAAACTATTTTAAATAATACTTTCAATTTTAACTTAATGCACACGTTGATTTGATCATAGTTTCATTCTCTGAAGCTGAGTAATAATGTGATGGGTTTGTTTTTTCTGTTTTTGGCTTTCATTCTCCTTCAGAAGGTTGAATGTAATTGAGCTGTGAGCATTATTACAGCAGTGACAGATTATTTCCTGTACTGATCCCTGTCTAGTCTTAGACCCAAGTCCAGTACATCTACTTTCCTCCCTTAATTCTAGAACTTCTTGCCCTATGAAGCAGACTGTATGAGATGTCTCAGTCTCAGGGTGTGATTTCTCTCATACTGCTATTTGGTTGAATTTTCCAGCATGCTCAATATAATTTCACCACCCATACTCTAGCCAGTTGGTCTTTGATAAGGAGTCTTGACATACAATTCTGCCTATGGTTCCAGGAGGTCTAAAAAGCTTCTGAAATCATAGGCAAAGTTATGCACACATATGGGTATGTGTACTTTCCTGAGAAAGGATACTATAGTTTTCATCAGTTTCTCAGCATAAATTATAGGCAAAAAAGAAGAAGAAGTTTAAGTCACTGGTCCATTGGGGTTAGCAGATGGCATAATGGGTACATAGCCAGACTCCGACATGGCCAAGTACTGTTCAAGTCCCAGACCCAGTGGCTTGAAACTCACATTGGGTGCATGTGCATGCATGCCCAAGATCCCAGAAGAATGGAAGAGAAGGGATAGTGGCATGGCCATATCCCTTGGGATGTAACTACTCATTTTCTGTGTCTCCGGTGAGCACATGCACCCTATAGTAAAAATCTCTCTTAAAAAAGAAAAAAGAGTCACTGGTCCATAGTATTCCACAGATACTCATATTACTTACTGAGCATGAATTGCTCATCCACAGGGAATTTATCTGCCCAGCATTATTTTGTACATTTTTCTTACTCTCATTATACTTACTCCATTTTTATCTTATCTGTAATATAAAATGTTATAATCCCACTATTTTATTCACCCCTGATGTTCCTATAAATTTCCTAGCCCCAAAGTAGCAGTTTTCACTAGTTTCTATCAAGCCTTCGGAGGGGTGGGGAGGAAAGCAATCAGGATCCTTACTTGCTACCTTTCTTTCTATCTCTTCTTTTTTGTGCTTTCAGAGTTTGTACATCAAATATGTATGTTACTACTTAGGACTTCACATTTCTTTTTGTTTAAAGATGATTTATTTAATTTTATTCATTCGCTCATTTTAATTTGACCAGAGACAGAGAGAGAAAGTGAGAAAGAAAGCTGCCAGGTCTGGGACTTGAACCGCAGTTGGCCATGTGGAAGTTCAGGGCCCTTAACCACCATGCCACTTGCTGGACTTCACATTTCTACAAAACTGGCAATTTTCTGTATGGATGGATAGATGATTTTGCTATCCCCAACACCCATCTCATCAATACATACACCACTGAATCCCCTTCTCCTCTCGCTGTTCCCTCCACAGCCTACCACCATAACCTAACACCATAACACACATAGCAAGATGTGTGTCAAATTGGGTCTTAGGCTTCCTCTGTGCTGATCAACTTTCTTTCAATTTTTAGGTTAAACTCTACACTGCCACTTAATAGATTCACTACACACAGAATTCATTTTCTAGCCCCCCACATTAACACAACACCTCAATGCACCATTATATTTGCTAAACAAATCTTAGATTCTTTGGCAATCTACACAGTAACACCATTATAAGTTCTGTTCCCTAACCCCCAGCTTCTTTGAACTAAGACTGAACTTACTGATTTGACTCCTACAATGGAAACAAGAATAACATGGTAGGGAAAAAATTATCCACACCCCTTTATAGGTTCTCTGAGATGCATTTAAAATAATTACCAAAAATATGAATTATAATTAACTATGTAAAAGATAAAAAATTCAATGCAATTTTGAAGTCTAGTAAGAAAAGCTATTTTTAAGGTACATAATGTTCATAGTTCTTTCATATTTCAAATCCTCTTCTAATTGAGACAGCACACTGATACTGCTGATGTCACATCAGTGTCTCTCACTCTTCATCCACCGGGTATTATTAAATAAAACTACAGGACTGCTTATGATGGAAGTGCAAACACTTGTACAAGAATGTTTTCAGGATGAAAGAGCTCTTCAGACTTGTTCACAGTAGCTTTTAGAGGCTGCTGCTAACCAGGTAAAGCTTCAATGACCCCAAGGTGTGAGTGACAGCTACTCAAAGCGTAGAGGTCCTTGCTGACCAAAAGACGTCATCCACAGCAGTAAAGACACTAAAGAGCGGGTGATCTGGAACTTAGGTTGCAAAAACTCAACTGGGATTTGGCAGTTTACATCTTGAAGTTTGCTTCTCTTTAGAAATAATGTTTAAATCGTTAGGCTCATGGGGCAGCCAATGATATAGCTACACCAACAACACTAACATGCTAACAATTCTATCATCATTTTCAACACTCAGGGCAATTCTCACTGAGAATTCCAATGTGGATTGTAAGGAGACTCCTGTCCCTGTTGCGGTTAGAGGATCAACATGCTTCCCCTACCACTCTGTGATCCTCTGGATCTTTTCCCAGTCACGCGCCCTCTCATCATGCACATATTTGCCAGGCAGAAGAAAAGGAATAATCCTCATGACTTGGGGCTCTCCTGGTAGAAACTCTAAAAACAGAGGTTCCTGTCACAATTGGTGGCCTGAGTTACAACAGCTGAGAGACAGTGGTATCCATAACAGGTCTGGGGTCTCCTGAGAGTGGTGCAGGTAAGGACAATACCAGCTACCACACACTAAACACATGCTTTGTGCCACGTGCACTGTCTTTCTGAACTGTCACCAAAACCATGAGGCACATATATTACCCTATTTTATAAATGGAGAAACTAAGGCACAGTGAAAAGAAACAATGAACCCAAGTACTACTCTAAAGGCCACACTCTTAAACAATACATCTAAACAGGCTCCCATGTGTGGCAATTTCTGGAGTCTCAGCAACACAATTATAAAGAAAGGACAGAAGGAAACGCAATAGTTCAGGGGACAGTCCTGTAAAATCTTATCACTGCAAAAGTTTAGACTGTGTCTAGGAATAGCATTTTAGCATTGTCTTCCATAATTTTAGATATGGCTTTAAATAAATAAAATGGATTTTTCAGTAAAATGCTTTAAAACTAATCTTGTTCCTGGTCATCAGGAATTACACCACAATAAATGATGTTAGAAAAATGACTCTAAGGCTTAGATGTAAATAGTGTTATCAGTTTAATTATTTTGAACCAAACGAAATGATATTTAAGCTAAAATCATATTGTTTTCACCTCAATAAGAATATTTTCTAGGCTAAAATCACTCAAATTAAACTTTTCATTTAGTAACATTATAAAGTAAATGCCCTTTCTCACACACAGAAAAATACACATACTCACAGAACACGTGCAAGCATACACACACACACACACACACACACACACACCTGCTACTTTATGACTCGTTTGCTACCCTTGTTAACTGAAACAGATGATAAACCACATCAGACTCAGAGAGAGGAGAGTTTTGCAAGAGGTTTATTTATTTCAAGAAGTAATTTTTCTCAAGCTGGGCATCTGGAAAAAAGTGGAATTTTCTAAAGCATAGTCCTTAACCTTTTCAACTCTCTTTCTACGTAGACCTAACCAGTTGCTAGCAGGCCCTTCCCTCGTACATCTCTGAAAGCGCATTATCTCCCTAAGGATGTTACTTTACTGTAAATGTCCTATATTCGTCTTCACGGCTGGAACTAACTCCCTGCGAGACTACACTTGGGACTTCTCTTTCCAAGCAGACTTAATCTTTTTATAAAACCACCCTTGAGATACCCCCAAGTACTCAGAAAGGCCGGCACTTCCTCCAACTATCACGTCTTAGAGGTTGATGTTAATTTCAGGATACAGCCTTGCTTCCATTCTGGTCTCAGTAATTTCTAAAGAGATCAAATCTATAGGCTGACTCTGTGTCGTTGGCTCGGCAGCCCCGGGCAGCATCCTCTCAGTAAAGCCAGTCGGAGCATCTGCAGCGTATTCTGTGTTATAGTTATATAATGAGACTAACCCATTCAACAAGGGACTTGGAGAAGGGGGAAAGACAGTAGGCAGGAAAGCTAGTTCAACGAATGAAAAACACTCCCAGGAATCTCTCTCCAGGACTCTGGACCATACAGAAAAGCAGTTCTACCTTCAGTAATCAACATGTATATCAGTAGCTCCAAGGAGGGGAAGGAAATCATCCAATAACAATCATGATCATGTTCAGAGATTTTTGCAATTGCCCATTGAAAAATGCTGTCCCCATTACCAGGTTACAAGAGTGACATCTAGTGGACTAATAAGAGAATGGCTAAAAGGGCTTCAAATTAAAGCCGACTCCCCAAAGTCTAACATAAAAAGGAATCACCTGGGAATGTTATTAAAATACAGATTTGGGTTCAGTAGAATACGATAGTATTTCTTACAAATGTCCAGGTGATACCAATGTTGCCACTTCATAGATGTTTCAGAGTGGCCAGGACCTAAAGCATTTCCCACCTATTTTTACCCTCATGAGATAAGAGGGAAGGGACACTTAAGGGCAATTTCTAGGTTGAAAATTGGTCAAATTAATCATTAATGTGATTTTTAAAACAAACAGACAAAAAAGAAAATATGTTCCTATCTCACTAGTCCTACTCAGCATGTACACTGACAATCTCTTATCTGAGCAGAGTCGCTTTTCCTAAATTCCAGAAGAAAACCTAAGAAGGAGAAGGGCATACATATTTCACAGCCACAGGTATATGTGAACATGACGGGTTCGAGTCTCCAATACAGTCACTCCAGCACTTCCATCCTATGGGTTTTCTTTCGTTGTTATTATTTACTTGCCCAATATTAAATTAAAATAGCAATTTGTACTATATCGGAACTCAGTTCTCTTCCCCCAGGTATTGTGCGCCTGAACAGAGATTCGTCTGGGTATTGTATCAGTGCTAAGCACACTCAGAATTTCAACAAGATTTGCCCTGATTACCCCCAAGAACAGAACAGGATATGTAACTACATCCAAATCCAACTGCTTCCAGAATCCAGTCCTGTGTGATTTATTTGAGCCAAAGAGCCTTGACCTCCACGCAGAGCCACCAGGCTAGACTCTTAGCTGTGAGTAACTTTGTGCTACTCCACAGGGGAGCTCTGCGGTCCTCACGCAGACTCCTCCCTCCACAGCTGGTACCTCAGAAAGAGCCCTCTCCTTGGTTTCAGGTTCACAGTTCCAGGAGCCACAACCGTGATTTCCAGCTCCAAGAGGAATCAATGTCTCCTCCACAACATGCACACACAAACCTGGACAGTCTAGTCAACGCCATCCTTCAGGACAAGTTTATTGATCTAGGGAAAATAATATTTTTTAAGCAGTGGAAATTTTATTTCAAACAAATGAACAACAACAATAAAAGAGAAATTATTCCAGTTGATGTGGGGTTGGAATACTTAAAGATCTGCCTACTTGGTTTCTCCCCAGGCTGTGCCCCTGAATATTTCTCCTCATGCCTTAAATATTCTTTCCCACCCCACCTCCTGCCCCAGTGACTTCACAGATAGACAATTTGAAAACCAGAAATCATGAGTCTTGCAACAGCTAAAACCATCCCAAATTCCCATACAAGGACAGTATTGTTTCATTAACTAGATGGAGTTAGATAGAGCTGTTTCACTATAACTTGACTTAATTAAGATTCTAATATAATTTTAGCATATATGATCAAAGGATTTACTCAAAAGATGTACAGCCTGATTTCCTGAAGGAAATTTGCTTTTAAATCATAATTAAGGATCCCTGTGATGAGTAAACAACAGAATTGTTTATGCCTCTTCAATTGCTCTTGGCAGTCCTAAAGGGGAAATTATGTAGAAGAAAATGTCACAGAATTCTTCCTCAAAAGTGGGATGAAAAGAGAAAATGGCACTAAACATACAGCTTTATATCTGCTGCCTCCACAGTATAGTGGACTCATTTCCCCTGCCTCAGTTAGAATCCCAGTCAGACCACTTATGTGTAACCTCGCACAAGTTAACTAACTTTCTCTGCCTCTCTTTCCATATCTAAAAGTAGGGGTGGGGGCTGGACAGAGGCAGAGGAGCAAAGCACGACATTCTGCAAGGTGAACCTGCATAAGGTGCTGAAGGAGAGATTCCAAGCACCTGTCCAGAGGCCTCTCAGAGTCCACTGGGCATGCATGCACCCACAGTCCTGAGGTTGGAGTGGATTGCAGCATCAAGACCCTATTGGGGATGCTGTCTCTATGTCTCTGTCTCCGTCTCTTTCTCTCTTTCCCATGAAACAAATAAATTAATCAATTTTAAAAAAATAAATGAAAGTAGAGATAATAGCAATACCTATTTCAAGAGCTGTCGTTACAATCAAATTAATACATGTGAAGAAATTGACAAACGTTGCATAGTAATCATTTGTGAAAATTACCTCTGATGATGATTATAATAATTATGAATATAATATTACTAAGAGTAATGATCATTAGCACTTATTTAATTAAATATTCAATACTGCACTTGATTCTTTCAGATAATTTTAGCCGAATTTAGTAGGCAAAGAAAATATACAATCTCATCAAGTGTGCATGTACATTGAGAATGCAAGAAAAGCTGAGAAGATCATAAAGCAATTCCAGATCTGTTCAGTAAGATACACTACCTGTCCTGTGCCTCTATTTCACTTCTTAATGAAATGCATTTAGAAGACTATACTTATCAATTGGAGGTGATTCTGATTTTTAAAAAACAGTAATAGATTTTTTTTTTGAGAGGTCTTTGCTATAGGGTGCATGCGCTCACCAGAGAGACAAAGCGAGAAATCACCCCCCAGGAGGGATGGTCACGCCACAATCCTTTCTCCTCCATTCTCCTCTCAGGATCTTGGGCATGCACACCATGTGCCCGGTGTGAGTTTAAACCACCGAGTCTGGGACTCGAACCGCAGTTGACTACGTGGGAGTCCAGCGACATAGCCATTCTGCCAACTGCTGGTCCCCAAAAACAGTAATAGATTTTTAAACAGGCAAAAGTACATTTATTCTTTGTGTAATATGCTCCCCTTTTATATCATATTACCTAATTCATATAGCATTTAGGAATTTTGTTTTAAATTCAAGGAAGCCAAACTAGGGACCAGCAGTTGGTGTAATGGCTATGTTGCTGGACTCCCACGTAGTCGACCGCGGTTAGAGTCCTGGACCCGGTGGCTTAAACTCATGCTGGGCACGTGTGCATGTGTGCCCAAGATCCCAAGAGAAAAATGGAGGTGAAGGGATCGCGGCGTGGCCTTCCCCCCTGGGACGGAGGGTGATTTCTCGCTTTCTGTCTCTCTGTCTCTCTCTTTCTGGCAAGTGCACGTGCCCTATTAGCAAAAATCTCTCCAAAAAAAAAAAAAAGAGAGAGAGAGAGAGAAAGACAGAAAGACAGAAAGACAGGAAGGAAGGAAGGAAGGAAGGAAGGAAGGAAGGAAGGAAGGAAGGAAGGAAGGAAGGAAGGAAGAAAAAGAAAGAAAGAAAGAAAGAAAGAAAGAAAGAAAGGAAGGAAGGAAGGAAGGAAGGAAGGAAGGAAGGAAGGAAGGAAGGAAGGAAGGAAGGAAGGAAAGCCAAACTATTTCCAAGGAGAAGCCCAGAGAGTGGTGGCTACTATCCCAGTCCTGGCACATCTGCCCACCTCCTTGGACTGCCCAGTGACCTATATTCTTGGTATTGTGGCAAAGTCCTGACCAGGATCTTCAAACAAAAGCTTTTATTTTGTTTTAACAAGAATCCCAAATTCATAAAGATAAAAGCACACACAAGCTTTAAGGCAAATATTTAAAAAGCTATTTGGCCAAAATCTTCAGGACAAAAACAGTAAGGGATAATTCATGCTTTCATTTACCAGCAAAACAACTTTTTAAAAATGAATTTATAAAAACTTTTAATTGACATAATAATTGTACTTTTTTGAGAGAGATTTTTGCTATAAGGCGCATGTGCTTGCTGGATAGACAGAGAAACAGAAAGTGAGAAATCATCCCCGAAGGGGGATGGCCAGGCCGCAATCCCTTCTCCTCCATTATCCTCTCAGAATCTTGGGCACGCATGTACACATGCCGGGCGTGACTTCTTGAGTTGCCTGGCCCAGGACTCGAACTGTGATTTACTATGTGGGAGTCCAGCAATGTAACCTTTATGTCATCTGCTAGTCCCAATAATTTTACATTTTTATGGGGTACACTGTGGTTTCCCAGAGCATTGATATAATGTGTTATGAACAAATCAGGATATTTTTGCATATCCATCACCTCAAACATTTGTCATTACTTTGTGTTGAGAACATTTAAAATCCTGGCTTCTATCTTTTAAAAATACAAGAAATTTTTGTCAACTATAGTCAGCCTACTGTACTATAGAATAGTAGAACTTATTCCTCTTACCCCATTGTAATTTCATATGTGTTAGCCCACATATCCCTAGTCTCCCTTCTCTCTAGCTTTCCCACTAACCACTACTCTACTCTCTCCCTCCTTCCATGAGGTCAATCTTCTTAGCTTCCTCTCATGAGTGAGAATAAACAGCATTTCTCTTCCATAGCTGGATTTTATCATGTAGCATAATATGCTCCAGATTCAACGACATTATCTCAAATGATGGGATTTCATTATTTTTAATGGCTGACTGGTATTCTATTCTGTGTATATACCATATAACTTTATCCATTCGTCATCCACTGATGAACACTCAGCTTATTCCGTTATGTTGACTATCCTGAATAGAGCTGCAGTAAACATGGGAGTGCAGATACCTCTTCAGATGATGGATTTCCTTTCCTTTGGATATACACCCAGGAGTGGGATTATTGGGTCATGACCAGTTCTACAGTTTGTCAAATGAAGTGCAGATGCCAGAGATAAAACCAAGGGCCTTGTTTTGGAATATTCTAACCCTTCAGTGCTAGTTAATCCAAAAGGTTAAGGAAACCTCTGAAATGTATTGTAAATGTATTCATAGTCACCTGTTGTTTTTTTTTTTTTTTTTGCTTTCAGTAAATCTCCAGGTATTTTTTTTGTTTAATGGATAAACATCATCAAATTTCTGGGCTGGGCTAAGTAGCACAGTAGTTAAACCTTTCACTTTGGGAGCCAGATCCCTCACAGCCAGCCACAATTCATTCCTAGCTCTAGCAGCTAGAAAAATATGCATGGCACATGTGCATGCATGCCCTAAATCCTGACAGGATGGAGACATGGAAGAAAAAGGATGGTGGTATGACTGCACCCCATTGGGACATTCATTCTCTCTCTCTCTCTCTCTCTCTCTCTCTCTCTCTCTCTCTCTCTGTGTGTGTCTCTCACTCATGTGCACAAATGAATGTCCCATCTGGCAATTAATTTTAAAAAGCATTATCAAAGTTCATTGTAATCTTAAGGTTATAAACCAGATGTTTAAAATATTCTATATTTCGGGACCAGCAATTATCATAATGGCCATGTCACTGGACTCCCATGTAGTTGACCGCAGTTAGAGTCCAGGACCTGGCAGCTTAAACTCACGCTGGGCATGTGTGCATGCGTGCCCAAGATCCCAAGAGGAGAATGGAGAAGGGATGGCGGCGTGGCCATCCCCCCTGGGGGGTGATTTCTCGCTTTCTGTCTCTCTGTCTCTCTCTGTCTTTCTGGCAAGCACATGTGCTCTATAGCAAAAAACCTCTCCAAAAAAAGAAAAAAAAAATTCTATATTTCTCTCACTTTTTAAAACTGAGAGAACTCTCAAGAATTCTTTGCTCTTAATAGGGGAGGCATGTATCATTTATAGAGATGGGATCCGAACTTGTGAGCTTCTAAGAGACTACTTCTGATAATCATTTTTGTCATGTTTCATTTTAAGTGCGAATTTATACTAAATTTAACGTAACTAGACAATTCGGTACACTAAATTCCCTATTCCCTGTAATGATTGGGTGGTGTTGCTATACACAATTCTCCTCAAACTGTATTTTTCAATAGTGCTACATCTGGCAATAGCTCAATATGATAATTTTTTGAGAGAGAGATTTTTTACTATAACGCACATGTGCTCAACAAAGAGTCAGAAAGCAGGAAATCACCACCCAGGGCAGATGGCCATGCTGAAATCCCTTCTCCTCTATTCTCCTCTTGGGATTTCGGACACGCAAGCACACGCGCCCAGCATGAGTTTTAAGCTGCTGGTTCCAGGGCTTGAACTGAGGTCGAGTATGTGGGAGTCCAGAGACGTAACCATTACACCACCTTCTGGTCCCATCAATAAGATAATTTTTTTAAAGATCTGGTAAGTATTTTTAAAGGATTATTTTATTTCATTTATTAATATTTTAATTTGCTATAGGGCACGTGTGCTCAGCAGAGAGAGAGAGGAAAAGTGAGAATACAAGCTGCCAGGTCCAGGATTTGAACCACTATCAGCCATTTGGGAGTCCAGCACTTTAACCACCATGCCACCTGCTGAGCCCTGATAAGTTTTTTTAAACAAAAAAATACCACATCATGTTGCCCTCTTTTCCCTCTTTAAAAGAAAAAGAGACAAAGCTAAAAATACCATTAGAGGTACTTTTTAAAACAAAATCAGCTATGGGGGACCAGCAGTTAGCGTAATGGCTATGTCGCTGGACTCCCATGTAGTCGACCGCGGTTCACGTCCCGGACCCGGTGGCTTAAAACTCACGCCGGGCACGTGTGCATGCGTGCCCAAGATCCTGAGAGGAGAATGGAGGAGAAGGGATTGCGGCATGGCCATCCCCCCTGGGGGGTGATTTCTCACTTTCTATCTGTCTGTCTGTCTGGAGAGCGCACACGCCCTCTGGCAAAAACCTCTCAAAAAAAAAAAAAAAAATCAGTTATGTATGTATCTTTACTTACTCTGCCCCTAAGCTTCCATGGGTAGTTTTCATGGAGACTATCTCATACTTTCTCAGAAACTATTTCAAAGTTATAATTATTAGTTCAACTACAATAATAATAGGGACCACCTTTTATTGAGTGCTTACTAGAGTCAGGCACTGCACGAAATACTCGGCACACTCTTTCTCATTTGCTCCACCCAGGTCTGTTCTGACTCTGAGGCTCGTCGTCTCCCCGCTGTGTAGCAGGGATTGGTGCCTTGACACCAACGGCCTAGCTCTTCCTCATCTGGAAACTTTCAGGACTAATGCAGTGTCTCCACAGGAGGCTCAAGAAAATGTCGTGTAATGGATTGTCAAGAGTTATTTGAAAGCAATGAATTGAAACCATGGTAGAGAAAAACCTAGCACTCCCTATAGCAGAATTCAAATATATTTCTGTAGCAAGGCGTCTTATTAAGTTTGGAAACCTTTAGGACCATAATAAGTAGACTGTCTGTGAAAGAGGTGATGGAAATGGATTAGAAGGATTCTATCTGTCAAAGGAAGGAAAAGGCTTGTGCCCATGATGTAGCAAGCACTGAAAGAGCTACTAGTTTGAATATAATGGGAAGAAAACAAGTTTTGAAATCTTCAAACCATGTTTCTATTCCAGGTTAGAACACAGGAATGTGCTTAACATCTCTGGTCTTCCTTTCATCAATATAAATTGAGAAAGAAAAAAATTTATAGCTAGATCTATACATAGATACTTCCCAGTCACGAGTGTTTGCTGGTAGGCAGCATAATCATTAATCTTGTTATTATCAATGTATCAATTAAATTAAACATAAAATACAACCATATGCCTATTTTTCTTTTTTGGAGAGGTTTTTTTGCTATAGGGCACGTGCGCTCTCCAGACAGACACTGAGAGAGACAGAGAGACAGAAAGCAAGAAATCACCCCGCAGGGGGGATGGCCACCCCGCAATCCCTTCTCCTCCATTCTCCTCTCGGGATCTTGGGCACGCACGCACACGTGCCTGGCATGAGTTTAAGCCACCGGGTCCAGGACTCAAACCGTGGTCGACTATGTGGGAGTCCAGCGACATAGCCATTACACTAACTGCTGGTCCCCGACCATATACCTATTTAAATTGTCCCTCCACACATTCATGAGTGCCTTAGTGTGACCATGGTTTTAAAAAAGAAAAAAGTGGGACCAGCAGTTAGCGTAATGGCTTTGTCGCTGGACTACCATGTAGTCGACCATGGTTCGAGTCCTGGACCGGGTGTTTTAAACTCAGGCCGGGCGCGTGTGCATGCGTGCCCAAGATCCCGGGAGAAGAAAGGAGGAGAAGGGATTGTGGTGTGGCCATCCCCCTGGCGGGTGATTTCTCACTTTCTCTCTCTCTGTCTCTCTCTGTCTTTCTGGCGAACACACATGCTGTATAGCAAAAACCTCTCCAAAAAAAGAAAAAAGTTACAGAAGAAAAGACAGATGTATATCGTTTACATTTTGACTCTTTAAAAACTTTAATGTGGGTTAAAAAAAGAAAAAGATTCCCAGTGTTACCTAATCTGCCATCATTTAACAGCACTCTCGTTTTTCTAAGGAATGATACAAAGTGCTGCATCTCTTCAGAGTTGGAATTTACTGCCTGTCTGAGTCCCGGCTTGTGCCAAATTAAATACACAGTATAATGTCCCTACCAGAAATAACATAGCACAGCTTCCTGCTTGACTCCTTTGTTGAATAAACCCAATCTGAAGCAAGGAAGACATTTTATTTAATCATTTAATTGTTTTCTTCAACCTCTGGAGTTAGAAACTACTTCAGAAGAAAAGTTTAGAAGAAATCACCATGTAAATTATCAGGACACCTAAAGTAAAAAAAAAAAAAAAAAAAAAAAAAAAAAATCCCTTTCAAGGCTCTTCATTTGAAAGGCTCAAGAAAGAGCACAAAAGTAGTCTCATTAAGGAGCCGCTCAGAAAGTCAACTTCCCCTTGCTATTCCACATCACCCAAACTCCAGGGGCCCCAGAGTCCTATACAAACTGCCTTCGAGGTAATGGCATTGCAGAAGAGATGGTATAGTGCTTCCCTCCAGCAAACAGCAGCCAAACTCTTCTTTGGAAGAGTTTTATAATTTAAAAGCATAGAGAAACAGGATGGTCGCTCATAAAAGATATATCCAGGGGTTCAAGGAAGATTGGTGAGTTTTTTTAAGGTGAAGGATGTGATCATGTGCTTATACTCTGGTGGCTAATCCGGGTGACAGAGGAGATTAGTACAGGAGCAATGCCCTTACCTAAGCACAATGCGGAAAGGGACAACGTGTCCACTGTAACAGGAGGAAAGCAGTGAATTATATGTGGGTACACATGCATGAGTTTGGGAGGTTCGATAGGGAAAGATGAAGCAGTTCTCGTCTGCACCAAATTTTCATAAAGTAAGAGGCAAAGTCTTTAGTTTTAAGGATGAGGAGGGATGGTGAATATCCGAGGAGAGCGAAGAACTGAAGCAATCACCTCAGAAAGACAGAAAATAAATTATGTAGTTACATGTGGCAGGATTGCAGAGTGAGGATGACGAATCCACTTGAGAGATGTCCGTACACTGGGAAGGAGACAGTCAGCATGGCAGTACATGCTCTTCTGCTTGAGTGCAGGGAATGGAATAGATAAGGTTCAGATCTAATGAGCACTGAGATTTTGCCAGTTGAGTACAAAGACTATGGTGTAGTCACTGATAATAATCCAGATCTGGAACCATAAGACTCACAGTGCAACATTGACATCACCTCAAGTCAGAATCTGCATCTGAGCAAGGTCTCTAGATGACGCTTACACATTCTGAAACATTTTCTATGCTATTAGGGAGAGGTAGAAGTCAGTGTGGGCCCAGACAGAGGAAGACATGCAAATGGAGGCTCTTGGGAAACTGACAAAATTTGAGAGAGAGTTTTAGATATACACAGGTTATGAAATTAGGAGAGTTACCACATATCTAAAGGGCAGTGGCCTTTGATAATGATGTTACGTAATTAGGTATGTTCTTTTTGAAGATTAGCTATCTGCTTTCCCCATACACTCCTCTCCCATCTGTAAAACCCTCCTGTCTTTATAAGTATAATTGTTTAAAGAGCTGGGAAACATACCAATTCATTAAAAATATTAACATGAACATTATGTAATTATTAACCCTTAGGTTAGGTGCTTCTCAGGGGCAAGGTTCAATGGTAAAGAAGCAAAAGAAGCACTGAAGGGCCAGATGGTGCAGCAATGTGTGGCTGGACCCACACGGGAGGGTCCCTAGTTGGTGTCCCAAGCCCCTGCTGTGCACACTCAGTGTGCTCATGCTTGCCTGTGATTTAGGCCAAGGCTGGGAATGGGTCATGATATGGGAACTTAATGGGGGTGCCCCTCTATCTCTCCCTCAGAGAAAATAAATTTAACTTTAAAAAAAATAAAAAATAAAAAATAAAAAAAAGCAGCAGCAATGAAATCCAAAATGTTTTTTAAAACTCTGAATTCTCATAAAAGCATCTACCAATATGTTCAACAAATAGCAAAATCATTATGTCACCTCTGTCTAGTTCTGTTTAACTTACTCATTCTTTAAAAATAAGCCGTCAAAGAATAGGAAGGGAAAAAGAACAGTGGATAATCAATCTCAGAATTTAAGAAGTGCCTGTTTATAAAATAACACACAAATTAAAGATCATTACTTTTCTAAAGTTTATATTCCATGCATTCAAGGCCTATGATCTTTCAGATAGGGTTCAACCAGAATTGAGGAGAGTGAGCTGGGCACCTAAACTAACTTCTAAGACCATCAGGGTGTTCCATTATAGATGTTCAGCTCAAAATTCAGTCAACTCAAATTAGATGCAAAGCTGTAATTATTATAGAAAACTGAATTATAATTATCTTGGAATTCATCCATAAAAATATTCCCCAAATCTATTTTAACAATTGAAAACAGACCAAGATGTCTGAGCATATCTAACACTCATCTTGGTGTGCTAGTTTCATTCCAGCTAAATTTGCATTTATTCCTTAATCAGAGTGCTGAACCAGTTCTCCACTAAGAGGAAACAAATTAATTCTGGACTCTTAAGAAAAAACTCTAGTAGATATCTTATTTCTTACATATAATAAACCTTCGATCAACTAAGATGAAATAAGTACAGTATCCATTTTATGTGACTCAGACAATTCAACAAGGAAAAAAGTACATTTCTATCTTTGAAAAATACACACACACACACACACACACACACACACACACTAGAATTGCCTTTATCTTTTACTTTACAAAGTAAAAACCAAGGACTCTGAATTTATTTTCACCCAACAGTGAAATAACTAAGAGCGTATCCAGGATGCCAGAACTCTGGGTGCAGATGCCCAGGAGGGATAGCTGGGGTCTACACACAGCATTTAAAATGACAGTCTACTTTTAAAATAAGAAAAAAAAAAAAAAAAAAAAAACACTGTAAACTTTATGCTTAAATATAGTGAACATCTGCCTATGTGATGTGATTTGGAATTACAGGATAAAGTCTTCTAACTCTGAAAATGCTTTCTCTAAGGGCTGGCCCTATTGCTTATTGGTTAAGGAAACGGGATCCCACTCCGCCTACCAGTTTGAATCTTGGCCCTGGCAACTTGAAAAATACACTGAGCACATGTATCTCCATGCCCCAAATCCTAACAGGGTAGAAAAATAGATGAGAAGGAATTTCAGCATAACGAGGCCTTATTACAGGATGCTTTCTCACTCTCACTTCATCTCTCTGTGTGTCTCTCTCTGGTATGTGCATATGCCCTCTGGCAAATTAAAAAAGAAAGAGAGAGAAAAAATGAACATAGAAGACTACAGCCTAAATTTTTATTATTTCAGATCAATTCACACAGATCCCAACATTGTTTTCTGTTGAAATACCCTTGAGAGGGATTTCCACTATCAATGGTGAGTATAAATTAGTTGTTGAGATCCCTGAGCTAGAAGTTTGATGAAGAGAGCATACAGGTGGAGCTGAATAAGAGAACTGAAATCACAATGTGGTCCTGTCAAAGGCAGGATCCAGGAGAATATTCAACAAGGAGGCAAGAGGTCATAGATGGGATCCATCCACCCAACCAAAGTGCCTGGTTTCTTAAAAGAAAAATAAGCAAGCTGAATCTGATGACCTCTAACCCTTTCAAAAACATAAAGGCTTTTGTAAAGTGAGATAGATATGACTAAAAATCTAGGGTCAATCACCAAAGGGCTAGGGAAAGAGGCCAGCAGGTGGCATAGTTCTTAAGATGCTGGACTCCCATATGGCCAACTGAGATTTGAGTCCCAGAACTAGTGGCTTGCTTTCTCACTTTCCCTTTCTCTCTCTGTCTCTCTTTGGTCAAATTTTTAAAATAACAAATAAGTAATTATTTTTAGAGATTTTTGCTGTAGGGCCTGTGCACTTGCCAGAGAGACAGAGATAGACAGAGAGAAATCACCTCCCAAGGGGTATGGCCAAGTCACAGTCCCTTCTCCATCCTCCTCTCAGGATTGTGGGCACACATGCACCCGGCGTGAGTTTCTAGCCACCAGGACTAAGACTTGAGCCACCACCAACCATGTGGGAGTTCAGAGCCTTTAACCACTATGCCACTTAAAATAAATAATTCTTAAAAAAAAAAAAAAAAAAAAAAAAAAACAAGAACAACAACTACTAAAAAAAAAGGCTAGGGAGTGAGGGGGAGTAAAGTGTCATTAATGAAGGTTATAATACCACTGGTGAAGAAAAGAGAGAAGGGACCCAAGAAAATATCCCACAATTGCAGTTATGCCAAAAGACTAACTTGGTTTGTTGAAAAGCAGTTCTACAGTAAAATCACAGTAATGCTTCAGGTGTAAAAGGATTGCAAATAGAAACAAACAAACAAACCCTAGTTTCACACTGAATCACTGCTATCCTCAAATTTGGATTTTAAAAAATGACAGAAACACACAACACTCAAAAGTAGTTTTGCCCAAGGAAATAATTTCTTAAAACTAAAAGGATAATTAAGTGTTGATGTATTTTCTGGCAAATGAAAAATGCTGACCTTTATGTTTTCTATCAAGAATACTCGCACCATAATGACTACAAAAAAAGTCATTCCTTTACTCAAAAGACATTTTTATAATGCCTAGTCTGTGTTTCTATGGGTTATAAAAAGGGATACAATAACAAAAAAGACACCTATACTCTTAAGTGTATAATAGAGTACCGAAAAGTATATGATAAATAAATTAATAAATACAATGCGATACAATGCAATTTGGGCTAAGCAAAGGTTAGGGGTTTGGAAGAAGCATCATTTTTTTTTTATTCGTTTTGTTTTATTTTTATTTTTGAAAGATCACAGTGTCTTCACATATTCATTCATCCTGGCCAAAACTGAGAATATCTAAGGACAAAGTTTAGACGCTTAATAAAGAACAGCAGCTCTTGAACCATCTGCTTTGCTACAAAAATGACGTTCTGTCACACGCAAATTTCCATTTTACTCCAACCTTGTGAGATTATTACTGTCAGATGAAGTAGGTAACATTTGTTATGTAAGTGACATGGTTAACAAATCATGCTTTACAAAACAGCTATGGTCAGTGCCTCTTTTGGGGGGAAAAAGAAAAAACAAGGCAAATCATCATGCAAGTCCAAAAGTCACTCATTCTCAGCAAGTCCCTTTGATCCATTTAAGTGTCCTGTTACTAATCTTCTTCTGATGAAGAAATATGCAAAACACAGATTTAAAGGGAACAATAGAACCTTGTTATAGCCAGACATAGATACATTACAGAATTCCCTGGAGGTTTAAAAGAAAAGAAAAAAAGAAAAAGAAAAGAACTGATTTCCCAAACTCGCACGCATAGAACTGTAGATTACAGTAGCCCAGGCACAGACGTGGTCCTCTTACCTGATAAGGAACAATACTGCCGTGAGCTGTACCCCAGCGTTTCGCTTCCTTTTGGCCAATAAGGTAATTAGCAGCTACCTGGGTCAAACACGCCACCTATCAGGGAAAAAGAAAACACATCCAGTTGACAGTTACTCATAAACAGAATGTTATGATATGAAAAGGATTTCACTCCATTTCTTGCACAAGAAAAAAACTTTCCAAATGGAATAGAAAATATATAAGCATCTGTATTCTCATGGCACAAATGAAGAGCAGTATTACATTCCTGCCTGAGACTAAATAATTGTCCATTGCAACATATCAAAACAAGAACACTCAGCTGCTGGAAAGATCATCTGAAGCTAGAGATTGGCCAAGCAGATGAGACCTTGGGCCCGCCTTTGCTATCAGAGCCACAGCAAAATCCATCAGCAGCTATTGAAGGGTATTCTTTCCTCTCTACCTGTGTCTTTTCACTTTCTGTCAGTCCACTCGGAGAGCCTGTGCTGTCACTGAGCAGGGGAAGCTAAGGAGAAGCTGCATTCCTCTGAACTTCTCATTACATAAAGAAGTAACAATAATCAATCTCTGCTGTGTTTAAATCAGTTTAGTTTGGCTTTCTGTTATTTGCTACCCAAAGCTTATGACACGGTAGATCAAGACTGACTTTTTAAGACACTAATAGATAAAAAGAGTTCAACCAAAAATTACTGTACCTGCCCCAAGTTAGTCTTAGCCCCATACTCAGTTCAGTTGTTGAGAACCACAGATCTACTAGAGGTGTCATCTAAATCCTTCGAGTCAGCTTCTGACTCGTGCAGTAGCTCATGGACAGATCTTAGAAAACCTACACTGGTTCAGATTCATATGATAATGAACTAATGCCTGGTGCCACATGGATCTGACGCTCTGATGAATATCTATGCCTCTAGGGTCCAGACTATAGGAAAAGGTGACCCAGGGACTTTCCACAGTGTTCAGAAAAAAAAGGTTCTGTCCTTACGACAGAATCATGATATAGCATGGGTTTGCTTTCCAACTTCCTATATCGTCACTGGGACTGGGATCCTACCAAGGCAGTAATTCAAACATATCCCAGATTGAAAGTGGTTCCTGAAACAATCAAGGGGTTATTTTTCAGGGTTGGTGCGGTAGCCTTCTACCACCCTCTTCCTAGAATGGTAGCTGGGGCTCCTATGAAGAACGGAGTCTGGATGCATCTCCTTGCTGCAGTGGCCAGTCTCCTCTACTTCAGTCCGGGGATTTACACTCACTTTTATGTTCATTTACTGCTCTGTCAAAATTGGAACTGCCTAGTGGCAGCTGGTTCGGCTGTACTGCCCAGGTGGCAAAACTAATAAACTTTGAGTCATCCACTTCTGGACTTCCATCTGGTCTTGGGCATTTGAACCATGGAGCATTCCAGGGCTGCCTGGGGCTGCCTAGTGCTAATCATCATTTCACAGATTACTTCTGTGTCTTTCAAAATGGGAAACCAAATCAACATTTTGTAATAAAAATACCGTGGATGGAAAGTCCAGATTCATGGTTTCTAATTCATGTCAACCTCAAAATAGTTACATGACTATGGGTTTATAATTTAACTTTTTTGACCTTCAGTTACATTCTTTATATAAAGTCTTCTGCATTTGAGCTAAATCAATGGTTTTCAAACTTTAAAAAAAAAAAATTGTAACTTTTTATACCAAGCCAAATAATACATCAATTCTGATTATAAGCAGGTAATATACCAAGTATTCTAAATGAAGCAAAGGCAATCCTGCAACACCATCTCAGGTAGCGTGAACACAGGATATAATTTGCAAAATTGTAAATGACCTTACATTTGCTTCCACTTCAGACTCTATTATTATTCTTTAGAGTCTAAGAAATAAAAAGACAGAAGGGATGCGGTAGTAGTGATTTATCCATAATGCCTCTTTCTGAAATTGGGGAAACCTTCTTGAGTCTCAGGTTTTTATTATAAGAGATAAACTTCTTGATCTAGCTATGTTGTTCTTTTAACTTTTTTTTCCACAGAAATTCCAGTGAGAATCACTCTCTAAGGGGCTCTAATGCTACTGGAGGCCAAGAGTTCAAATTAATAAAGGTAATTCTTTGCAAGCCATTAAGCATAAGAGGCTTGTTATTTACACTACAATTTCAAAATCACTTGATTGTCAATAGACTAACATCAGCAAGGGTTACGTGAGCTAGCAGGCTAGTGAGATGATCATGAGTTAACCTGTAAATCTTGAACTGATCTGGAACAGCTGCTAGGGGCAGACAATAGCTGGATTCATCCAGCTAGGCTGGATGTCAACCTAGCTGCCTTATATCTTACCCATGTCTTATTCTTTCTTTTCTATTTTTGACTTCTGTGTTTCTGACCCTGCCCCATTTAGAGTGAGTTTGAATGAAGGGTCAGAATTTAACTCTCAAATTATTTTTAAATGGAACTCCATATCCATTTCTCCATACAGTGGTAATTCATGAAAACAAAAAGTATTTAGAATTAGCAGGCTCCCACTAAGCAGAAGGGTTAAATAAGATTTTAAGCCAGTTGCCATCAAAAAACAAAGTGTGATTTGTCAGTAACTACTCAGAGGCAAAGTTGGAGGGGAAAAAAAGAATTCTATTTAAAAATGAGAGCAACAAGGCTAAACTTAGCAACTCAATGTTCAAAGGGGGCATTAAAAATCTGAAAGTAATCTACTATTTACAAGAATGTATTTTAAGACAGGAGAAGGGGGAGAAAGTCAACAGCTATGATATGATTATGTATGAAAAATCAGAGGTTTCCTGGGCAATTAATGACAAATTTTCCACAAATTAAAAGAATGCAGGATGTGACTTTTAGGTTAATAACTACATAGTGTATATCCATTCTAAATATTGCATTAGATCATTACTTTCATCCCCTAAACTTAGCCTCATTATTTCATCAAGTGGACGCTATATAATTTACTCAGAATGTTGCCTTTATATGGTTTCATTTAAACAAAAAAGCCAACTTTGGTTTAATAATAATCATTCTGACAGCAAAACTATTATTTTAGATAACATAGTGGGTCCTGATATTCTTTTTGTCTAACCGGAAACCAATGGGGTGGTCAAAGCAAATCTCAAAGGACATAGCTCCAAAAGACTTAAGGAAGAATATACCCAGTTATTTATCAAAGCAGCCCCACAGTGTATGTCACCATATGACAAAGATCAAGTCACAAGAATAAACTTTTTCATCTCCTAAAGGACAACCATTTATGACATGTAAAACAGAGAAAACAAGGCTAGAACAATGGTTCATTGCATCAAAATAGGTAGTTTTTTTCTTCCTCCTCCCTTGCATACATTCTGGTCTTCAGCTAAGCTGACCACCCATTCTTCAAAATCTGTTTCAATATCATCCTTTTGCATTAACTCATCCATCTTAACCCATGTAAGAAAATATTTTCCCTACCTCTGAATGAATACCACACCTTAATTTACTTGACTTAAGCTATATTTTCAGTCTTTTTATTGTCATTTTTAAAATCTTAAATTAATTCATGTAGTACTGTTTTAACAATTAAAGAATCAATATTGACATTTCCTTAACTTTCACTTTCCTTTGTTAATTTTTACATTTTCCATTCCAAAACCCTGTCCAAGATACCACATTATATTAATATTTAGTTGTCATGTCTCATTAGATTCCTCTTGGCTGTGATATTTCTTCATGTAGTCCTAATTTATGATGACTTAGACAGTTCTGAGTACTGACCAGGTATTTTGTAGAATGTTCCTCAACTGGGAGTTTGTGATGTTTTCCTCGGAGTTAGACTAGTGTTATGGGGATTTGAAAAGAAGACCGTGAAAGTAAAGTGGAATTTTCAATATACGATAGTAAACTGTCCACAATTTCACATTGACCTTTCCCACCTGACCATGCTGGTGTCTGTCAGTTCTCTCACTGCAAAGTGGCTCTTGTTTGTCCCCCTTTCTATATCATACTTCCTGGAAGGATGTCACTATGTGCAGTCCTTTCTGAAGAGTTGGGGAGTTAGGCTCCTTCTCTAGTGCAAGTATTTACATATATTATTCAGAATTCTCCTGCACAGGAGATGTGTCTCTTCTTCTGTTTATTTATTTATCCAATCATCCATATCATCGTGGTCATGTGCATGTTTGTTTTATACTCTGGACTATAATTCAATGCCACTTTATTTTGTCACTCGAATTATTCTAGTTTGGACCATTGGGAACTCTTTGGGTTAGTTCCCGTGTCCCTTTGACACACCCCATCATTGCGGGTCTTCTGTTTTAAGCACTTCCGTACTTTGTGGCACTACAAGATGCTCTAGGCTCATCTTCATATTTCCTTTTTCAGACTTACAAGATAGTATCAAAAGAAGAAGGGTAATGAAAGGGAATAAATATTTATTTTGGTGTCAACCAGTACCATATTTATTCCCTCATTTATTAAAAAATATTACTATCACACCCACTGTGTGCTTGGAACTGTTCTAGGCAGTGTGGATGTAACAGTGGGCATGACTGCAGGGTCCTACTCCCATGAAGCTTATATTCTAATGTAAGCTAGATATGAACAAATGAAGATGAAAATATCAGCAATTATAAATGCTATGAAGAAAATGAAATGTTACAGAGGGGAGTTTTCTAGACTAGCAGATTTAATAAAGGCCTCTTTGAAGATGCTCTATTTACCTGAGACCTGATATGAAAATTAAGGGTAAATCTTATTTTTGTTCTTTATTATTTTTTTCGGGGGGGGAGTTGCTATAGGGCACATGCGCTCGCCAGAAAGATAAAGAGAGGCAGAGAGACAGAAAGCAAGAAATCACACCCTCCCCACCAGGGGGCATGGCCACGCTGCAATCCCTTCTCCTCCATTCACCTCTCAGGATCTTGGGCACGCACACACATGCGCCCAGCATAAGCTTAAGCCACCAGGTCCAAGACTCAAACCATGGTCTACTATATGGGAGTCCAGTGACACAGCCACCATGCCAACTGCTGGTCCCAAGGGTAAATCTTCCTACACAGTGAGATCAACAAGTTAAAAGCCTTTAATGTGGTAAAAGATGACATGCGCTAAGAAACAGAAAGGAAGCCATTGTAGCTGGGAAACAGTGAGTAAAAGAGGCAGCAGCACCAGCTGAGGTCAGGGAAGTATGCCAGGGTCACCTCATATCTGTCCTGTAGACCTGGGGGAGGATATTATTCTGAGTGTCACAAGAAGTCATTGATGTATATAATTAAATCATCTTGCTATTATATGGATATGAAGGGGCAACAAATAAAAATCAAATTATTTCACATGCGGGTGGTAATACACCTTCCATTTTATAGGTGAGAAAACTAAAGCCAAGGGCAACTAAATATCTTATCTAGATCTCACAGTTGGTGAAAGGAAAAATCATGATTTGCAGCCAGGTCATTTTACTCTCTAAGCCATCCCTTTGCAAAGTTACCTCTTTTCTGTTCAACCTCTCTACTCCAGCCCCTTTCACCCCAGGAAGACCATTTTTTTATTCTTTTTTTTGGGGGGGGAGTTTTTGTTTTTTTTTTCTTTGCTATAGGGCACGTACGCTCGCCAGACAGAGAGAGACAGAGAGATAGAAAGCGAGAAATCACCCCCGGGGGATGGCCACACCGCAATCTCTTCTCCTCCGTTCTCCTCTTGGGATCTTGGGCACGCACGCACACGCGCCCGGTGTGAGTTTTAAGCCACCAGTCCGGGGCACAAACCGCAGTCGACTACATGGGATTCCAGCGACATAGCCGTTACGCTAACTGCTGGTCCCAAGACCGTTTCACATCTGAACCCTTGGTTGTATTCTTGGCTTCACAACCATTATGAGAGGTTTTCAAAAAGTTCACAGAAATGCATACTATTAAAAACTATGCATAGATTTAAATATTTTTGCACCAAAATAAACTTATACTTTAATTCTATTTTTCTGTGAACTTTTTGAAATCCTCAGATAGTCTCTGTAAGACTCCTCAAATCACCGGCATGGAACGGAAGTCCTTTACTATAACCCATCTGTCCTCTGCATTTACTTATGAAACCCATCATCGACACTTAATTCTCATGTTCTTCTGCTCAGCTTCATTCATTTACTAGCTATAAAACATCTTATGGGGGAAATAGGTTAAAAGGAAAACAAAGGGGCTAGTATTCATAGAGAATATACCTTCATAAAAGCAAAATTCATCCTAGCATCCAAAAGAGCTTCTGATTTCCAGGCATCTTTTTTTTCCTCCTAATACCATTACTTTGCATGTCAAAGACTCCATGCAATTTAATTTGCTTCACTCTGTCTCTCACACCTTAAGGTGAGCTGATTATTTCAGAAACACAAAGGCTGAGGAGGAAAAACATTCAGTAGTAGAAGAGGTATTTTGGCCTTCTCATATCACCTGTATGCACTGCATTTATCATTTTATGTTTCTAGTTATTTCTCAATGATAAAAGTTCACACACACTAAGCACTTACCACACTGCTCTAAGCATCCTACACAAATTACCACATTTAATACTCACAGTAATTGTGTAACAGAGTTACTAGAATGATTCCATTTTACAGATAAGAAAAATGAGGCACAGAGCAGTTCAGTAAGTACTCTGCCTAAGGTTATATGCCTAGTGGACAAGCCAGAATCTAAATCTAGTCTGGATTCTGACATTCTATATTGAATTAATTCTGGGCCAGACTTCTTAAAATTTCTGAGTGGCCTTGATTCTGGGGAAGTTTATTTTTATTTTATTTTACCATACTACTTGTTAAAGAAAAATAGTCATTGAGCATCCTTTTCAATTAAGTGACCCTCTACAGATAAATTTGGCTTTAATTATAATACTTAGTGTAGTACTCAAAGTTTTCTGCTTTTCTGCAAATAAGACTTGGCTTCTACTCCAAAGTAATTAGAAATAAACTTCAACCCATAAATACTGAACTTGTAAACATCAAAAACAAGCACAGTCATTATAAAACTGTTACCTAGCAAAGAAAATATATTATTTACTTAGTAAAAAACAAACAAACAAATAAACAAAAAACCCATATCATCAAATCCTTCTTTTTTTTTTTTTTTTTTTTTTGGAGAGGTTTTTCGCTATAGGGCGCGTGCGCTCACCAGACAGACAGAGAGAGACATAGAGACAGAAAGCGAGAAATCACCCCCCAGGGGGGATGGTCACGCCACAATCCCTTCTGCTCCATTCTCCTCTTGGGATCTTGGGCACGCACGCACACACGCCCGGCGTGAGTTTTAAGCCACCGGGTCCAGGATGCAAACCGCGGTCAACTACGTGGGAGTCCAGCGACATAGCCATTACGCTAACTGCTGGTTCCCCAAATCCTTCTTTTCACAGCAATTTTTTAACTTAATGAAAGGAACACACACATTTACTACTCCTCTAAATTATCAATAACCATAGTCAAATCATATTGATGTTTCTTTTATATATTAATTCAAAAGAAAAGCAAATTTGCATTATGCTCAAAATTTTGCCCAACCAGCTGAACCAAAATCAAACATATGAAGAAACTGAATATCAAATACCAGAAGGTAAGACCAGACAGCAAAGAGAGACAGAATTTCAAAAGCATGTTTAGGATAATACATCAAACATATTTCTTACCATGAACCATTGACCCAGTCAATCATATGACTCAAAAAGTGGTTATAAAGAACTTAAAAAAAAAAAAGTGACAACTAAGTAGAAATGTGGAAAAACACTTAATGATATGGTATACTTATTTACTCCTGTGATGACATATCTTCAGTTCTAAATGTCTTCTTCAAACATACTTTTACTTCTTAAATAACTTAGTTCTTCAAAATATTTCTGCTCAGAGGATAAAATAATATATCTTCCTACAACACTAATTTGTAGAATTTTAGAAGTTCTAAGAATCAAATAAAAATTATTTTTGTTGACTGCTTTCTTCATGCATTTAACAGACATTTACAAAGTATTTATTATATGCAAAGCAATTTGTCAGGTATAGTAAGAAATCCCAAAATCAATAAAACAGAGTTTCATCTCTCAAGAAGGCTAATATTTATAAATTACAACAGAAATAATCAATGCCACATGAAACTCTTTTTTAAAATCAAGGAAGAATTTAAAGATGGCATTTGAGCTGATTCTTTTGATAAAGGAGACTTAAGTCATACAAAAATGAAAGGAAGGAAGGAAGGAAGGAAGGAAGGAAGGAAGGAAGGAAGGAAGGAAGGAAAAAAGAAGGAAAGAAGGAAGGAAGGAAGGAAGGAAGCAGCAGACGGACAAAGGGAGTATCAAGTGGGAGAAATACTGTAGACAGAATCGTAGGGATAAAAAAGTATTGGGTCTTTTTGAATGAACAAATGAGTGAATGAATAAGTATAAAAATCAAAACAAGGAGGACCAGCAGATAGTGTAATGGTTAGGTCACTAGATTCCTATATGGTCAACTGCAGTTCTAGTCCAGAACCCAGTGGCTTAAAACCCATTCTGGGCTCATATGCATGCACACCCAAAATCCTGAGAGGAGAATGAAGGAAAAGGAACTGCAGCCTGGCCAACCCCCTGGGGGGAGGGGGGTGGCGATTTCTTGTTTTCTGTCTCTCTGGCAAACACACACACCCTATAGCAAAAATCTCTCTCAAAGTAAATAAATAAATAAATAAGGCAAGGCATTAAATGTGATGATGAGAAAATCAAAGCTGATCATTGAGATGCAGTATTAAGTAACAAGGAGGGAACTAAGGAATGAATGAAAAGGTGTAGAAGCATTTTAGAGGATTGTATAAAGGGAGAAAGAAACTGGACAGTATTTCAAAGTGAATGGGAAGAATAGAAGTCATATTTCTGAGAATGAAAAATTTTTAAAAAAACCTGAAGTTCATCTAAATATGCACAAAAGAATAATTGAAAGTATGTAATCCTATGTAAGATGGAAGAGGATGGGAAAGAAAGTACAAGCGTAGAGATTCTATTTATAATGTCAACTCTGAGGGAAGTCTTTCCTAACTAACTGCGAAGGTCATTTTCTCTCCTGCATCTCTGTGCATGAGAACATAAGGAGGCAAAGAACTTGTCCAATTTGTTAGCTACTCTTTCCCCTGTAGCAGCAATGCTGACAAGGACACTATATGCACTCAATAACTATTAAAGTAGCGAATGAATGAATAATGCAGTTTTTCTTAATCTGAGAGGAGAGTCATAAAGAACAAATGTTTCAATGGGACCAGCAGTTAGCATAATGGCTATGTCGCTGAACTCCCATGTAGTTGACCGCAGTTCAAGTCCTGGACCCGATGGCTTAAACTCATGCCGGGAGCGTGCGCGTATGTGCCCAAGATCCTGAGAGGAGAATGGAAGAGAAGGGATTGCAGTGTTGCCATCCACCCTTGGGGATAATTTCTCGCTTTCTCTCTCTCTCTCTCTCTCTCTCTCTCTCTCTCTCTCTCTCTCTCTCTGTCTCTCTGGCGAGTACATGCACCCGATAGCAAAAACCTCTCCAAAAAAAAAAAAAAATGTTTCAAGAGAAAAATAATATAACCCCACATGAAAGGAGAACATAGAATGTTCTGGCTGAGGGACCAGCAGTTAGCGTAATGGCTATGTCGCTGGACTCCCACGTAGTCGACCGTGGTTCGCGTCCCGGACCCGGTGGCTTAAACTCAAGCCGGGCAAGTGTGTGTGCGTGCCCAAGATCCCAGGAGGAGAATGGAGGAGAAGGGATTGCGGCGTGGCCATCCCCCCTGGGGGGTGATTTCTGTCTCTATGTCTCTCTCTGTCTGTCTGGCGAGCGCACACGCCCTATAGCAAAAACCTCTCAAAAAAAAAAAAAAAAAGAATGTTCTGGCTGAAATTTGCCTTGAAAGAAATCCCTCTAAACTCTAGCTCTGCTCACTAGAATCACATAGAACAAGTCCACTTCTTCTTTCACTGTATACAGTTGGGATTCATGAACAGTCAGAGGGATAAAATAGCAAAACTTCCCTTAAGTCAGGATTGGCCTAGGGATGGGATAGGGTGTGTGAGTCTGCAACTGGAGTGGCTAATAGGTTCTATGGAGGAGCACTGGGCAGTTCAGGGGTTGAGAAGCTGAATAAAAACTGGCTCCCACTGATCCCTGTGGGTTTCCTTCTTCATTTCATGGACCGAAAGATGCTGTCTCTTCCACATAATGTTGTGGTTCATTTGGGGAAGAGCTTCATAAACTTTGCTTAGTTATACTAGCGTGGGATACTTTCTCCAGTTCTCTATTTGCCACATTTTCCTCTAGTTCTGATTGCTTCTGCCTTTATACCCTGATGATCTCCTGTTGTCATTAGTTTAATACTATTCAATAATGTGTTACCCACTTCAAAAAAAAAGGAAGAGAGGAAGAACAAAACTGTGCAAGTATGGAATATAGTACATATAGGTATTCCTTAGACTGATCACCATTCTCAAAAGCAATAGGCCAGCTTGCATAGCCTAACAAGACAGGGATAATGTGAAAATAAAAGTAATGGGGGACCAGCAGTTAGCATAATGGCTTTGTCGTTGGACTCCCACGTAGTCAACCGTGGTTCAAGTCCTGGACCCGGTGGCTTAAACTCATGCCGGGCACGTGTGCGTGCGTGCCCAAGATCCCGAGAGGAGAATGGAGGAGAAGGGATTGCAGCGTGGCCATCCCCCCTGGGGGGGCGGTGATTTCTCGCTTTCTATCTCTCTGTCTCTCTCTGTCTGTCTGGCGAGTGCACGCGCCCTATAGCAAAAACCTCTCCAAAAAAAGAAAAAAATTAAAAAATAAATAAAAGTAATGGGAAATCTGAGAGACATCTGAAGAAAGAAATCACAGGGCTTGGAAACAGACGGCAGGAAATAGAAAAGAAGTTGCAAAGATGGCTCCAATATTTTTAACCTGGACCCTAAAAGGAATGTGAATTTACTAATATAAATGGCTTTCTTGGCAAAGAAATGCGTGGGTTTAGAAGGCTTGTTTTTGCTTGTTTACTTGTTTTGGGAGGGGAATAACTTGATTGACAGCTTTGATGGGAATTTCCAAGTGAAGATACCCATGATTGCAGTCCAGCCGTTGGAGTCGTGGATGATAACAGGGATATAGTCATGGATATTTGGTGACCATCCACACTGAGGCTTCTGGTAGATGGGATTATAAGATAGTCACCAAGAATCCCATTCTCTGGTGTATACACCTTCGTGATGGTATATCACTTCACCTTATGATGGGAAGTTACTCCCATGATCAGGCCAGTAATCAATTCACTATGAGGCCATCAAAAGGGAGATTATCTTGAATGGGTATGGTCTAATCAAAGAAACCATTAAAACAAAGTGAATCTTGAGAGACATGTTTCTGCTGACCTGAAGAACAGCCTAAATGAACTCCACAACATCAGAACTGCGTTCTACCAACTTGAATGAGCTTGGGAAAATCTCTGAGTTCCAGGTGAGAACTGCAGTCCAGCAGACATCCAGATTGCAGCATTTTAGGCTCTATTTAGGCTCTATTTCTGGTGATTTATTAGGCAATGATAGAAAACGTATAGAAGGATGAAGTCATTGAAGTGGATGACTAGACTGATAATTAGAGAGAAAAGTAGAAGACAAGGGTAGGCCACTGGAGTCAATGAATGAAAGGATTAAAAAGAACAGGTTATAAAAATAGGAATAATAATAAAAAAAAAGCGCGAGT
Source organism: Tupaia tana (assembly GCA_026018925.1). Taxonomy (NCBI): domain Eukaryota; kingdom Metazoa; phylum Chordata; class Mammalia; order Scandentia; family Tupaiidae; genus Tupaia; species Tupaia tana. The sequence continues at coordinate 117,247,541 of JAKSZU010000003.1, forward strand.
ATCCAGAGGCCAAAAGAAAACAGTGTTAGAAGGAAAAGTGTTGAATGTATGTCAAATAGTCAAGTGAAATCAAAGATAACAGTGAGAATCTTGGACTTAACAATGGGAAACTAGTCTTTAAAGTAGAGGAATTGGAGTGGACATCATAATGGAAATAGTTAAGAAAAGAATAGCAAGTAGGAAATAAAAACTTCAAATACAAATACATTGTCTGGTTTAAAAAGGAAGAAATAGATAGGACAATAGCTGGAATGCATAGCCACATCACCAAAAATGGTGTCAAGTAAAGGTATGAATGACGTTACACTTTCCAAGACTAAAAATTGGTAACAATACAAGAGCCTACCTTACAGCTAAAGGAATGCATCTCTTTTAGTAGAATTTTAGACACTTTCCCAAGTTCATAAAAGAAAGATTTTGAAATCCAGGCATTTTCTTAGAACCATGAACAGAAGTATCTATCAGCCCTACATATATATATCAACAGCTTATAAACCAAGCCCAAAAACAAGAACAAAATTAATGAACTTATACACTGCCTACATCTGATCATTCTGATTAACTAAAATCCAAGAATGTAAAGGTGAATTTGATGATAACTTTTATGATCCCTCTCACAGCGACACAGTCCTTCTCTGGCCACATTACACTGTGCTGCTCTCCTGAGCTTTTGTGGAATGGTTCCCAGAATGACGGGAGACTTGCTAGACTACAATACACGATTAAGTTTTTTAGTGGTGACTCTTCTTTCAGACATTGTGACCTCACGGGAGTTCTGGGGAAAGGCATAAAGCCAGGTGTGGATTAGGACAAGAAATCATGATGTCAGTGACTAAATGATTCAGCAGGTAAAATATGTGTTAGATCATTACACTTCAAGCAAAAATTCATGCAAGTAACACAGGTACATAATGCCAAGGATTGCTGTATTAATTAATAAAAACAAAATCAGTGAATTAAAAAAAAACTCTAGGGGCCAACAGATACAGTAGCAGTTATGTCACTGGACTCCCATATGGCTGACCACAGTTCAAGCCCCGGCGCTGGTGACTTGAAACTCATGCTGGGCAAGTGTGCATGCTTTGCCCAAGATCCCATGAGGAGAATGGAGGAAAAGAGATTGGGGCATGGCCATCCCTACAAGGATTAATTTCTCACTTTCCCTCTCATTGTCTCTGTCTCTGCCTCTCTCTCTCTGATGAACACTTGCACCTTAAGGCAAAACCCCTAAAAATAATTTTAAAAACTCTAAGAACATGTTTTATATTCTTATATACTAATTTTGTTTTATTTGAAAGTTTTAAAAATCTTGCACTTTATATCTCACTTTTTTCATTCAACAAATATATACTGAATGACTACTTTGCTCAGATGTTGTGCTAGGTGCTGGGACATAGTGGTGAAAGAGATGGATTCTCTCCCCTTATGGATCATATAGTCTAGTGAGAAGACATACTAAGCACTCTAAGCCCAGTGACATGAGAAGTTTAAGGGCAGCACTCTGATTGGAAGAAGGCCTAGGAGATTAATCCCAAAGCTGAGTGTGCATGGCAAGTACATTTCTATCATTCTTCTCTGTCACCTCATTCATCCTCAACACATTTAAAATGTTTTTAGCAAATATAACTGTTAATTAATGATCATCTTTAAGAATTTGTGAGTCATTCCACAACAACAGGAGCAATGATAATATTCCACTACATATACAATCACCTAGCTAAATTCTCCTTTGTTTTCATCAATACATCTCACCAGAGAATAAGACCAAGGAAACTGATTTTAGAAACTCACAAACTACAGCACAGTCAGAACTCATCAACAACAGACTATGTGGCATCTGCTGGATGCCATAAAGATCTAAGCTGCAAATTATAGACATGTTTGGGCTATTCAACATTACCTCTAAGAGAACTCAGGGTACACCATTATCATCAGCCTTTGATGATGCATTATATCATGTACCCCTAGTCTCATATGTCTCTAATTCAGCATATTTGCATATGATCTGCATTCTAATATATCCACTGATAGGTTTTCATATGCCAGAAGACTGTAATATGATAAAGCCCTCAAGAATCCACTCTGCTTTGTGGTGTCAACTCTCGTATTATTCTCTTAGCCATATCTCCCACTAACTCTTTAACCACAACTGGAGGGCTAGACAGTTCTGAAAAGTACATCATTTTTTAATCTTTTTGACATCCTAAACGATTTTGTGAAAAGAAACCAGGTCCTGAATTAACAGTCCTTAGACTCGATCTTAGCTTAGCCCTCCAGTCCATTCCCTTGGATAGCAAAGTCCCACATCTGAAACATCACTAACTTCCTCAAAGCCTTGTTTGCATATCTTTAGGGTAATACTGTGAAAAGTGTTTTGAAAATACTCAAAAGTAAGAATAATGAAAAATTATCATTTAAAACTGAGAGAATCAAAGGCAATACAAAGCAACTTAAGGTTTTACTAAGCAACAAGGTAGTCATTTTAATGAATTAAATTGATGTTTTATATCTTTTCACTGACATAAAACAATTTCCCACAGATGAAAAACCAAGTTAGTGAGTCAGCTTTAAATTCCAAGTATACTGATTATTTTTATTAATCATAGAATAATTTCTGAACTATTAACTTTTTACCTTTAATGAACATTAAACTGTTGATTGAGAAAAATACCAGTGGAATCACTGATTAACTATCTGTAGTTTGACTATGAAGAGGCAAAACTTATTTCTGGTAAGATTTCTAAGACAAGTAATACCAATACAGTGGTTGCAAATTGTCAGCTCATAGACATGATTTAGTTTATTAATATGTTTATTTCACCTACATAGTAATTCAAAACTTTAAGAGAGTTTATATGGAAAAACAGCTTTCTTATTTCAGAACTGAAAACCTGGACACACTATGCTAGCAGTATTCCAGAGCTGGTCTGCACTTATCCACAAGAGTCAGACATTAATATCCCTTCTATTAGGGTTGTCTGGGAGGTCATGATGTATTTTTCTATGTAAAAATGCATCATGACTTTGCTGAAGACCCCAAAGCATGTTTTGTGGCAGTCACAATAGAGGCTTGAATTAGTTATGCAAAAGTACTTACACCATAATAATTTAAAAATGCTATATATCACAGCTTTTTCTTTTTTAACAAAACAGTTAAACATTTACCAGCACACCACCACTTTGGAACCACAATCTAACATGCTAGCAATTGACCAGAGTGAGTAGTGAATGTCCTCTAGATCAGGATGTGGACTCTCTAGTCCATATCCATCACTATTCCCTATTATTTTTTATGTAACTCAGTTCATTCATTTTAATTACCTGCTTGGGATATAAGCATTTGATTTTATAACTCAATTTACAGTTCTACTTACTCTATTCAAAATTCTTAGATGATAACATTTGCCCAAAAAAAAAAAAAAAAAAAAAAAATGAAGCCACTGTACTTGCTTAAAATTTTAAAACAAGTCTAACCACAGAGGTACATGCTGGTAGATACTGCTACTCAGCAAGCCAAGGCCACATGGGAGGCCCAAGTTCAAACCCAGTTCACCCTGAAAGCCTGGTACAGTGGCCATACCTGTAGTCCCAGATACTCTGGAGGCTGAGGCAAGAGGATCATGACATAATGAGACCCTTAAAAAAAGAAAAAAGTAATAACAACAAAGAAAGACCACACTTAATTCAACACTGTTGAAAAATTGAAATATCAGCTTTAGATTCCATTGGTCCTTTTTGTTATTTTAGAGAGAGATTTTTGCTATAGGTGTGTGGGCTCACCAGAGAGACAGGAAGTGAGAAATCCACCCCCAGGGAGGATGGCCACACCACAATCCCTTCTCCTCCATTCTCCTCTCTGTATTTTGGGCTTTGCGCACACATGCGCCCAGAGTGAGTTTTAAGCTACCGGGTCCGGGACTCGAACTGCAGTCAACTACTACTACATGAGAGTCCAGCAACATAACCATTACACCATATTCTGGTCTCTCTTTTGGTCCTTTTTTCTAACCACTGTGTTATATAAGCACAAAGAACATCGTAACAGATTTCAAGTCATAAAGTGAGAAATCAGCAAAACAATGGATTATTTTTAAAAGATAAGAACATTATTTACTTATATATTTTTAAGAAACAAAATATAAAAAATTAGAAATTCTTATTTCTGGGAAAAAAAGTCATCATTGTTACTCAAAACTATGAAAGCTTCTTGGTTTGTCTAAAGCTCTTAAATAGACATTTGATGGAAATCTTGAGAACCTGGACAAAAAGAAAAAAATTCTTTCACAAGACAAAGCTCTGATTAAATGACTCTATCAATAAGAATGTCTGAACATGAAACCAGATATTATGGTGGTCAGAAAAATCCCCTTTCATGTTGCATTAAGTGGATTCATATACAAATGACTGTTGCTATCCTGCCCTAAGACATACAGCTGAGTTTCCAAAGACAACAGTGCTTTCATTTATCATTCCCTTCCCTTGGGGCATGGACATCATAATCCTACCCACTGAAAGAAAAGCATTTTCCCATAACCACTTTCAAGGCCCCAAGAACAAATTCAGAAGACAAAATTTGTTGGGTGGAGGGTGGAAAAAAAACAATAATAGCTCCTATAACCATTTCCACTGATGAGTTTTATATCTCTGGATACTGTTGTAGCAATAATCACCACTACCATAAAGAAGGGATGACATGGGCCAGCTCTGTGGTGCAGCAATAATGTGCTGCTCAAGAGAAGCAGGATCTTACATGGTGAACACGGTTCAAATCCCAGCCTGTCAACCTGAGACACACTGGGCACACATTCAGTGGCCAAGATCGCTATGAAACTGGAGTGCTGGAGGAAGGGACTTATGTTGTGACCAGATCTTACAGACTGTAGTCCTTTCTCTCACTGTTTCTTTCCCTGTCTTTCTCCTTCTGTCTCTCTTCCTCTTTCATGTGAATGCACACATGCTCTATCATGAACTGAAGAAAAATTTAAGAAAAGAAGGAGCAATATGAGCATGTCAGGAGTCTCTACCCCAATTCACTACATTTAAAAATCTATCTTCTTCCTCTACTTCTCACCCAACTTGTTTGCAGTCTCAGACCTACCTTAGAATGTTATTGATCAAGATGTTCAAAAATCACTATTTGGAATCTACCCTAGTCACAAAATTATAAGGCCAATTTTACTATAGCAAGAAAACAAATTAAAGAAACAAAAAGGAAGAGAAGAAGGAAGGAAATGAGTCATGCATCTTTTTAGATTGCTTTGTTTGTTTGTTTGTTTCCCAGCAGGAACCTGCACTTGCATCTTTATCAGAGATATTGGTCAATAAGTTTATATTTTTGTTGTTGTGTTTTTGTGTTCAGTATCAAGGTGATGAATTCGGTAGGATGATGAGTTTGAATGAATTACCTCCATTTGGATCTTTTGGAATAATTTGAGGAGAATTATGTTAATACTTTTTTTAAAGGATTTGTATCATTCAACAGTAAGAGCTTAGACCTGGTCTTTTCTTTGTTGAGAGACTATTATTACTGATTCAGTCTCATTGCTTATTATTGGATTATTCGAACTTTCTATAACTTCCTGGTTTCAATCTAGGTACTCTAAATTTGTCCAGAAATTTGTTCATTTCTTCTAGGTTTTCCAGTTTATAGTTGCTCTTAGTAATTCCCTATGGTCTTTTGTTGTAAATGTTGTGGCATTTTTTTGTACTGTTCCATTCCATTTGTGAATTTATTTACCTGAGTCTTCTCTTTCTTAGTTAATTTAGGTAATGACTTGTCAACTGTGCTTATCCTTTTATTTTAATTTCATTGATTTTTGTTGTTGTTTCTTTACTCTTTTTTATTCTCCATTTTATTTATTCCTGACTTTATTTTTATTTTTTTTTTCTTCTCTTACTTTTGGGTTTCTTGATTATTCAGTTCTTGAGATTCTGGTTATTTATCTGCAATCTTTCTTGGTTTTTATTCCTAATGAACACTACTTACTATAAAATTTCCAATAAATATTGCCTTTGCTATATCTGACAAGCTCCAGAATGTAGTATTTTTGTTATCATTTGTTTCAAGAATTTTTTTAAATTTCATCAGTAGATTCAAAATCATTCTGGAGCAAGTTGTTTAGTTTCCACATATTTATATATATTCAAGAGTTCTTTTTGTTTGATTTCAAGCTTAATTTTATTATGGAGAAGATGCTAGTTATGATTTCTATTCTTTTAAATTTATATAGACTTGTTTTGTGCCTTTCAATGTGATCAATGCTAAAAATATTTGTATGCTGCTGAAAAAAATGTATATTCTGTATTATTCAGGTGAAATGGTTTATGGTTTATGATATCATTTAACTCCAGTGTTTCTTTGTTTACCTTTAGTTTGGATGATCTATCCAATGGTGAAAGTAGGGTATTTATGTCCCTAATTATCAATATGTTAGAGTTTATGTCTCCATTTAGGTCTAACAGTCATTGTAGTCATTGTTTTATGTATTTGGGTGCCCTGATGTTGGGTGTGTAAATATTTATGATTGTTAGATTTAAATGAGTTGACCTCTTTAATGACCTTTGCCATGTTTACAGATTTTTTTAGCTTAAAGTCTATTTTATCTGATATTATTAACCTACTTTTTTGTTTATTTTGTTTCATTTGCATGAAATGATTTTTCCAACTTGTACTCTAAGTTTGTGTGTGTCTTTACCAGTGAGGTGTGTTTCTTGCAAGCAGTATTTTTACTATAACATGTCTTTGAGAAGAGTTTCTTATGTTCGACCTGTTTAGCATCCTTTGAATTTCCTGTATCTGGGTGTCTCTATCTCTACACATTTGGGGAGTTTTCAATTGATAATTCATGAAATAGATATTCTCATGCCTTTTCCTATCTCTTCACCTTCTGGGATACTCATTATGCAACTACTTGCTCATGAAATTTTGTTCCATAATTTTTATATGTTCACTTTTAAAGGATTTTTTTTGTTTTCTTTCTTTCTTTCTTTCTTTCTTTCTTTTTTCTTTTTTTGATAGTTTGGAGTATTTCAAAGTTTGTGTCTTCAAGTTTAGAGATTTATTTTTCTGCATGGTCTAACCTATTGTTAATGCTCTCTATGGAATTTTTTATTTCCTTATATTTATATTCTTTCTCTCCAGAATTACTGTTTGATTCTTTTTTAAGATGTTTATTTCTCTATTGAATCTCCCTTCCATGTCATGCATTATTTTTCTTCTCTAAAATTGTCTGTGTTCTCTCTTATCTGACTGAATTTTGTTACCATCAATATTCGAAAATTCATTTCTAACACTACTGTGATTTCCTGCATTTTGTTCATTGTTAGTGTGAAACCTCTCTTTGAGGGAGAGATAGATCCTTGTTTTTTGATGTTCCCTGTGTCCCTGCATTGATTTCTTGGGAGCTGAGGGAGTACTTACTTCTTTGTAATTTCTGGGTTAGGTTTTAGAGTGGCAGTGTTTTGTTTTGTTTTGTTTTATATTACTCGGGCCATTGTTTCTTAAAGACTGCATTTTCAGAAACACGAGTGATAGTAGTGTGGGCCTCCAGGCCAGCATTTTTCAGTTCTACATGAGCTTAGTGTTGTGCCTATATGGGAGTAAGGTATCCTCAAAACAATGGCAATTGCTGTTCTGAAGGGCGGTTGCCTGAATTCTCAGAACTTATGTAGGGAGCAGGAATCTCCTCTTAGGGAGGGAGCTGAGTTAAAATACCAGTCCTCTGTCTCAAGTAAGTCACATGATGTTTTGAGAAGCTGTGACTTCCTGGGTGGTTAATTGTTTAGTTAGCCATTTGTGTGCAATCCATGGAGATAGAGAAAGCTTCTACCCCTAGTGCCTGACTCTCTCCATCACCACAGCACCCTCTGCAGGTGGTTTGATGGAGGCTGGTGCAGCAAGAATTGTTTGTATAGGAGGAGGTTAGGCATAACCTCTAACAAGGCTGTGAAGCTGAGTAGTAGCAATGTCCTACCACTCTGCAGCTGGAGGTTGGAGCTGGACCTGCCACACATCTGTGCAATTAGAAGGTGGACCCAGAGTTCCGGGCTCCAGGCGGACTCAGGCTGCAGGCCCAACCCTTCTGAATCTCCACGCATCCCCACCGTTTCTCCTCCTTGGACCCCAGGTTGGTTGTCTGGGACTTTAAGGCGAACTCCCACCCCACCCCACCCGCAACCCGGATCAAGCCGGCCAGCAGTTCCGGGCTCCAGGAGGACTCAGGCTGCAGGCCCAACCCTTCTGAATCTCCACGCATCCCCACCGTTTCTCCTCCTTGGACCCCAGGTTGGTTGTCTGGGACTTTAAGGCGAACTCCCACCCCACCCCACCCGCAACCCGGTTCAAGCCGGCCAGCAGTTCCGGGCTCCAGGCCGACTCAGGCTGCATGCCCGACCAACCTGGTCTTGTCACTCATCTTCTGACCCTTTCCCACTAGTCTTTGGACTCTTTGAATTGTAGTGACGCGCGCCGCGCGGTTTCCTTTTTTCATTCTGTTTTTCTTTGCTTTTGGGGTGTTGCTTATTCAGTCAATTGAAGGCTCACCTCTCCTTAGAGACAGTGAGGACTTTGGGCCATCCAGGGTAGTGGCAACAGTTAATGGTAATTGTGAGCAACAGGTAGGCCAACCATAAGGGAAATTATCAATTTTCTAAGCCTGTACAACTTTTAACAATCAGTTAGAAAGAAACATATAGATTACCTGATGACTAGGAACAATCGCAGAGGCTCAAGAAATATGAGCAACCAAGAAAAGGCCTCTCCCCCAAGGGAAATCATCAAAGCTACACCACCCACAGTGAATACAATGGACGTCGTGGACATGTCTGATAAGGAATTCAGATTATTTGTAGTGACCAAACTAACTGAGATGGAAGAGAAAAGAGACAAGGAGCTCCAGGAGATGAGGAAGTCCTTCAATGACTTGAAAGAAGAAATGGATACCTTAAACAAGAACCAGATGGAACTTTTAGGATTGAAGAATGTGATACAGGAAATCAAAACCTCCCTTGAAAGTATTAAAAGTAGGTTAGACCAAGCAGAAGATCGAATCTCCAACGTAGAAGACAAAATATCTGACCTAGAAAAAAGTATCAAGAAGATTGAGAAAACAACCATGAAAAATGAGGATAATATACGAGGAATACTGGATACTATTAAGCGCCCCAACATCCGGATAATTGGTATTCCAAAAGAGGAAGAAAATAATAAGGGCCTAGATAATTTATTTCACGAAATCCTGGAAGAAAACTTTCCAAATCTAGAAAGGCATTCAAGTATCCAGACCCAGGAAATACATAGGACCCCGGGTAGAATCAACCCAAGAAGATCTTCTCCAAGGCACATTATAGCCAGACTGGCAAAAACAACAGATAAAGACAAGATACTAAAGTTGGCAAGAGGGAAACGCCAGGTTACTTACAAAGGTCACCCCATCAGGCTAACATCGGATCTCTCGGCCGAAACAATGCAGGAAAGGAAAGAAGGGGGAAGCATAGTAAAAGTGTTGAGTGAAAAACAATTTCAACCAAGAATACTATACCCGGCAAAATTATCTTTCATATGGGAAAAAAAGATAAAAACATTCTCGAATAAACAAAATTTGAAGGAATTTACCAACTCCAGACCAGCTCTTCAAGAAGTTCTGAAGGGAGTATTATATCAGGAAAGCTAAAAATCAGAGACAGTTATACGAGAACAAAAAGCAATCAAGATAATGGCTCACTTAATGATAGGATCGGGTATGGAAATATCAATAATTACATTGAATGTCAATGGATTAAATTCTCCAGTTAAGAGACATAGGCTGGCTGAATGGATAAGAAAACAGAAACCCTCTATCTGTTGCCTACAAGAAACTCACCTTATGGATAAAGACATACATAGACTAACAGTCAAGGGCTGGAAAAAGATACTCCATGCAAATGGAAATCAAAAAAAGGCTGGAGTAGCGATATTGATCTCAGACAAAATAGATTTCAAGACAAAGACTGTAAGAAGAGACAAAGAAGGGCATTATATAATAGTAAATGGGGTAATCCAGCAAGAAGACATAACCCTTATAAATATCTATGCACCCAACTCAGGTGCACCTAAATATGTGAAGGAAAGATTGCTGGAGCTAAAAGGAGAAATAGGGAGAAATACTATAATTGTTGGAGATCTCAACACCCCATTATCTCCTATAGACAGATCTTCTAGACAGAAAATAAATAGAGAGATACAGGACTTAAATGATAATATAAATGGAATGGGCTTGACAGATATCTATAGAACTTTCCACCCTACATCCACAACATATACATTTTTCTCACCCCGACATGGGACCTTTTCAAAGATAGATCATATATTAGGACACAAATCAAGCCTTTATAGATTCAAAGGCATAGAAACTGTACCCAGCATCTTCTCTGACCATGATGGAATTAAACTCAATATTAATTTCAAGACACAACCCCGAAGATACACAAACACATGGAGACTGAAAAAAAAAAAAAAAAAAGAAGAAGGTGGACCCAGAAATGTGTGCATCTGCCCTCTGGGCCCCAGGAATAAGCTGTGGAAAACTTGTGGGAAACTGCATATGTCTGTGGTAGAAGCTGCACAGGTCCAGTGGCATGAGCTGTGTGGGTTTGCTGGCCTGTTGAGTTTTTGCAGCTGGGAGGCAGATACAGAGTTGCCATGCATCTTTAGGGCCAGGGAGCAAGGCTAAACTTCCCAAGTCTGTCCATGCTTCTGCCTACACATTTACTGGAACAAGCTACATGAGTCTGGCCACATACACTATGCCAGTTCACCAGTCTATGTACCTCTCTGCAGCTCAGAGGACAACCTGGAGTTGTGCTCAGCTGTGGCTTACTGGGATCTCCCTATGCTGGCCTGCAGGACTGGTCCGCAGGACTGAAGTTTACATCTTCCACTCAAGACATGGTACCCCCCAAGAACTCCCCACAATTCTCCTCCTTAATTCTGTCAGTGTTACCTTACTCCTCTGCTCCATTTGCCGTCATCTATCCAACTTCTGGAGGCTTTCCTACTCTAATAACCTATCTTTTATCTTGCTATCACTTTTGTCAAATTATCTTACATTTAAATCCCTCCCTTGGTATTTCCTAATAAATATATTCATTCTGATGAGAATTCTAACCTATGGGGCAAGGAGTTGCTTATAATCCAGTAGAATACTTCATTTTTTCTTAAGAAACCATTTGAACTATTTATTAAGAGTTATCTCGGGGGACCAGCAGTTAGTGTAATGGTTATGTTGCTGGACTCCCACATAGTCGACCGCGGTTCGAGTCCCAGACCCGGTGGCTTAAACTCATGCCGGGCGTGTGTGCATGCATGCCCAAGATCCCAAGAGGAGAATGGAGGAGAAGGGATTGTGGCGTGGCCATCCCCCCTGCGGGGTGATTTCTTGCTTTCTGTCTCTCTGTCTCTCTCTGTCTTTCTGGCGAGCACACGTGCCCTATAGCAAAAAAAAAAAAAAAAAAAAAAAAAAAAAAAAAAAAAAAAAAAAAAAACTCTCAAAAAAAGAGAATAAATAATAATAATAATCATATGAAAAAAATGATGAAAAGCTATTTGATGATAATGATGTGGATAGTAATGTCTTTGTCTTGACTAACATGCATGGTAATTGTCCTGGAAGAAGAGATGTAATACACTGTAAAGATATATATGATTCTATATAATATAAAAAAGAGTATGATAATAACAAAATTAAATTTAAAAAGAACAATCATTTTAAAATAAAAAATAATAGCTTAGGGACCAGCAGGTGGTGTGGTGGTTAAGATGCTGGATCCTCCCACATGGCCAACCACAGTTCGAGTCTCGGACCTGGTGACTTGCTTTCTCACCTTCCCTCTCTCTCACTCTCTGTGTCTTTCTCTGGTCAAATTAAAATAAATGAATGGATACATAAAATTAAATAATTTTTTAAAATAATAATAATAATAGTTTAGTCCCATGCAACTGTGAAAATCAATTTAAAATGTAAAGTTGCTGAAATTAAAAATAACTACTGGGCTACCCAGTGACATGGTGGTAAAGTGACATTTCACAGGTTCTAGGGAGAAGGATGTTGATTTTTTGGGGGGAGGGGGGCATTATTCAGCCTAACACAGGTAGTTATAGGGTAGGAGTAGAGAGCAAACATAGGTTAAAGGAATTAAACATTATTTTTTACTTTCAACACAAGTATGGGGGAAGAAGATAGAAAAGACTGGAATTTCAAAGCATCTACCCATTGCTCTATGTTATAAAATATTCTGGCCATTAAAATGGCCACTAACCTCATGTAACTATTGAGCCCTTGAAGAAAATGTTTCAAATTAATATGTGCTATAACTGTAAAGTATATACCAAATTAAGAAACATAGTACAGAAAAATTGTAGAATAGGTCGTTATTAATTTTATACCAATTTTGCATTTTTTTTTTTTGAGAGGTTTTTCGCTATAGGGCGCGTGCGCTCGCCAGACAGACAGAGAGAGACAGAGAGACAGAAAGCGAGAAATCACCCCCCAGGGGGGATGGTCACGCCGCAATCCCTTCTCCTCCATTCTCCTCTCGGGATCTTGGGCACGCACGCACACGCGCCCGGCGTGAGTTGTAAGCCACCGGGTCCGAGACGCGAACCGCGGTCGACTACGTGGGAGTCCAGCGACATAGCCATTACACTAACTGCTGGTTCCCCCAATTTTGCATTTTGAAATGAAAGTTTTTTGAATATTTTGGTTGAATAAAATAATTTCAAATTAATTTCATCTGTTTCTTTAACTTTTTTAATGTGAAAATTAGGAGAAAATTTTAGGAGACATATTGGGGGGGCAATTACTTAAATTACAAAAAATGGTGGAATAAAAATTTTAAATGACATATTTGGGGGGCAATTAAATTACAAAAAACAGTGGAATAAGAACTTCTCAAAATCAACTTTTTCAAAACTCTGGAAACTGACAAAAACTGTGAAATAAATTATGAGTATTTATTTTTTTAAAACCTAAATTTTGGTAAGACCAACAAAGCTCTATATGTATTAACTTACCATATCACCATCCACCTCTACCCATCTCTGTGGTAGCCTTAAAGATCAACAGCCTTGTAAGTAGCTGTGAATATTCATAGCCTAGTAGCCACAGAAGTGAAAATAATGAGTTTGAAGTTTAGGAAAAAGCCCCATCCTCAAAGAATTGTTTTTACTTAGCCTGTATGGCAAGGCCCTAGAAAAGCTTTGCTTTCAGTTTTGCTTTATTTGACTTGCCTCAGAGCTTTCTCCATGCAAACAGCCCTATCCTGAGAGCACTGTCTAGAACAATCTGCAGCAATTGTTTAATATCACAGCTGGCTGAGATGGTGAGAACAATGGGAGACAGAACTGGAACAGGTCCTTCCCTCATGGCCGTCAGAAAAAAAAAAAAAAAAAAAAACTTTACCAATATGTTCATCACAGACTTTTATACTGCAGAACTATGAGAAGTTAAATCTCCATTATTTAAGCCATCAAGTCTGTGGTGCTTTTTTATGGTGGCCCTAGTAGACTAATACATCATGTAAACAATAACCAAAAAACAGAGTACACACAAACATCAGATTAAATAGACATTAAGACAAAAATTGTTAGTAGAGGCACAGCAGTACATTTTACAATCATAAAATGATCCATGATTCATCAGACATAACAATTGTAAACATGAGCCAACCAGGTAGTCTGGTGGTTCAGGTAGCTGCATCCCACATGGCCAACTTCTCAGAGTCCCAGACCCAGAGGCTTGAAAAACACTCTGGCCATGAGTATGTGCATGCCCAAATCCAACCAAAATCCGAGAACCAAGGAGAGGGGATTGTGCTGTGGCCATACCCCTTGGGAGGCAATTTTTCACTCTCTCTCTCTCTCTCTCTCTCTCTCTTGCTCTCGCTCTCGCTCTCACTCTCTTTCTCCAATGGATGCACACACCCTATAGCAAAACAAAAACAAAATTATAACATACTTGGTGTGTCTAACAACAGGGCCACTGAAAAACAAAAAGCAGAAAGTGATAGATTTGAAAGGAGAAACAGACTATACAATAATAATAAATGAAGCCTTAAATGCTTAACTTTCAATAATAGATAAAATAGCTTGGCAGATATTCAATAAAGACACCATAGACATGAAATACAAAAATGCAGATCAAAACGGCACCCACTATAAAGGCTAAAGTGAAGATGAGTAGCAGGTATTAGCAAGGATGTTGCTAGATCTGAACCGCAGGCCTTCCCATATGGCTCCAGCATCACACAGTGGCACTCTATCATCTGTGCCACTGCAGTTGAGTCTATGTATATTCTGGAAAACGGAAACCCCATAAATTGCCAATGAAATTATAAAATTGGAAGCCACTTAGGAAAATAATTTGATAGTTCCTTTAAGTGTTAAACATAGTTTTACCATATAAATAAACTAGACCTAACAGACAACTATATAACACTCCACTCAACAAAAGCAAAATACACTCTTCAAGTGCACTTGAAATATCCTCCAGGATAGATTATTTGTTAGGAAACAAACAAAATAAGGTTCGGTAAGTTAGAAGGATGGAAATCACACAAAGAATGCTCTCCAACTACAATGGAATAAGAGAGAAAGTAGTAACAGGAGGATACTTGGAAAGTTTACAGACAGGTAGAAATTAAACAGCATATTCCTAAAAAAACAAGCAAACAAACAAAGAAAACAGTGGATCGGGGCTGACAAGTGGCATGGCAGTTGGAAGTGCTGGATTTCCACATGGTGACTGTGGTTCAAGTCCTGGACCCTGTGGCTTGCATTCTTGCTTTCCCCTTCTCTATCTTTGCCTCTCTCTGGTCAAAATAATGACAAATGGAATTAAATAAATAAATTAACTCTTTTTAAAAAATGGTGGATCAAACAAAACAAATTAGAACATACTTTGAGATGATTGGCTCTTTGAGGTAAATTTATAGCTGAAAATGCTATTCTTTTTAAAGTTTCAAACCAAAAATAAAACATTCCATCTAAACACACTGGAAAAAGAAAAAAGAATACATTAAACCCAAAACTAGCAAAAGGAAAGAAATAATAAAGAAAAGAGTGGAAGTAAATGAAACAGAATATAGAAAATCAACAGAGAAAGTCAATGAACTTTTTGAAAAAACTTAACTAAATCAACAAACTCTAAATTAAGGTCACCAAAAGAAAGTGAGAGAAAGCAAGAAGACTCAAGTTACTAAAATCAGCAATGAGAGAGGGAACATTTCTATTGATCTTACCAAAAAAACACAAGGATTATATGAAAATACCGTGAATGATTGTAAGCCAATAAATTAAAGAATAAAGTAGACACATTTTTAGAAAAATACAAACTATCAAATGGTTACAGAATAAATAGAAGGACTGAATAGACATATAAAAAGTAGAGAGACTGAATTAGTAATCACAGAATTTATTTTATTAAAACAAGGAAACCCAGGCTATTTCTTACTGTCACCAATAAATTCTATTAAACAATTAAATTAGAATTAGTACCAATTCTTCCAAAATCTAGAAGAAACAACACTTTTCAACTCATTTATGAGGTATTACCCAAATACAAAAAAAAATGACAAAAAGATTACAGTAAAAGAAAGCTACAGACCAATATCTCTTACAGATATAAACCCAAATACCCTTAACTAAATAGTAGCAAACTGAATATAACATGTACAAAGGATCACACAACACAACCAAGTTAGATGTTTTTCCCAGGACTGAAAGATTCACTCCATATACAAACATAAATGTAAAGTTTAATCAATCATGTTAACCAATGTTAATAAATTAATAACCAACTAACATATTAATAGGTTAAGTGACACAAACAAAATAATCTCAGTATTCATGGAAATAGCATTTGCCCATATTCAACATCTTTTCATGATAAAACTAGGGATAAAGGGAACTTCCTCAACCTAATAAGGAACATCTACAAAAAATAAAACAAAACAAAAAATACAGTTACTATCACATTTAATGATATATAAAAACTCAATGTTTTGCCCTGAGATCAGAAACAAGAAAAAGAGAACTGCTCTTTCCACTTCAATACTGTACTGGAGTTCTGCCCACGGCAATTAAGAAAAGGAAATACAAGGCATACAGGTTGGAAAGGAAGGAATAAAACCTCTCAATTCACAGATGACATGATCTTATATACAAAAAATCCTATAGTATCCACAGAAATGCTCTTCGAACTAATAAACAAGCCCAAGATACAAGACCAATACACCATCATCACATTAAGTTCTATTACTCAGAGATGAACACATTACTTATTAAAATCATTCTCCCAAAAGTCAAGACGTCAAGATGTATCTTTTTATACCTCCTTAAGCACTAAAACATATTCCCTCAACATCATTATACACAAGTAGATTTCCAAGAATAACAGTATTTATGGCACTGGGCACTCAGTAAATATTTAAGTGAATAAATACTAGGAGGGTCTCATACTCTCAGGAAAAGGGATACAGTATGATCTGTGGATATAGAGTTCAGGTCCCAGTTCTAGTACTTACTGGCTATGTCACAAAGGTAAAGTCACCTTACTATTCTGTGCCTGTTTCCTCCTCAGTAAAATGGAAATAATAGACTTTTGGGGAAAACAAATTAGTTAATAAAAAAGTACTTCAAAAAGTTAATGAAAAAAAAAAAAACAGAATTAAAATACAAATTTAAGGCCAGCCCACAGCACAGTGGTTACGGAAGCTGAATCCCACTTGGCCAACTATAGTTCAATTCTAGCCTTAGTGGCTTGAAAAACGCACTGCGCACTTGTTCATAAGTGTGCACTTGTGTGTGCCTGGGATCTTGACAAGATGGAGAAACGGAGGGAAAAAGATTGCAGCATGATCACACCCCACTGAGGGTTACTTTCTCTCTCTCTCTGGCAAGTGAACACATTCTAGCAATTAAAACAATACAAGTATATTGTGATTTTAAAAAAACTTTGAAATCCAGGCATAATACACACTTTTTTTTTTCCATATTACACACTTTCCATAGTCTTTTTGAAGATCCCTCATATATACAATGTGCTTAGAACAGTGTGTAGAGTGTATTGTAGTAAATGTTTCATGAATTTTATTTATTAAATTCACACTCAATAATTAACTTTGGAGACTATAAATGACCTATGTAATGCAATATCCACATCAGGGTCAGCAGATTTATAACATTGTTTCAGTGGTGCACCTTGACAAAGATTGCTAATAATCAAAGTACACTTTTTTTACAGAAACTATCTCAACCTCTCAATACCAGTCTCCAGTCAGTTCAAGTGACAGAAATATGAAAGTTGGTTACCATCTTGTGTTGCTTCTACTACCATTCCACTAAAATACCACCATTAACTCAACTCCTATTCAATAGGCTTAATCCAATAGCCTAACATAGAAATCAATCCACTCTCCCCAAAAAAAGAATATTTTGTTAGTGATTCCTAACTTCTAACAGACCTACTAGCTATAGAATATTGGGTTATTATTTAATGTTATGCATTGTATGACATGTCAGATAAAGATAACAGGGACAGTTATGTTAGATAGTCTGGTTAGGAAAGACTACTGAAGGAGTTAAAATCTGGGGGTTGAAAGGGAAACTTCCCTGTGACTAGCCAGATCAAGACTGTTGCAGATAGAACAACATGAATGCAAAGGCAGGAGAAAGCTTGACATGCTTTAGAAACTGATTAAAGGTTGTTGCGACTGAAAGACTTTCTCCAGTAGTTGGCATCAGTACTAAATTTATTGACTATTTTTAATACTCATCTGAACAATCTTGATCTGGCTTGTCATATGACAGGCTCTTTCTCATCCCCCAGATTTGAACTCCTTCAATAGTCTTTCCTAACCTATCTAACACAAGAGCCCTGTTGTCTTTTTTATTTTTAATAGAAAATCTGCTTTCACATTTACTTATTTATTACTTTTACATTTCATATTTACTTATTTATTTACTTATCATTACACATCTCTGTAGGGCACAGAATGGTCTTTAAAAGCATGTAACCATGTATACAGTGAATAATAAGCAAATAGAGGATATAAACATATTCACCACCTTCAGGAGTTAACATTATATTACATTGTGAACACTCAAAACCCACTGTACTGGTTATACTGAAAGAATGTACTAAATTTTCCTTTTTAATTAAAGAGTTATTTATTTAATTTGTCATTGTTATTATTATTTAATTTGCTATAAGGCAAATGTGCTCACCAAAGAGAGAGAAAGCAAGCCGCCAGGCCCGGGACTCAAACTGCTGTGGGTCAGGTAGGAGTCCAGCACCTTAACCAACATACTACCTTCCAGCCTCATGTACTGAATTTTTTATGACATTTTGTGAAATACAGTTCTAAAAAAAAAAAAAAAAATTCATTAAAAATCAGACAACAAAAAAGTCTCATAAATTAATGAGGACGGATTTTTGAAAACAAATATAATCTTAACATATCTAATGGATTCTCAAGCTCTACCTGGCAACTGAGCATAGTGCTCTGGAACCTTCAGTGCTCACAACCACCATCAACGTCACTGGATTTCCTCAAGACTCAACTGTGCCACCAGCTGGCCACACACTCTGCCATCATAAGCCGTCATCATGGTGAAGCTCGCTAAGGCTGGTAAAAATCAAGGTGATCCCCAAAAAATGGCTCCTCCTCCAAAGGAGGTAGAAGAAGATAGTGAAGATGAGGAAATGTCAGAAGATGAAATGATAGCAGTGGAGAAGAGGTTATCATCCCTCAGAAAAAAGGTAAGAAGTCTGTCACAACTCCAGCAAAGAAGGTGGTAGTTTCTCCAACACAAAAGGTTGCAGTTGCCACACCTTCCAAGAGAGCAGCAGTCACCCCAGGCAAAAAGGCAGCTACCATACTATCCGGGAAGACCATTACACCATCCAAAACAGTCACAACACCTGGTAAGAAGGGAGCCACACCGGGCAAAGCGTTGGTAGCAACTCTTGAGAAAGGAGCTGCCACCCAAGTCAAGGGGGCAAAGAATGGCAAGAATGCCAAGAAGGAAGACAGTGATGAGAAGGAAAGAGATGACAGTGAGGAAGATGATGAGTATGAGGATAAAGATGAGGATGAATTTGAGCCAGGGGTGATGAAAGCAGCAGCTGCTGCCCCGGCCTCAGAGGAGGAGGAGAAGGAGGATGAAGAGGAAGATGAGGAAGATGAGATGAGGATGAGGATGAAGATGAGGATGAGGAAGATGAGTCTGAAGAAGAAGTTATGGAGACCACACCAGCCAAAGGAAAGAAAGCTCCTGCAAAAGCTGCACCTGTGAAAGCCAAGACCATGGCTGAAGATTAAGATGAAGAGGATGAGGAGGAGGATGATGAAGACGATGAGGATGAGGAAGATGAAGAGGAAGAAGAGCCTGTCAAAAAAGTTCCTGGAAAACGAAAGGAGGAAATGACCAAACAGAAAGCAGCTCCTGAGGCCAAGAAACAGAAGATTTCCTCACAGAACCAATTACATCAGTTCATCTTTTTGTTGGAAACCTGAACAATAACAAATCTATTACTGAATTAAAAACTGGTTTTAGTGATTTTTTTGCTAAAAATGATCTTGCTGTTGTGGATGTCAGAATCAGTACATCTAGGAAGTTTGGCTATGTTGACTTTAAATCTGCTGAATATCTAGAAAAAGCTCTGGAACTCACCAGTTTAAAAGTCTTGGCAATGAAATCAAACTAGAGAAATCAAAAGAAAAAGACAATAAGAAAGATCGAAATGCAAGAATACTTTGGGCCAAAAATATCCCCGACAAAGTCACTCAAGATGAATTAAAAGAAATATTTAAAGTTGTCATGGAGGTCAGAATAATCAGCAAAGATGGAAAAAGTAACAGGATTGCTTATGTTGAATTTAAGACGGAAGTTGATGCAGAGAAAACCTTTGAAGAAAAGCAGGGAACAGAGATTGATGGGCGGTCTATTTCTCTATACTACGGTCAAAATCAAGACTATAGAGGTAGAAAGAACAGCACTTGGAGTGGTGAATCGAAAACTCTAGTTTTGAGCAACCTCTCCTACAATGCAACTGAAGAAACACTTCAGGAAGTATTTGAGAAGACAACTTTTATCAAAGTGCCTCGGAGCCAAAATGGCAAATCTAAAGGGTATATGCATTTATAGACTTTGCTTCATTTGAAGATGCTAAAGAAGCTTTAAATTCCTGTAATAAAAGGGAAATTGAAAGCAGAGCAATCAGGCTGGAGCTGCAAGGACCCACGGGATCAACTAATACAAGAAGTCAGCCTGACAAAATTCTGTCAAAGGTCTGTCTGAGGACACCACCGAAGAGACATTAAAGGAGTCTTTTGACAGCTCTGTTCATGTAAAGACAGTCCGGGAAACAGGATCCTCCAAACAGCTTAGGTTTGTAGATTTCAACAGTGAGGAAGATACCAAAGGAGGCCATGGAAGATGGTGAAATTGATGGAAACAATGTTACCTTGCACTGGGCCAAACCTAAGGGTGAAGGTGACTTCAGAGGTTGTGGTGGAGGCAGAGGAGGCAGAGGTGGCAGAGGTGGATTTGGTGGCAGAACCCAAGAAGGCTTTGGAGGGCAAGGTGGCTTCCGAGGAGGCAGAGGAAGAGACCACAGCCACAAGGAAAAAAGATGAAGTTTGAATAGTTTTCTCTGTCTCTCTGTCTTCCCTCTTACATTTGAAAGAAAAGACTCTGGGGTTATTACTCAGTTACCTGATCACTGACAGAGCCTTCTAGGACATTCCAAACCAGTGTGCAGCCCTGAGGTCTACTTGGAAAGCCATAGAAATAACGTTTCAAGGGAGATACTCTTGTTGGTTTTGACTGGATATTCATATACATTTTTTAAAGAAATGAGTGAAAGAGCTAGCCCTTTTCTGTTCATCCCATGTACGAAACCATTTTTTTCCTACAAGTAGTTTGGTGGGGGTTTTTTGTGGGGGTTTTTTTTGTGTGTGGGGTGGGTTTTTTGGGTTTGTTTTGTTTTGTTTTGTTTTGCATTGAACAATTGTAAAAGAAAGCAGAAGGTTTTATTATGATTTTTGCTTTGATGACTTTAAGACAAATTTTTAAAAGTCCTAAATTCTGGGGAAAAAAGTCTAATGAAAGAGGAATTTGTAATTTCCACATAGAGAACTGTGGGACATAGGAGTTTAGAATCTGAAAGATCTGTGGTATCACTG
This sequence comes from Tupaia tana, assembly GCA_026018925.1. Taxonomy (NCBI): domain Eukaryota; kingdom Metazoa; phylum Chordata; class Mammalia; order Scandentia; family Tupaiidae; genus Tupaia; species Tupaia tana. Next base: position 117,268,763 of record JAKSZU010000003.1, read on the forward strand.
ATCCAGTTACATATTAATAGCTCATTAGGAAGAGACAGAAAAAGAAAATTTAGTCACTCACTATGAGTTCTTGTAAGACCACAGTACTGTACATAAAGAAATAAGTGCTGGGGCCAGCAGGTGGTGTGGTGGTTAAGGTGCTGGGCTCTCACATGGCCGACTGTGGTTCAAGTCCTAGACCCAGCAGCTTGGTTTCTCACTTTCCTTTTCTCTATGGTCAAATTAAAAAATAATAATAACAAATAAAATTAAAATTTTTAAAAATCTTTTTTTAAGAGAGAGTTTTGCTATAGGGCATGTGTGCTCACCAGAGAGACAGAGAGACAGAAAGCAAGAAATCACCCCTGGGGGAATGGCCACGTCACAATCCCTTCTCCTCCATTCTCTTCTTAGGATTTTGGGCACACAGGCACAAGCACCTGGTGAGTTTTAAGCCGCCAGGTCTGGGACACAAACCAATGTCAATTATGTGGGAGTCCAGTTCAGCAATGCAACCATTATGCCATCTGCTAGTCCCAATGAATAAATAATTCTTTAGGGATAAACAAAGAAAGAAGTCCTCCAAAAAAACAAAAATAAAACAAAATTGGAAGAAGATGTTTAAAATCAAAGACATGGTAAAGTCAATAATTTGGTGATTTACAGGCTTTGTAACATTCTTGATTTTTAGCCTTATTTAAACCCCTTCCAAAGAAAGACTCAACTACTTATAAAATTTTGGACTCTTTCTTTGTTATATAGTTTTATACAGTGAGTAATGGTAATAATAAGTATATAAATTGAAATGGATGGAGACAACTGTCTATAATTGGTGAACTAGTACTTAAACCTGCTTGTGTAAAGAATAGTTGAATCTGCATTTTTAGACTTTTGGTTGGGAAATTTAATCCTGACATTCAATGTTATTATCAAAATATGTATGGACTTACCCCTTTTTTATTAGTTGTTTTGTGTTTTCTTACTTCTGTTTATCTCCCTTTAATTTTCCTAGTATAGTATCCTTATAAGTATTTCCTGAAGAACTGGTTTAGTCTTAGTGAATTCTTTTAGCATTTGTTTATCTGAGAATGATTTCATTTCTCCTTCCCATTTGAAGGATAATCTTGACAGGTATGGTACTATTGCTTGAAATTGTGTTTCTTCCATCATTTTAAATATGTCTTCCCATTCTTTCCTTTCCTACATTGTTTCAATTGAAAGGTCCAATATTAGTCTAATGGGGTAACTTGGCATTTCTTTCTTGCTATTTTTAGAATATTGCCTTTGTCTTTGGTTCTTGCTAATTTGGCTATGGAATTCCTTAGAGAGGATCTTATATATATTTGGTGTCCTTTGCATTTTCCTGGATTGGATGTCCACATGCCTTTCTAAATTTGGAAAGTTTTCAGTTAATATATTATGAACAGCGTTTTCCATGCCTTTATCTCTCTCTTCACCTTCTGGAATAACTATGTAGATATTTGGCCATTTAATGATGTCTAGGATTTCTTGCATGTTGTCCTCATTTTTAGTGATTTTTTCTTATTTTTGGTTTCTTGGACTAAATCAGAGGTTTTGTCTCTAAAGGTCAGAGATTCTTTCTTCTGCATGGTCTAATCTGCTGTTACTTTTGACGGAGGTTTTTATTTCCTACATCATATTCTTTATCTTCAGAAGTTTCATTTGATTACTTTTTTTTTCTTTTTTTGGAGAGCTTTTTGCTATAGGGCGTGTGCGCTCGCCAGACAGACAGAGAGAGACAGAGAGACAGAAAGCAGGAAATCACCCCCTAGGGGGGATGGCCACGCCGCAATCCCTTCTCCTCCATTCTCCTCTCGGGATCTTGGGCACGCACGCACACGCACCTGGCGTGAGTTTTAAGCCACCAGGTCCGGGACTCGAACCGCGGTCGACTACGTGGGAGTCCAGAGACGTAGTAACTGCTGGTCCCTCATTTGATTACTTTTCATTATGTCTATCTCTTTATGGAGTTACTCCTCTAAGTCATGTAAGAATTTTTCTCATCCCCTGGCATTGGTTGTCTGTTTTCTCTTGCATCTCATTGAGTTTTGTTACAATTAATATTTTGGATTTTCGGATATTCCCAGGATTTCTTGTGTTTTATCCATTGCTGGTGAGGCATTATTATCTTCCCTTATAGGAAAAGTATTTCCCAGTTTTCTCCTATTTCTTGGGGCTCTGTTTTGATTTTTAGTCATCTGGTGGTATACTCACTTCTTCCTACTTCTTTGGAGTATGTTTCTGTAGCTGTGTGCTCACACACTTCCCTCTGGTTTGCATTAGTTCTGTGCCAGTTTCTCTCCTCTGCTGTTGGAGAGGGGGAGGCGTAGGGAACACCCAGTAGGAGTTTGGGGTTCAGGTTTTCAGAGAGGAGTTTCTCTTCTTCTACTCCTAGAGGGACTAGGGGGAAATAATTCCTTTAGAGTCTTCTGTCTTCCAGCGTTTGATTCCTGAATGCACAATCCTTTCTACTCTCAGTGTGGATGGATATTGAGCAGGATAGATATGTAAGGGCAGAACGTGTGACATGGTGGTGCGTGTACTGTGTGGGCCAGAGCAGTCTCTGATCTCTAACAGCAGGCTGAGTGAGGGTCCCTGATGAGCTCTGGCACAACAGCCTGGGCCTCCCTATTGTTCCTTATATCTCCCACTTTTATATTTATTCTTATCGTGTACATTTAAGGTTTACAACATGATGGGAGTTTTTAGTTTGGTTTTTTTTAAAGGACATATGTGTGCACACATGAATATAAGAGATAGGGTATGTACACGTGGGCATGAGAGAGAAACGAGCACTCTCCTCAGGGTCTGGTCACAACATGTTGCCCTTCTTTCAGTCCTCCAGCCCATGGGATCTTGAGCACTTGCATGTGAGCCTGGCATGTTTTCAGGACAACCAGGCCAAGGATTCAAATGAGAGTCACCATGTGAGATTCAGTTGCTTTTGAGCAATGCATTACCACTGCCCACAGAGGCAACCACCACTCCTTTATCTTTATCAAACTATTTATTTCATTCTGTGCATTTATCACTTATTACTTTATTGTGTATATACCCAACTACAATGTAAGTTCTATGAGTCAGAAAATTTGTATTTGTTTACTTATCATTCATTGTGTATCCTAGTATATAATAAATGTGGAGCAAGGATGGATGGATGGATAGATGGATTCTGTTAATGCAAATGCAACTTTATTTCTTGCTTCGTAAGTAACTATCAATATGTAAAGGAAATCAGAGGTCAAAATAATAATTTTTAAAATGAAAATATAGAATATGGTATTTAACACAGCAAAAAGGTAAATTAAAGCATTTTAGAAGATTTTCTATGACAAAGGTTGAAACCAAAACAGTTTCCTTTTCTTCAGTCATCTAAAAAATAAAATTGACTATTATATCCAGACTGTTACACACCCCTGCTAATAAAGGTCTTATTATACATTGAAGGCATATAATGATTCTAGACTTAGAAAAGAATTATGAACATGAAGAAATTACTCACCATTAAGCCTCTTGCCCATGTGTTTAAAAATAGTGTAGTTTTCCTAGAATTAAATTTCAGCCATAATTCTTAACACTAGTGGTTACTTACCCTTTAGTTACAACGAAGGCATAATGTTAGGGCCAAATGGATATGCTCCCCTAAGAATCAGCTGGCTCATAACTTATGGTAGGTAAGGAATCACTATAAATTATCCAATACAAAAGAATATGATTACTGCATTCTATTCTACATAAAATTTTCTGACTCCAGAAAATACGTAACGAATATGGAATTAATTAACTTAGCAACCAAAACAAATTGTTCTAATTCTGGTAGTAGAGAATATAAATTAGTTTAATACTATTTATTTCAACTTTAGGAACAGTCAATTAAATTCATTATTCTGGGGAACTAGCAGTTAGCGTAATGGCTATGTCTCTGGACTCCCACATAGTCGACCGCAGTTCGCGTCCCGGACCCGGTGGGTTAAAACTCAAGCCGGGCGCATGTGTGTGCGTGCCCAAGATCCCAAGAGGAGAATGGAGAAGGGACTGCAGCATGACCATCCCCCCTAGGGGGTGATTTCTTGCTTTCTGTCCCTATGTCTCTGTCTGGAGAGCGCATGCGCCCTATAGCGAAAACCTCTCCAAAAAAAAAAAATTCATTATTCTACAAAGACAGAAGTCTAAATTCAGGAAATATATGTCAACACCAATAGATCTTTATCTTTCCATTTCTTTTATATCTTGATCTTAGTTATGTTTCTAATTTTTTAGAACATTTGAAAACACCAAATTGTTTTAAAGTATATAATAAGAAAATTAAATTAGATCAACATGAAAGGTGTTTTCCTGATTTATTCTTTTCTCTTTGGGACATTCTCCCATTAGTAATGAGCAATTATGACAAATTTAGTGCCCTTACTTCTTTTATTTGTAGCTCATGTCATAAAAATATTCAATGCCCATGAATATAAATAATTATTTCAGTTAAACAAGATCACTCTTCACCCCAGCATTTCACTGAATCATTTTAAAAAGACAGCAAATCTTGTTTTCTATTGAAGTCAACTTGTAGTTAACCCAACCAAGATAAAAAAAAAAATTAAGGAAAATAAAATAATAGATCTAAAATTCTTTGTGTTTTTTATTGGATGTCATTTAATTACTCATCTTAATATCACATAGGGTTTTTTATTCTTGTTTTTTTATTTTTTAATTGATAAGTAAAATTAATATATGTTTATGCTGCATGTGCATTTTTATGTTTTGATATATTTATACATTGTGAAATAATTAAATCAAGCTAGGTAACATATCTGTCACCTCATATTCTTATTATTTTATTGTGATGAGAACATTTAAGATCTATTATGTTAGCAAATATAAAGTACATTATTATTAACTATAGTCACTACATTGTACAATACATCTATAGAACTTATTCATCCTCTCTAAACTATTCTGTGACTAACATCTCCCTCTCCCTTCACCTCCATCCCACCAGCCTCTGGCAACCACCATTCTACTCTCTGCTTCTATTGTTTCAACTTTTTTATACTCCACATATGAGATTATACAATATTAATCTTACTGAGTCGGGCTTGTTTCAGCTAGCATAGTTTCTTCCAGGTTTATACATGATGTCACAAATGACAGGACTGCCTTTTTTCAGGCCGAATAGTATTTCACTGCATATGTACCCCACATTTTTAAAATGTATTTATTTTAATTTATCTTATACATTCAATCACATATGTTACTTAACTTGCAAAGTGAATATTCCAACATGCATACACTTCTCTCCAATCCAGTTGGAAATACTATACACATCATTCTCAACAGACAATAACACATCTCTCTGTCCCACAAATGCCCTGCCCCTCCATTCCTCTCCCCAATGTCCTACCTCAGTCTCTCCTCCTCCACTTACCCTCTTCCCACACTGTATCCGCTATTTATAACCATTTTCTCTGTTTCTATATCCTCGAGTCATTCAGTTTCGGCTATAGAGTGTGGTGGACATTTGGTATATATTAAGTGGAGAAATACAATGTCTCTCCTTTATAGCCTGGCTTGCTTCACTCAGCAGTAAATCTTCCATACTTCTCCATTTTCTGTCAAAAGCCAGGGTCTTGTTAGAGTATATGTGCCCCACTTTTTCAATCCATTCATCTGTTTGTGGGCATTTGGGCTGGTTCCATGTCTTAGCAATTGTGAATAATGCTGCAATAAACATCGATGTGCAAGCACTTTTCCAACTAAGGATTCTTCTGTCCTTTGAGTAGATACCAAGGAGTGCGAATGCTGAACCATATGTTAGTTCTTTCTGTAGATCTTTGAGGAATCTCCGTAATGTTCTCCATTGTGGCTGGACCAATTTACATTCCCACCAGCAGTGTAGGAGAGTTCCTCTTTCACCACATCCTTGCACTTATCATTCTTTTTTTAATTTTAGTCATTCTGACTGGGGTTAGGTAGTACCTCATTGTGGTTTTGATCTACATCTCCCTTATAATGAGGGATATTAAGTATTTTTTCATATGCCTTTTGGCTATTTTAATATCTTCCTCAGAGAGTGGTTTTTTTTTTTTTTTCAACTCTTTCTCCCATCTTTTAATAGAGTTGATCATCTTTTTTTGGGACTACTGCTTGAGTTCCCTATGTATCCTGGTTATCAGTCCCTTAGCTGATGCATAGTTTACAAAAATATTTTCCCATTCTGAGGGCTGTCGATTCACACTGATTATTGTGTCCTTGGCAGTGCAGAAACATCTTAATTTGATGTAATCCCACTTGTCTATTTTTGGGATTATTGACTGTGCTTTGGGGGTCTTATTTAAAAAGTCTTTGCCTATCCCAATGTCTCTCAGAGTTTCTCCAGTGTTTTCCAGCAGTAACTTTATAGTTTGAGGTCTTAGGTTTAGATCTTTGATCCACTTTGAGTTGATTTTTGTCAATGGTGAGAGGTAGGGGTTTAGATTCATCTTTCTCCAGGTAGATACCCAGTTTTTCCAGCACAATTTGCTAAAGATGTTTTCCTTTTCCCACTGGATTGACTGGTACCCTTTGTCAAAAGTCAGTTGGCTATATGTTTGGGAGTTTATTTCTGGGGGTCTCTATTCTGTTCCGTTGGTCTACCTGTCTGTTTCTGTGCCAATACCATGCAGCTTTGATTCAAAGAGACAAAGAAGGGCACTATATAATAGTAAAAGGACTAATTTATCAAGAAGATATAACACTTATAAATATCTATGTACCTAACTCAGGAGCATCCAAATACACAAAGGAAAGACTGTTAGATTGAAAAGGAGAGATAAACTGCAACATACTAATTGTTGGAGACCTCAACACTCCCCTATCTCCCCTGAACAAATCATCTAGACAAAAAATAAGTAAAGAGATAAAGGACCTAAATGATGCCATAAATCAAATGGACTTAACAGACATCTATAGAAACTTTTACCCATAAACAACAAGATATACATATTTCTCACCCCCCAAATGGAACCTTTTTTAAGACTGACCACACGACAGGGCAGGAAGCAAGCATTTACAGATCCAAAGGCATGGAAATTATATCCACCATCTTCTCTGACCATGATGGAATTAAACTTCATATTAATTTCAAGAAAAACACACAAATACATGGAAACTAAATAACTTACTCCTGAATGACTTCACAACTACTGAAGAAATTAAGACTGAAGGGATCAGCTGTTGGTATAATGGCTATGTCACTGAACTCACATGTAGTCAACCATGGTTCGAGTCCCGGACTCAGTGCCTTAAACTCATGCTGAGTGTGTGTGTGTGCATGCCCAGGATCCTGAGAGGAGAATGGAGGAGAAGGAATTGCGATGTGGCCATCCCCCATTGAGGGGTGATTTCTTGTTTTCTGTCTCTCTCTGTCTTTCTGGTGAGCACATGTGCCCTATAGCAAAAATCTCTCAAAAAAAAAAAAAAAAAAGAAAGAAAAAATTAAGACTGAAATCATAAGATTTATGGAAGCCAATGACAATGAGGACATGAGTTTCCATAATCTTTGAGACACTGCAAAAGCAGTCATAAAAGGGAAGTTCATAGCAATTAGTGCTCATAAGAAGAAGATGGGAAAAACACAATTGGGCCACCTAACATCATGCCTCAAAGAATTAGAAAAGCAACAACAAAAAATTCCAAAAAAACTCCAGGAGATAAGAAAAAATAAAAATCCAAGCAGAGATAAATGAAATACACCACATTTCTTTCTCCATTAATTTACAAGTAGACATTAGGCTGATTCCATATCTTAGCTATTATAAATAATACAAGAACTCCCCCTCTTATCCAGGAGAGGCAAGAGGCAAGCCTTCAGAAGAAGATTCCTCCATGGCTCCTGAGAACTAGTGATTTCAGGGAAAAAAGAGAAATGAAGATTTTCTACTAATAATTCAGCCTTCAGCCCACAAACTTGAGTGGTAGGGCACCTCTCTAACCTTCCCTCTGTGTCTGTCTCTGTGTCTCTATCTCTCTCTGCTTCTGTCTTCTCAATTCTTTTGTAATTTTTCCTCTTTAAAGTATTTTAAGGTAAAGTATTATCTTGCTTTCAGCCCTGCCTTGTATCTTGTTAATAAGCTCCTCTCCCTCTCCCACTCAGGAGAGGCGAGAGGCAGGCCTTCAGAAGAAAATTCCTCCATGGCTCCTGAGAACTAGTGATTTTAGGGGGAAAAAAAAAGAGAAATGAAGATTTTCTACTGATAATTCAGCCTCCAGTCCACAAACTTGAGTGGTAGGGCACCCCTCTAGCCTTCTCTCTGTCTCTGTATCTGTGTCTCTGTCTGTCTCTACTTTTGTCTTCTCATTTTTTGGTAATTTTTCCTTTTTAAAGTTTTGTAAGGTATTCTCTTGCTTTCAGCTCCGCCTTTTATCCTGTTAATAATCCCCTCTCCCGCTCCCACCAGGAGAGGAAAGAGGCAGGTCTTCAGAAGAAGAGTCCTCCATGGCTCTGGAGAACCAGTGATTTCTCAGATTTCTATTTCATAAAATAGAAAACTAAGCGACTTTCTTTTTATGCTTATTTTAAATAATAATAATAATTTTTAGGTTTTTTTTCATCTTTCTTTCTCTGTTTCTTTGTTGTTATTGTTGTTTTCTATCTCTCTGTTTCCTTTTTTTTTCTTTTATCTCATCTCTTTGCTCCTCAATCTCCATTTACTGTGTTTCTAGATGGATATAAGAGGAACTATAGCCAAACGTCCAAATACTATTAGGATTAACATATTCCTCAATATCTACTGAATCTGCTGCGCAAAGAAATCAAAATGGAACGGCAAAGAGATTCCAGATCACCTCTTTCTGCACATTCCTGAATGTCCAGATTGAACTTCAAGAATTAGGAAGAAGCACACCATCCATCAGATGACTAGAAATCACCACAGGGCCACAAGAAATATGGGAAAGCAAGGAAATACCTCTCCTCCCAGGGAAAAGAATAACTCCTCTTCATCCACAGACAGTTCAATGGAAATAATGAAAATGTCTGATAAAGAATTTAGAATATTCATAATGGCAAAGCTAAAAGAGATGGAAGAGAAGAGAGACAATGAACTGCAGAAGAGAAAGGAGAAAGGAACTGACGAGTTCTAGAAGGTCAGGAAATTCTTGCAAGATCTAAAAGAGGAATCACACACTTTAAAAAAGAATCAAATGGACCTGTTAGAGATGAAGGCTATAATACAGGAAGTGAAAATCTCCCTTGAAAGTATTAAAAGCAGACTATATTATACAGAAAATAGAATCTCAGACATAGAAGAGAAAATTGTTGTCCTAGAAAAATCCACCACAAAGAATGAGAAAATTGCCAAAAAAAAAAAAAAATGAGAACAATATATGAGAAATACTAGATACCATCAAATGTCCAAACATCTGGATAATTGGTATCCCAGAAGGCAAAGAGATTCATAAGGGCAGTGGTAATCTATTCCATGAAACCTTGCAAGAAAATTTCCCAAACATAGGGAGGCACTCAAAGATCCAGTTCCAAGAAATACAAAGGACCCCAAATAGAATCAACCCAAGAAGATCTTCTCCAAGACACATTACAACCAGATTGATCAAAACCACAGACTAAGACAAGATACGAAGATTGGCAAGAGAAAAACATCAAGTTACTTACAAAGGATATCCCATCAGGATAATAGCAGACCTCTCATCTGAAACAATACGAGTGAGGACAGAATGAGAAAATATATTCAAAGTGTTAAGAGAAAAGCAATTTCCATCAAGAATACTGTATTCAGCAAGATTATCCTTCATATGGGAAGAAAAGACAAGAACACTCTCAGGTAAACAAAACCTGAAAGAATTTACCAACAGATTTCCTAGAAGTTCTCAAGGGAGTGCTATACCAGGAAAATTAATACAGCCACACAGAAATAAGAGTTCAAAAACTAAGAAAATGACCAACTTAATCATAGGGACAAGTCTGGAGTAGAATATTATATCCCAAAATTTAATTGGGAAAATCGAACCACAACAGAAGATAGATTAAGTATATGAGACTGAACTGGTGAAATAGCATTTTATGACTTTTGACTAAAATATTGTCGATTTTCTTCTAGGCTTTGTTGTCCAGTTTTAAGGATTTTTGTCCTCTCTTGAGCTATCGATAAGTTTATGTACCTACTATTTGAACAGAATCCTATCCCGTTTCCTGGCTTTAAGTTTTAAGCAAAGTTCCTTGGGATTTCTTTTATTTAAGTTAAAACTCACTTTCTTGAAATTACCAGCTGAACTTGCTATTGAAAGTAGTTAGATTATTTAAGAAATTGTCTGATCAATAAAATGTGTGGGAAAAGGAATGGAAGACAACTGTAGACACTAGAGATAGTATGAAAAGAGGAAGGGAAAGGACAGAGGGTCAGAAATATATATGAAACTAGAAATGGAAAATTATTGCCAATAACATACGTGATTAAGCCACTATGCAGTATATTCTGGATGGAAAATCACATTTTGTATGCTGTGACTGCTTAGGGAATGAATGTAAATTAATTAAGTTTAAAAAGTTTCAGAAAAAAAAATTAAAACTGTTTTTCTTGAAATTAAAAAAAAAATGCATTAAAAGTACCTATAGATGACTGCAGTAAGCTATATTGCCCCAGCTAGGTGCTACTTTATAGTATGTTCATTCTACTCACTGGGGTTTATGCCTAAAGTCAGATTTGTGTTCATGGATATGTATATATCAGTTGTACTTGCTATTAAAAATATTTGGATTAATTAAGATCTTATTGAATCAATAAAATGTGAGGCAGAGGAAGGCATAGAAAGCAACTATGGATTTCAGAGACAGTGTGGGAGGAGGGTAGAAGATGGCAGAGGATGAGAGATAGGGAATCAAGGATGGAAAAAAAGCAAAATATACAAGAAACAAGAAATGGAAAATTATTTGTTGACAATAACACGTATATTGACGTGCTTGATTGAGCCAACATACAGTGCATTCTGGAAGGAAAATCTCATTTTGTATGCTGTAATGATGAACAGTGAATGAATGTAGGTAAGTAAGTAAATAAATAAATAAATAAATAAATAAATAAATAAATAAGTGAACATGGCAGTACAGGTATCTTTTCAACATGCTAATTTCATTTCCTTTGGCTATATACCCAGAAGTGAGATTGCTTGATCTTGTGATAGTTCTATTTTTAATTCTTCTAAGGAATATCCATGCTATTTTCTATAATGGCTCTATTAATTTATATTCCCCTAAATACTCTACATAGGATTCCTTTACCCTATGGCTTCTGCAACAATTTTTATCCTTTGTCTTGTCAAGAGTAGCCATTCTAACAGATTGAGATAATATCTCATTGTGGTTTTATTTTGCATTTCCCTATGATTAATAATATTGAACATTTTTCACATACCTGTTGGCTATCTGTACATCTTCTTTTGAGAAATTTCTCTTTAGGGTCTATGCACATTTTAAATTTTTTTCTTGCTATTGAATTGCTTGTATTTCTTATACATTACAGATATTAACACATTTTCATAAACATGGTTTGCAAATATTTTCTCCCATTCCATAGGTTGCTTCTTCACACTGATGATTGTTTCTTCTGCTATGCAAAAACTTTTTAGTTTGATGTTCAATTTGTCTACCTCTGCTTTTGTTGCTATGCTTTCTGAGGTCACATCCAAAAATTATTATCCCAAAAAATGTCAAGAAGCTTTTCCTGTATAGTTTATTCTGATAGTTTTACAGTTTCTGATCTTATATTGTAAGTTATTAATACATTTTGAGTTAATTTTTGTATATGGTGTAACATAAGAAAAGAGATCATCCTTTTTTTATTGTGTATTCATCCCACCTTGGTTAAAAATCGGTTGACTATTGGGACCAACAGGTGGCGTAATGGTTAAAGCCCTGGACTCCCACGTGTTCAGCTGCAGTTCAAGTTCCAGACCTGGCAGCTTAAAACTCACCAGGCACGTGTGCATACATGCCCAAAACTCCATGAGAAGACTGGAGGTAAAGGGATTGTGGTGTGGCCATCCCTTCTGGGGGGGGCTGTGATTTCTCACTTTCTGTCTCTCTCTCTCTCTCTCTCTGTCTTTCTCTTTGGCAAGAGCATAGGCCCTATAGCAAAAAAAAAAAAAAAAAAAAAAAAGAAAAAGAAAAACTCTCAAAAACAAAATCAATCAACTATCAATGTGTGTATGTTTTGCTGGGCTTTCTGTGTCATTCATTTGATCTATACATCTGTTTCTAAGCTATTCCCATGCTTTTTTGATTAGCTGCTTTAAAAATCAGAAATCGCGATGTCTCCAACTTTGTTCTTTTTGTTCTAATTGCTTTGGCTACACTAACAAAATAAAAAATAAAAATCATATGATCATCTCAATTGATGCAGAAAAATCATTTGACAAAATGTTTTTCCTTTATTTTCCTTTTTTAAAACTTTCAATTACTGTATAATGTTATAGCATACCAAATTTTCCCATCATAAATAGTGTACTAGTCCAAACAAAAATATTACTATACACATTATCATCAACAGATAACTTTCTATTTTGTGTCCCCAAAGGTTTGGCTTCTTTCTTTTTCCCTTTGATTCCCTCCCTCTAACCCACCCACATGTCCCACCCTCTTCCTCCACTGTCTCTAGTATCCACAGTTGTTATGCTTTTATACCTTCTAATCTTTCAGTTTCTGCCATAGAAATGACATTTGGTATATACTGAGTGGGTACATATAGTATCTCTCTTTCATAGTTTGGCTTGCTTCACTTAGCAATAAATCTTCCATATTCGTCCACTTTCTATCAAATGCCAGGGTTTCATTTTATGTTTGTTTGTTTATCACTGAGTAGTATTCCATGGTGTGTACATGTGCCACACCTTTTCAATTCATTCATCTGTTCATGGACATTTGGTTTGGTTCTGTGTCTTAGCAATTGTGAATAATGCCATGATAAACATGGATGTGCAAGTGTTTTATTCCAACTCAGTGTATTCTTATCTCTCGGATAGACACCCAGTAGTGGAAGTGCTGGATCATAGGTCTTTGAGGAACTTCAATATCATTCTCCACAGTGGCTGTACTAATTTACATTCCCACCAACAGTGTATGAGAGTTCCCTTTTCGCCATAGCCTCACCAGCACTTACCATTCTTTATTGTTTTAATCTTAGCCATTCTGATCATGTTTAGGTGGTATCTCATTGTGGTTTTGATTTACATCCCTCTTATGATATGTGATGGTGAGCATTTTTTCATATGATTTTAGCTATTTGTATGTCTGTCCTAGATATTTGTCTGTTCAGTTCATTTGCCCATCTTTTAATTGGGTTGATATTTTTTTTTCAGATAAGCTGCTTGAGTTTCCTGTAGATTCTGTTTTCAGTCCTTTATCTTAGTTAGGCATAGTTTGCAAATATATTATCCCATTCTGAGAGTTGTCGCCACTATATTATTGTTTCTTTTGCTGTGCAGAAGCTTTTTAACCTGATATAACCTCACTTGTCTATTTTTGGGACTATTGCCTGTGCTTTGGGGTTTTTTAAGAAGTCTTTGCCTACTAGGATGTCTACAGAGTTTACCCTGTGTTACTTCCCAGTAGTTTTATAGTTTGAGGTCTTGGGTTAGATCCTTGAGATTTTCTTTTCCCCACTGAATTGTCTGCTGCCCCTTGTCAAAAATCAGTCGACTGTACGTTATGGGTTTATTTCTGTAGTTTCTATTCTGTTCCATTGGTCTATATATCTGTTTTTGTACCCGTACCATGATATGCTGATATCGCAACTTTGTATATATTATAGGGTGAGAGAGTAAGATGACTCCTACTCCACTTTCCTTGCACAGTACTGCTTTGGTAATACGGGGTCTTCAATAATTCCAGACAAATTATGTGATTTTCTAAAATCTGTGAACAATATCTCTGATGATTTTATTGAAATTATATTAAATATGTAGATTAATTTGGGTAGAATTGACATTTTAATTATATTAATTCTTCCAATCCAGGAACATAAGTTGTCTTTCCACTTTTTGTGTCACTTTCAATTTCTTTTTTTTTTTTTTAAGTTTTTCATAGTTTTCCTCAAGGTCTTTGCTTTCTTTGGTTAGGTTTATTCCTAGATATCTTATACTTTTCCTGGCTATCATAAATGGGAGTGCATTCTTCAGTTCTACATCAGTCTGTTCATCCTTCATGTATAGAAATGCTATAGATTTTTCTATGCTGATTTTGTATCCTGCCACTTTACTGCATTTATTTATTACTTCTGGTAGTTTTTTTGTGGATTCTTTTGGGTTTCCTATATATATAATCATGTCATCTGCAAATAAAGATAATTTCAGTCCTTCTCTCCCTATTTGAATGTTTTATTTAATATTCTTTTTCTGATTGCACTGTCTAGGACTTCCAGTACTATATTGAAAAGGAGTGGAGAAAGTGAGCAGCCTTGTCCTGTTCCAGTTTTTAGTGGAAAAGCTTGCAGTTTTTCCCCATTTAGTATGATATTAGCTATGGATTTTTCATATATGGCTTTTATTGTGTTAATAAATGTCCCTTCTATGCTGATTCTGCAGAGAAAGGTTTTATTTTATCAAACACTTTTCTACATCAATTTTTATTATCATATGGTTTTTTATCTTTCTTCTGTTGATATGGTATATTACATTTCTGGTTTTGAGTATGTCAAACCACCCTTGCATTCTTAGAATAAAGCCCACCTGATCATGATGTATAATCTTTTTTATGTGTCATTGGATACGACTTGCTAGTATCTTGCTGAGAATTTTTGCAACTACAGTAATCAGAGATATTGGTCTGTAGTTTTCCTTTTTTATTATGTCCTTGTCTGTTTTGCAGATGAGGGTGATGGCAGCTTATAAAATAAATTTGAGACGGCTCCTTCCTTTTGGATCTCTAGAAATAGTTTGAGTAGAGCTATGGTTACCTCTTCTTTAAAAGTTTTGTAGAATTCAGAAGTGAAGCTATTGGGGTCTGGGCTTTTTTTTGTTGTTGTTGGAAGGTTGTTTACTACTGATTCAATCTCACTGCTTGTTATTGGTCTATTTAGACTTCTATATCTTCCTTATTTAATCTTGGTAGATTTCATGTGTCCAGAAATTCTTCCATCTCATCCAGGTGTTCTTGTTTGTTGGCATATATTCATTCAGATTATTCTCTAATGATCTTTTGTATTTCTGTTATGTCTGTTGTAATATTGCCTGGTCCATCATTGATTAGATTTATCTGGTTCCTTTCTCTCATTCTTAATTAGGCTACCTAACAGTATATCAATTTTGTTTATCTTCTCCAAGATCCAACTTTCAGTTTCATTTATTTTCTGTATAGCTCATTTAGTCTCTATTTCGTTTATTTCTACTTGAATCTTTATTATCGCTGTTCTCCTGGAAGTTTTGGTTTTATTTTTCTGCTGTTGTTTGTTTGTTTGTTTTCAGTTCCCTGAGGTGTGTTGTTAGGTTTTCTATATGCCACATTTCCATATTTTTCTTATGTGCACTAATTGCAATTAATTCCTCTCTTATGACTGTTGTCACTATATCCCATAGGTTATGAACTCAAGTATTCATTACCATTGGTTTCAATGAATCCTTTGATTTCAGTCTTAATTTCTTCAGCAGTTGTGAAGTCATTTAAGACTAGATGGTTTAGTTTCCATATGTTTGAGTATTTTCAAAGGTTCTCTCTGAAGTTAATTTCATGTTTAATTCAATCATGTTCGGAGAAGATGCTAGATATAGTTTCTATGCCTTTTAATTTGTAAAGGCTTGTTTTGGTGTCTTATCATGTGATCAGTCTTCAAAAAAGTTCCATGTGGAGGTTAGAAAAAAATGTATATTTTGTGGTTGTTGTATGGAAGGTTCTATAAATGTCTGTCAAGTCCATTTGATTTATGGTACTGTTTAGATCCTGCATCTCTTTGTTGATTTTGGTGTTTTTGTTTTGTTTTGTTTTGTTGTTTATTTGTTTTGTTTTGTTTTGGTCTATGTAATCTGTCCAAACCAAACAGTGGGATGTTAGGATCCCTAATGATTAGTGTGTTGCAGTCTCCTTTAGATCTAGCAGTCTTTCTTTCACATATTTGGGTGCTCCCAAGTTGGGTGCATAGATATTTATAAATGTTATATCTTCTTGGTGAATTAGTTCCTTTACTACTATATAATGTCCTTTTTTGTCTCTTCTTACCATTTTTGTCTTAAAGCCTAATTTATCTGTTATTATATTACCACTCCAGTCTTTTTTTGGGGGGAGGGGGGTTGTGTTTGTATAGAATACCCTTTTCTAGCCCTTCACATTTAGTCTATGTATGTTTTTATTCATGAAGTGTGCTTCTTGTTGAAAGTAAGCAGAGGATTTCAGGTTTTTTTTTTTTTTTTTTTTTTTTTTTTTTTTTTTTTTTTTTTTTTATCCATTCAGCCAGTCCGTGTCTTTTGACTGAGAAATTTAACTCATTAACATTCAACATTATTATTGATATTTGTGAACTTTACCCTGACATTTTGTTAGCCATTTTCTTAGTTACTTTTTGTTCTCTTATTTCTGTTTGTCTCTCTTTAGTTTTCCTGATATAATACTCCCTTCAGTACTTCTTCACTAGACCAGTACTAGAACTGGTCTAGTGTTGGCAAAATTCTTTCAGATTTTGTTTACCTGAGGATGTTTTCATCTTTTCTTCCCACCTGAAGGATAATCTTCCTAGGTATAGTATTTTTGGCTGAAATTATTTTGTTTTAGTGCTTTGAATATATCTTCTCATTCTCTCCTTGCTTATAGTGTTTCTGTTGAGCAGTCTGATGTTATCCTAATAGGATAACCTTTGTAAGTAACTTAATGTTTCTCTCTCAACACTTTTAGAATCTTGTCTTTGTAATTTTGGCCAATCTGGCTATCATATGCTGTGGAAAGGGTCTTCTAAAGTTGAGTCTATTTGGATGTCATTTGTATTTCTTGGGTCTGGTGGTTTGAATATTTTTCTAGGTTTGGAAAGTTTTCTTCAAGTATTTCATGGAATAGTTCATCAGTGCCCTTATTAGAATCTTCACCTTCTGGGATATCAATTATTCAGATGTTTGGGTGTTAATGGTATCTAGTGTTTCCTGTATGTTATCTTCATCTTTTTTTGTTATATTTTTATTCTTTTTGGTGATTTTGTCTAAGTCAGAGGTTTTGTCTTCTAGATCTGAGATTCGATCTTCTGCATGATCTAATCTGCAGTGGTAATACAACTGGAACCATATGAAAAAGTCCTAAGTTCAGATCCAGAGACATCCCTGAGCCCATGGACACACTCTTGCCCATGAATCATGACCAGCTAGGGGTGGATAATAGAATAAAGATCCTGTTGGAGATAACTGCTTCTCTCTAAATAAATAAATTAATTAATATATAAACTATTTTTTAAAAAGGGGAGATCCAAAGGCAAAATCCCAGCTTCCTGATTTCTTAAAATGTTTCTGATACTACCCTTTTTCCTTTTCCCTACTTCATTCTCTCAGCTTCCAACGTCATAGGCTATGCTGTTTTTCTACCTTTCCGTCTTGTATTCATGCTTCAGCACAATTTCAGTTTTTAGCATCCATTCTCTTGCTAAATATAAGATTGTCTCTTCTCACAGATCTGTCTCATTCTCAAAGTAATTCTTTCAGAGCTGATTTAATAATTAGGTGTAGTAAGCATATTGCCTAAGGCCCACAATACTACAGAGGCATCAAAAAGGTTTTGATTTTAATTTTTTTTTAATTAGAAGAGGGTCAGCCCCATAACATAGCAGTTAAAGAAGTCAGAGCCCACAGGACAGAATGTAATTCAAATCTCTGCCCTGGCAGTTTGAATAACACACCAGGCACTTGTGCATACATGCCCTAAATCCTGACAGGATAGAGAAATGAAGAAAAAAGGATGTGGCATGAAGACATCCTATTGGGGATGCTTTCTCTCTCTCTTTCCTCCCTATGTCCTCTTGTGGGCACACATACCCACTGAATAAAAAAAATAATTAGAAGAAAAAATGAATATAATAACCACCACATAATGAACTATGGTCATCTTGATATCAATTCCATTATATAAGACAATTTTTTCATTTTTATGAAGGAAAGGACCCAAAAAGGCAAAGGATTTTAGGGCCCACAGAAATCATAATGGACCCTGAAATTTTCTGAGCTGGTCCAACACAAGAACTCTTTCCCACTCAAATCTGTACCATTCCAGCCTCCTTAGTAAGATCCAAACCAAAAACTGATTATTTAAATATTCATTTCAAAACCTGATTTGTAGTGATAGTTACATAATTCACTAGATTTACTAAAAATCATTAAATTATCACTTAAAAAGAATAAATTTTATAATACATAGCTCAAAAAATTGTTAAATAAAATAGTGGTGTAGAGTTTTAAAAAGGAAGAAACGTAGGTGTATCTAAAGACACAAAAAGATTAACCTTGGATTACTATACATGTTTGAAATTCAAAATTTTATCAATAAAAATGCACTAAAATAACAAAAATTAAAATTTTATCTATTCCAATATGTTTATATATGTATGAGTAATATGTAAACGTGAAGAAAAAATTGTGGCATCAAAAATGACCAAACATTTTATCTGTGAATATAATTATAGTGCTGAAAAACGAAGTCATTGTAGTTGTAGTTAAGGGAGCCTGATTGCAATTAACTACAGGAAGGATATTAAAACCTCCAAAAGATACTTCTGTAAGCCACAGAAGAATAAAAGCAACAAAATAATTGAAACCACATTCAAACCCACTTCCTTGTTATTTACCAATATCATCTGAAGAGCACTGGGTAGATGCTGACATTAGACAATCCTGAGTGGACAACTTTAAATCATATTAAGACTTTAAAAAAATCAAAAGAATTTTTGAAAAGGGTTAAAAGTTTATAGCCTTGAAACTACAAAAATCTTGGTACCCACTATAAACCACATCCCGGCAATTGTCATGTCTCTACAATGAACTACTTGAAATGGTTTATTGTGGTTGAGGCAATCATCTCTGAGTTAATAATTAGCTACTATTCAAATCAAGTGAAATTTGTCTATTTCATATTATATCACTTTTAAGAGGAATACAAAATTTCATTTTTAGCAACTGGCATTGAATGTTATAATCATCCATTTGTCATCCTATGTAACGCAATCAAAATGAGTAGAAAAGTATGGGGTTTTTTTAACCACAGCATGAAATTGCAGTCATTTTCTGGGCAGCTGAAATTAAGTTCAAATGTTATCTACTTAATGTTGGTGGGCATTTATATAAAAAAAGAAAATTAATACTAATTTTAAAGGTGATATTTTCTATTATGTTACTTTGATAAGTGTCTGGAAATAACACTTCTCATTCACGTAAAGAATATTTTAATTATTTTGTAGTTTAATGTTTGGTTCTAGAATCTATAAATGCTATGTTAAATTGAAAAACAGTCAAGAGTTCTCTATTATTAAAAGTTACAATAATTATGGTAATAATTATGTCAATAACCAACTTTTTAATTTCTAATACTGTGAAATTGTTTTCAATAACCTAATAAAAGAAATGCTAGTCATCAGTAGAATACTTTCTAATTACGTATCTTTTATCACAGTAGATCTACAGAACAGCCCTAAATGCTAGTGAACATTTGTGGACTGCCTCCCCAACATCCATTTCCCCTTCCTCTGGCCAAAAAACAACCACGTCATTCTTTGGGAGGATCACTTCTTCTCCAGTCTCAGCCATACAGTTTGGGTAAAGTTAACTCTGTGCCTAGAACCAGGGATGGCTTACTTAGATCAGTCAGCACATTCTGTCTTCTAAGCCTCATTAATCAGTTCAAGAGTGGTTGCTCAACCCAGTGAAATATACAGTCTTGTTTTCTGGGATTTCTAGAAAAATAAAGTTCCTTTTTCTTCCATGTGAACTATTATAAAATCCTGAATCTTTCTTGAATGATGTTGGTATAAGAATTTAATATTTGGAAACAAAATTGTTACAACTTTCACTTCAACATAGGAAAGGATGGAGACAAAGGAACAGAAAAGTAGAAAAGCAAATAGCAAAAAAAAAAAAAAAAAAAAAAAAAAAGGCGTTAAAATAGGAACCTAAAGAAAAGGAAGAAAAACTTACCAGAGGAGAAAAGAGCTGCCCAGGCTAGAGAAGACACAAGGCAGAAGCAAAGGGAGAGAAAAACAGAGTTCAGGCTGCAGCATATTCAGAGAAAGAAAAATATTCTTACCTCTCACTGTCTCACACTCCAGGTATGATTCGGCATAAATTATTCTCTATTACCACTGCCCTTTGAAACTCTCCTACCACTATTCACAGCCCAAAGGCTATTCGAAAAGGGCAGCTGTAGCAAGTATTCAAGAAGAATAACTGAATTTGTAGATACAGAAACAGAGCCTTTTAATTAAAATCAAAATTCCTAAGCACAACATATGAATCCCTAGCAATCTTGGCTCAGCCAAGTTCTCCGCCTGTGTCTCCAGCCATTCCCTGCTCATATTCAAAGCTCCAACGTTGTCCTATCTTGCAGCCCTTGCATTTGCTATAAGCCATGCCAGGATTATACCTTTCTCTCCTGCTGAGAACTTAGTGAGCTCCTACCCATCCTTTAAGACTTAGTTCATATATCACTTCCAACTCTACCATATGACTTGACTACCTCCACTACTTACCCTTGAACAGATGCATCCCCTTCCTCTCTCCTAGCCCAGTTAGCATAGGACACAGAGAGTGCTCCATTGATAAAGCTAAAACAAATGCAGTTTTTCTCAAAATTCTTACATTTCAACAGAAACACTTGTCCACCAATTAAATTCCATGATAGTTTTCACTCAATGGACCAAAACATGATAGGTAGTGATCTATAAGGACTTGCTGTGTTGCATTATCTTTCTGTGACTCTTGGGTATGCTTTGTGCATGAGGTGGGAGTGAGATGAAGATCTTGATATGTGTTCTTTGTTATTGAATGATCTTGCCTGTTTCTAACTCAATTTGCCTCTTCCCTGTAGCTTCACCACAGAAAAGCTTTGCAACAGGGGGCTGACTGGTGTTGGTTAAGGTGCTGGATTCCCACATGGCTGAACAAAGTTTAAGCCCCGACCTGGTGACTTGCTTTCTCTCTCTCTCTCTATCTCTCTCTCTCTGTCTCTTTTCTCTCTCTCTCTCACATGTGCCCTATAGCAAATTAAAAATAATAATTAATTAATTAATTTAATAAGTTTTTTAAAATGTTTTGAAATACCCTTGCAAGTGATTTCACTCTTCCCATTCCCACGCCCACCTCAGTGAAACACACACTCTCACATTAAATTCTGGAAGATACTCAAACACTACAATACCCTACAGGACAATCATTTTCAAAACTCATTAATTATTACTGAAGTAAAGAGTATAACAGTCTAAGTAGAGATCACAAGACCTAAGACCCAACTCTAAGATCTGCTGCATAATTTATGATGCCTAGTACAAAATAAAAATGTAAAACCTCTTATTCAAAAATTACTAAGAATTTCAAGGCAGTAACAGCTGAACATTTCAACTAAGCTCAGAGCCTTCTATGACTGCACAAGTCACACACCCATGATAATGTATTGCCTCCATACCTATTGGATATGCAACTTTTAT